>SJYQ01095635.1:0-25235 GCA_006410935.1 Redunca redunca
GGCACTGGTTCTCCCCTGGGCCACGGGCTGTGTCTGGAGCCACTGCCTCTTGCAGAAGGTGGAGAGTGTAATTCCACAGCTGAGGCTCGGGGGTGTCGACTGAGAGCATGGAGGAAGAGGTGTAGATCTAGCCTGGTGTTCACGCTACAGCTTGGACATGAGCCACTTGCAGGAGCTCAGCTTGGGGAGCTACTCTGGCTGCCAGAGCGCACCTCCCACAAGTCAGGGCACACACGTTTTCCTGTATCTTTTCCCCCAGGGTAAACGTTCGCTGATGGCTCAGTTGGGAGCGGTTGTGGCTGTGGCTGCCAGTTTCTTTTGTGCATCTCTCTTCTCGGCGGTGCACAAGATAGAAGAGGGACATATTGGGGTGTATTACAGGTAAGGCAGCGACAGGGAGAAGGTTGCAACTTCCTGTTCGATGACTCTCCTGGTCGATGTATAACAGATTCTGCTGGCCAGTTGCATTTATATTGTGTTGAATAGGGAAGTCTTCAGACTGAGCTTTGTGTCGGTGACTATGGAAGGGGGATACACTCACGCACGTAAATACAGAGAAATGTAAATATGAAACTTACTAGTCTGATGCCGTGGATGGTAACTGATACACATGTTAGGTTTGGAGACAAACATAAAGGCAACCTTGCTCCTTGAAGATCATCTCTGAAACACTGTTTTCTCTTACTTCCCGCTGGGCACCTTGGTACCACAAGCTCACCTCTGAGGAGTGCCAGTTCTTCATGGCAACTTGAGATATAATTTGGACCTACGCCTTAAAATTAACATTTCAGGGAAAATGAAAGAGGCTGCAGGTTGATTTGTACCCATCGAGGCAAGCTCTAAGATGGTTTTTAAATGACCTATGCCGTCACTTTATTCTGATTCCTCTTTAAAAAAAAAAAAGTATCTGTGACTTAAATAACATGAAGCAAAGAAGCACTTATAAATCTTGGGTTGCTTTCCTTTGAGTAACGTCCATAAGCAAGTTTTTGCTTTAAATCTTTGTGAACTCCTTATATGCCTTTATGAACTCTTTATAAGCCCTTTGATGCTTTTTCTCTGGCTGCCAGTAGCAAGTTCTGGAAGTCTGATTGGCTTCCACTCTCCCCTTTAATTGTTTCATCCTACCATCTGCTTCTATGTCTTCCAAAGTGAAAGTCACTCAGTTGTGTCCGACTCTTTGAGACCCCGTGGACTATACAGTCCATGGAATTCTCCAGTCCAGAATACTGGAGCGGGTAGCCTTTCCCTTCTCCAGTGATCTTCCCGACCTAGGGATCAAACCCAGGTCTCCCAGCTTGCAGGTGGATTCTTTACCAGCTGAGCCACCAAGGAAGCATGTCTCCCAAAATGACTTTTAATTCTATTACCATTCACATATAGCATGACTACAAAGGTAACTCCACTGCCCCTCAAAAAATATTTAGATGGTTTATAAAGTTTCCTTAAAATTACTCTTTTGGTTGGTTGTGTCACTGAACTCCAACATTAGTATCGTTAATTGGTCACTGTATTAGTGAACTTAACTGACCTTGTGGATTCTCACAAGCTTAACAGATGTGACAAAAATAAAACACACCTCCTCTCTTAGCTAAGAATCTGCCTGCCAAAGCAGGAGTTGCAAGGGACACGGGTTTGAATCCCAGGTCAGGAAGATACCCTGGAGAAGAAAATAGCACCCCACTCCAGTATTCTTGCCTGGAAAATTCCATGGACAGAGGACCCTGGTGGGCTACAGCCCATGGGGTCGCAAAGAATCAGGCATGATTGAAGCAACTGAGCACACGAACCTCGCTTATCTCAAGTATAGCCAGGGATTCTGCTGTCCTTATTCCACTTTGTGTGCCATTTTTCTCTCTGCAAAAGCATGAATAATGGTTTTAGGTTTTACCATCAGGCTTCTTAGACTATTAGGGTCAAGCTGAGAGGAAGAAACGGATCCATGGACATGGCTCTGGCACGTGTCCCTCTGTCTTAAATGCTTATGAGGCTGCAGAGAAAGTGGGCCCAAACCGTATGGATGTAACAGACATGTCTTTGCTGAACTGAGCCTGCCTCTCTCTCCCTCCACTGCAGAGGTGGTGCCCTGCTGACTTCCACCAGCGGCCCTGGCTTCCATCTCATGCTTCCTTTCATCACATCATATAAGTCTGTGCAGGTATACTGGGCTTGAGGGGCAGGGTTGGACGACTGCAGATTTGGGGTGGTGATTAATGCATGATTTAGAATGATTTAGCCCTTGGATGAGCGGATAAGTATGATGCCTTTTCAAGGAATTCATTTAATAGATCATATATGTAATACAGATAAAAAGTCTGAGGCTCCATGAACCATCTACTCTGGAGTTTTACTTAATTGCTGAAATAGCTGAATGGGGTCATTGCCTTGGCCTGTCGGTCCCAGATGGGAATTATGTCTCCACTTCAAGACAAAGCCAAAGAAGAATCTGTTCTAATGCACAGAAGGAAAAGTAGGGTGTGTATGTGTGTGTGTGTGTGTGTGTGTGAGAGAGAGATAAACCACAGGCTCCTAAGATAGATGGAAATAAAACATGATAATTTGGTTGGTTCTTATTTGAACACGAGCGATGTGAACATAACGTGGGGCGGGTGCGGGTTGTTGAACTTAGTGAAGGGAAATGACATCTAAAATAGGGATAGGATTAGCTATGACAGATCTAAAGCCAGGCTGAGTTAGACTAGTCATCTTTGAAGTACGTCCAACAAGAGGAATAAGAAGATTTAGAGAATGACTTTTAAACTAACCCAGGAAAGTGTCCTGGGTTACCTCATCAGCATTTGCCCTGTAGGTTTCTTCTGCCATTTGCTATGCTTTATGGTTTTCAAAGTGCGTTCATGCATATTATCTCGTTTGAGTCTCCCAGTAATCCTGAGAATGGGCCAAACAGGTTGTACAGGCTGAGGGTTAAATAATCTGCTGTTTCCAGACTGGTAAATGGAAGAGGTGAACGTAAACACAGGTCGTGGGACTCCTAGTCCAGGGGGGACTCCTAGTCCAGGGGGGACTCCTAGTCCAGGGTCCTTTCCACTAAACCATTATTACTCAGCTTGTTCATATGGTGGTCCGTTTACAGCGAAGCTGGGATGGTACTTTTGCCTGGTTTAGTCTCACACACTGCAAATAAGGAGGATTCATTGGGGGTATTCACATTTAACAGAGGCAAAGCTTAACCCAAATAAGTATTCAAGACCAAGGCCAAGGGAGTCCCAAAAGAAGTCACTTTCTTGGTCACTTCTCACCTTACAGCATCTTCTGTCTCTCCTATTTCCAGACCACACTCCAGACAGATGAGGTGAAGAATGTACCTTGTGGGACAAGGTAAGGTGCCCAGAATAAAGCTGTGAAGACCAAATAAGAGGCAGGGCCGTCTGACTGGCTGCAGTAAGAGACGGTGGAAAGGGACACCCCCTGAGTGGTTTCACCAAGTCCTCTGCCCCCAAGCTCCCTGTGTTCTGAGTTGAGTAGGCGGTGGAGACAGGCTTGGAAGGGCCTTGAAGGCCATGATGAAGGCTTTTGGCAGGTAAATAACTTAATAGAGGAGGATAACTTTAACAGAACCAAATATGGAGAATATTGGAAAGGTGGTAGGAGAAGACTGCAGGGCAGGGAATTGAAAGAGAACGGCTGCAGTGGGCTGATTGAAAGGTCAAGGTGGTCAGAACAGGGGCGGAGCAACAAAGGAAACCACACGCTCGGACAGACACAGAAGCGGAACTTCCCACAGGGTAGCTGGCCTGATCTCATCACAAAGGCTTCGTGTTTGGAGGGCTTGGGTCGAAAAAGAGACATAAAGTATTACTCAGCCATTAAAAAGAATACATTTGAAACAGTTCTAAGGAGATGGATGGAACTGGAGCCGATTATACAGAGTGAAGCAAGCCAGAAAGAAAAACACCAATATAGTATACTAACGCATATATATGGAATTTAGAAAGATGGGGATGATGACCCTGTATACGAGACAACAAAAGAGACTCAGATCTATAGAGTGAACTTTTGGACTCTGGGGGAGAGAGAGAGGGAGAGGGTGGGATGAGATGGGAGAATGGCATTGAAACATGTATACTATCAAGTAAGAAACGAATCGCCAGTCGATATCCGATGCAGGATGCAGGATGCTTGGGACTGGTGCAAGGAGAGGACCCAGAGAGATGGTATGGGGTGGGAGGGGGGAAGGGATTCATGTTTGGGAATGCTTGTACACTCGTGGTGAATTCATGTTAATGTTTAGCAAAAGCAATACAGTAATGTAAAGTAAACTAAAGTTAAAATAAAAATTAAAAAAAAAAAAAGAAAAAGAGACATAAAGACATAAGTAATGCAGTGGTGAACCTTGATTAGAGCCTGGTTCCAACAGGACAGCTCTCAAAGATGTTATGGAAACTGTTAGTCATCTTGGACTGCCATAGCAGAATACCATCGCCTGGGTGGCTGAAACAATAGACATTTATTTTTCTCACGGTTGCAGAAGCTCAAAGTTCAAGATCAGGGTGCCAGCAAGGTTGTTTCCTGGCCTGCAGGTGGCTGTTTTCCTGTGTCCTCACATGGCCTTTCAGCTGTGCATGTGTGGAGAGAGAGATCTCCGGTGCCTTTGTCTTTCCTTTACCAGTCCGGTCAGTTTAGGGCCCCACCGTTATAACCTCATTTAGCCTTAATCACCTTGGTAAAGGCCCTGTCTCCAAATGCACTCACTTTGGGGGCTCCAGTTTCAGCATGTGGATTTTGGGGCGCATACAATTCAGTCCATGATGGGAACTTGTGGGAAAAATTAGAGAAGGGCTTGTTAGATGAAGAGGGATTATCGCTAGTTTCCCTAGCTTTAGGAATGGTATTGTGACTCTGTAGGGGACTGCCATCATTCTTAGGTGATTGGTGCTTGCCAAGTGTTAGGGGATAAAGTATCCTGGCTGCAGCTTGCTTTGAAATGTTCAGCAAAAAAAAAAGAAAAAATAGATCAATCAATAGGTAATAAAATGTTCATGATTGTTAAAGTCAGGTATTGGTATATGAGTGTTAGTTGTACTGTTCTTTTCTGTATGTTTGAAAATGTTTTCTAATGAATATTGAGGGCAAGCAGGGAGGGGGCTGAACTAAAGTGGTGAAAACAGAAACACTGACCCAGACATTCCACATTTTAAAGTTCTGAGAACCCCGTGACCTTCCTGAGTCTTTTCCCTGTGATTGGTAGCTTTATTCAAAAGTCATTGCAGAATCAAAACATACAAACTGCTCTTCTTGTTCACTTTTGTCCTCGTGGAGATGTTTTTAGGAGGTATGATTTCTCGGGAGATTATGATAGAAATTCAAAAGGTCTCCTGCCTTGAGATCCACACACCTGTGACCCCCCGCCATGAGCCCTCCTCCTCTCCTGCCAAGTCCCACACACGTGCACACACATACATCCCACCACCACCCCGGCAGAGGCCCAGTGTCCCCAAGCTCAGCACTGACCGCGCTGTCTGCACTTCCTCCAACAGCGGTGGTGTGATGATCTACTTCGACAGAATCGAGGTGGTGAACTTCCTGGTCCCACACGCAGGTACCTCCCCTAGCCCACCTCACCCCCTCCCCCGCAGCCCACTGTCCCTGGCATCATCCCCGAGTCTCCCCCGACCCAACCCCCGTGTCTGTCGTAGCATCTCGGGAAGGGACAGCCCCTGTGTCTGAGAGTGTGGCGGGTCCCACCCTCCTCACTCTGAACGTCTCCTTCCCCGCAGTGTATGACATAGTGAAGAACTACACAGCCGACTACGACAAGGCACTCATCTTCAACAAGATCCACCACGAGCTGAACCAGTTTTGCAGTGTCCACACGCTTCAGGAGGTCTACATCGAGCTCTTCGGTAAGAAAATCTCTTCTGATGATCACCTGCTGCCTGATGCAGCTGCCCACGGAGCAGGGTGGGTTCCGAGGGACTGGAGTGTTGAAGATCCAGTGCCCGGGAAGCAGGCAGTCACACGGGGCACTGCTGGGAAACACAGGTGCCGATGGAAGAGGATGGTGAGAGTGCCTAAGTGTTGGACACGGGAGTCGTAGTGAACGAGAGGACTTGTTCCTGCCCTGCGTCAGACCCGGGATAGAAATATGTTCCCATGTCCCTAGACTTCCTTCTGTAATGAAGAGGGGTCAGTTCCAGAAGAACCTTAGAGATTACCCAGCCCAGCATCCTCCTTTCAAGATAAGGATACCAAAGTTCTGAGGGAGAAAGTCCCAGAGCTGGCTGGGGGCAGAGGTGAAGTCCAGACCTCCCTCCTCTGGCTTCTGGCTGCATCCACCTCACCCTGGATGAGGGGTGCCAGACAGGGTGATGAGAACCACGGGGTTACATTTTTGTTGTTGTTTGCTTCAGTGTGTTTTTCTTTCAGCTGCAGCATGAGGCATGTGGGATCTTAGTTCCCCAACCAGGGATCGAACGCACACCCCCCGCACTGGAAGCGTGCAATCTCAACTGCTGGGCCTCCAGGGAAGTCCCAAGGGGTCACATTTAATTCTAGAAGTGGGACAAGGACTGTAACTACTTAGAGTCCCTAGAACCTGTGTGGGTTTCGGTTGTTGTTAGTGATGGTTTTTTACCCTGTACCCATAGAGAAGAATAGGAAAATGCTTAAAACAGAAAGGACCCACTTTGGTCTTAACTTGACACTGTCTCTCCTTTTTTCCTGATCAACGAAAACATAGCCTGACTTCAGCAACAATGAAAAGAAGCATTTCAGTAATTGTTAATAGCTCATTTGGGATAAAGCGTTCTGTTAAATTCACTGCTAGGAGTGTTCTAGAAGCCAGGGCTAGAAGCAAATAAACTTTGCAACCAGTGGTGCCACTGTTCTTAATGCCAGGACCAGACAGTGGTTTTCCCCAGGAATCTTAATTTAAAGGGCCTGGAGTGAGAATATCCTGTAGACAGAGGTGGAGTCGTTGGCGACACCAGTGATCTTAACTAGGCAAAGAGCCTTTGGCCCTGTGTTTCAAATTTGGAAAGTCATCAGAAGCCATTTTAACTTTTCTGCAGAAGAAAATGGGTCTAAATTCACTTTATAGACTTTGAAGTCTCTTCCCACGTTTGGATTTGGTGTGCTATTTAGAAAAATTCAATAACTTTGCTATTTTTTTGACTTCAACCCAATAGAATTTCATAAAATATCATTAGTTTTCTCTCTAGCCATCGTTTTAGAACTAGTGCCAGTAAATGAACATTACAAAGAGTTTGCAACAGCGAAAGATCTCTAATTTCTATGAAGAGAGAATTAAGATGTGAAATTGTTCTGCGTTGGAAAACTTCTCACTGTCTTGTCTTGCAGATGAACTTGGCAGCGCAGTAAAGTAAAGCTTTGTGTACGGAGGAGCTGGGGATTTATGTTTGCGTTGGAATGTTTTCCTTTTTAAAGTTCATTCTTGCCAGCAAGCACTGTTTTGCTTAGCATCCATTTGTATCTGCAAAGGAGAAACTCGAGTCTCTAATCCTGGGTCCTGATAATGGAAAGGTTTTCTCTGGTCCCCTCCTCCCAGTACTCGTAGCCCTAACTTTCAGCTTGATGCAGTTTTTATCACCGCTTACACCAAGGCATCCATGTTCCCATTTGATGAAAGTGTTATCCAGTACTTTGTGTTTACTTAGTTCAGTTCAGTCACTCAGTTGTGTCCAACTCTTTGTGACCCTGTGGACTGCAGCAGGCCTGGGCTTCCCCGTCCACCACCAGCTCGCGGAGTTTACTCACAGTCATGTCCATCGAGTCGGTGATACCATCCAACCATCTCATCCTCTGTCGTCCCCTTCTCCTCCCACCTTCAATCTTTCCCAGCATCAGGGTCTTTTCCAGTGAGTCAGCTCTTCGCTTAACTTGATCAGTTCTTAACTTAATCAGCACTGTCAGCATACCCATCACCCATAAACAACTTGGTCCTGGTGTAAATTTGTTAGTAAGGTATCTTGTAAAATATTTCCTCTAGATTTTCCTGGAAAGTTACTACCCCAGGGCCATGGGTAACTTCCATGACTCAGATAGAATTTAATCTGAGAAACAACCATGTTATTAGCTTATGGAGTGTATGAGCTATTTCCCTTAAAGTTTGGCCAGTCTCTTATTTAAAATAGAAAATATGGAATGTCATGTTCATCTCTAGCCATCAGATTGTTGCACCCGTGGCAGGTGTGAGGTGCTGCCCTTACGGGCATTTCTGCCTCAGTGCTGAGAGGCTGGTGGGAGCATATGTATGTGGAGAAACATTGATACCCCTTGCTTGGTGATATGACTATTGAAGAAAGTCCTGTGCTAAACCCTAACAATCAAAGCGTGATGATTAAACAAGTGCTTTATCTTGACTACTGATTAGCTTAAGCATATCCCCAAACCTCTGTGGGCCTCAGTTTGAGCATTTATAACAGGCAGGGAGTTAGACTTACTGTTCCTCAAAGGCTCCTGGACCAAGAATGGCCACATAAAGCAGCTGGCCGCTGACAATAAAGGAGGTGGTTCCATGTAGGTGTCCCAGGCTGGTTTCAGGCATCCTTTTCTCAGGGCCCTTCGAGAAGCTTATTGATCTTTTGGGTGGGGGCAGGGAAGGGAAGGCCCAGGCCAACGCTGATAGCCTGTTCTGGGGTCACAGCTAGGGCAGCAATCAGTTACAAGTGTCAGATCTTCTGACACTTACCCATAAAATGACTCACAGACAGAAGAATCGGAACCAAGGCAAACAACACATCAAAAGACTCAGGCTCAGGACTTCCCTGGCAGTCCAATAAGACTGCGCTTTCAGGGCAGGGGGCGTGGGTTCGATCCCTGGTCAGGGAACCAAGATCCCACAAGCTGAGTGGCTCAGCAAAAAAAAAAAAAATTTTAATGTTTAAAAAAAAAACTCAGACTCCTTTCCAGAACTGTACATTGTCCTTTTCCCCTTGATTGATGGAGTTCCTGATGGAATTAGTCTTCCCTGGGGCCTCTCTTGATGTCAGAGTCTGTTTTTGTTTTAGAAATTTATTAATAGATTTAGTGCGTTTGACTCCTTTCAAAATACCTGACGTGGCCGTTCCACCTTCCTTCTTTGTGAAAGATGGGCAGCCACCTTCTCTGGCTGCTGTCTGTAGGGAAGGGCTGCTTCCTGACTCAAGAAATGTGCTGGAGTTGTTGTTTGTTCTTTTAAATCTCGGTTCCCTTCTGGGCGAGGTTGATGTTTTCTTGAGGCCCCAGGGAAGGGACACTCCCATCTGGCCACGTAGCAGGCGCAGTGGGTGTCCACCGTGAGAGTCTTCCAGGGAGTCTTCAGACGTTCAAGCTCGGAAGAGCGCTCTGCCTCGGGAAGAGCTTTGGCCCGTTGGGTACATTCCTGAGCTGGTGTCTTGCCTTGCTCTCTACCCCATGCTTCCCTCCACCCCTCCTAGAAAGCATCTCAGCTCTGTGTTCTGTCTGTCTTGATTCCAGATCAGATTGATGAAAATCTCAAACTGGCTCTGCAGCAAGACCTGACCTCCATGGCCCCCGGGCTCGTCATCCAAGTGAGCACCACCCTAGTGGGACGCCCCCGCCCTGCCCCCACCCCCAGGAAGGCACAGCCCCTCTTCCAGAGGACGTCCTCTCTGTGCAGGAAGACCAGGGGCCCGTGGGAGCTGTCACTCCGCACCGCACGCCCCCATCAGGTGCTGTCTCTCTCTCCAGGCTGTGCGGGTAACAAAGCCCAACATCCCAGAAGCCATCCGCAGGAACTACGAGCTGATGTGAGTGCCCGCCTGGGCGGAGGCACCGCCCTGCTCGCCTCCCGCTCATCCCCTCCCAGGGCCGACCAAGCCTGGCGTGCGTGTGGTCCCCTCCGGAGGGTCTAGACAGCCATCGCCCTGAAAGACAGGGCAGGCGTGCCAGGCCGATCACTGGGCTCCGTGGCCAGAGGGCATGGACGCTCTTCAGAGGGTCAGGGAGTCTTGTGTCCCCTCACAGCTCACGCCGGAGAGGACGAGAAGGCGACTGATTGGGCAGGCGGGTGTCTTTCACTCAAGCCACATGCTTTATTGCTCACAAGAGGGTTTTGAAGGAGAAGGCGAGCTGTGTTACTGTCTGCAGCATATTCGCCTTCACCTGGGACCTTAAGGAGGCTTCTAGGGCCTTCTCTGGCGGTCAGTGGTTAAGACTGCACTTCCAGTGCAGGGGCCGTGGGTTCAGTTCCTGGTCAGAGGACTAAGATTCCATATGCCGTTCAGCACAGGCAGATTTACAAACAAGAGCAGACCTCCCAAGGGTGGAAGGAATGACAGCTTACCTCTCACGACAGGGCAGGGGGCTTGGCTTCCCAGGGGCCAGGGCAGTTCCGAGGAAGCTCGTCCCCAGCGGCCTCACAGCTGCACGCTTTTCTCCCCTTCAGGGAAAGCGAGAAGACGAAGCTTCTGATCGCAGCCCAGAAGCAGAAGGTGGTGGAGAAGGAAGCCGAGACAGAGCGGAAGAAGGCCCTCATTGGTCTGACTGTGCTTCTGGGGTCCAGGCGACAGAGGGGCTGTCGGGGTGGGGAGGGCAATTCAGGAAGCCTGGAACACGGCCCCCCGAAGCCTTGCCCCACGCAGGAGCAGCCTTTGTCCCCCGGGAGCAGAGCTGAAATTGTCAGATCATGGCCGAGGGTCGAGCTTTGTGTTTCCACAAGCCTCTTAAATGAAAGGAGCCCTTCCTGCTAACCCTTCAAGCACAAAGATAGTAGCACTGATGAGCCCTTACAGTGAGCTTTTCTGAACACTAGTGTGCAATTCATCCCACTCCTCACACCCCCTCCCCTTCCCCGGGTGAGGAAGCCACTGTCCGTAACCTATTCTCACTGAGCCGACGCTCAGAGAGGCTGAACTACTTCCCAGGGTCACATGGCAGGGGAGCGAGGGAAACAGGGTTCAAATCCAGGAGCTCACCTCCCGACCCCGGGTTCCCTACCACTGCTCCAGACTGCCAGCCACAGCCCTGGCCACTTCTGAAATTGCAGGGGCAGGAGGGAACTCACACCTTAACCCGTAAATTATTCCTTTGGAAGGAACACCCTGTGACTTAGGAGAGAGGTCGGGGCCGGCTCCTCACTTTGATCAGAGGAGCGACTCCCCCTGGGGCCGGGCGCCCCCACTCACTGTCTTGCAACGATACGCGAGCCTGTGCTCCTTAGGGTGTCCCACCCCTGCCTGGGGGACCTGCGTGACTCCGCACTGGGCCAGTGGCCCTTCACCTGGGCCCACCCACTGCCCTGCCTCAGGGCCGCGGATCGGGTGAAAGGTGCACGCTTTGAAATATCAGAGCTCTGAGGCTTTTCTCCATTAACACAGAGGCAGAGAAGGTGGCGCAGGTGGCCGAAATCACCTTTGGGCAGAAGGTGATGGAGAAGGAGACGGAGAAGAGGATCTCAGAGATCGAAGGTGAGCGAGCCCGAAATCCCTGCCCCCCTCCTCAGACCCCACTATGCAGCGAGGCCCAGGAGGCCTTTCCTTTGCTTTGCCTTCTCTGTTCTCAGACATCATGGGTTCTTTGGAACATCCCTGGTTCTCTGTGCTCTGACTCAAGTTTTGGGGAGATGCGGGCCAGTGTGGGATTAATTTTCCACTTGAGTCATTCACCAGATTTGAATCGGGTGCCTTCAGGACTCTTCTGCTGGGCTGGGCTTCGGAAAAAGGGGAAGCACGTGGTCCCGGCTGTCCTGGGCCTGCAGTCTGGCCCGGAAGTAAACCAGGAAGCCATGTAGGAGCAGCAGCCCGCTCCCCCCCGCCTGCCCCGCCCCCTCATCGCAGAGGCCTGTGAACCCTGTCGCTCTGGCCTCTCGGGGTCCCTGTGGCTGTTAAGCCCGGTGTGAAGAAGACACCTGTCAGCACCGGTATCATGAACTGGAAAAAGGTGTTTCCTTGCTGGCTTTTCTGGTATCACTCACCTTCAGGCCCCTGCCCTCAGCCCTCCCCTCATCCCACCACCCACCTCCTCCTTGAGCAAACTGTAGGCTGAAAACGACCTCAGGGCCCAGCCCCAGGCTCCACAGCACAGTGCCCAGTTACACTCCTGACCTGGCCTTGTTGGGCTTAGCGGGCACATGGAGGAGCCAATAAGGATTTCATGGATCAGTGGTTCCTCACGGGGAGCTCTTAGCTGAGCGGCACATTTTTATTTCTCGTAAACAAAAGTCACCAGGTGCTGAGGCCAATTGAGTTGGCCGCTTGCTCCCTGGCCGCCCTGCAGGCCCCCGCCACTCGGGGCCTTGCTGAGGCTGCACAGTGAGAACCCACCTTGCTTCCCAGGTTTTGGTCCGGATGTTGCTCACATGAGGTTGGCCTCATCCCCAAGGACAGGGAGGAAATATCAACAACTTTGTATCAGTTCTTGACCAAAAGCTGGTCTCAGCAGATGAAGGAAGGGGATTGTTTACCTAGTAGAAGTTTAAATCAGTCTTAGTCCAAACAGGTGTTAGTGTGGACCATGGCCTGTAATTCTCTTTGAATCGGGCCAGCTTAACCACTGCTAACGAGAGCCTTTCTGAAATGACCGATGGAAATAGAGAGATGAAGTTGGAAATGAGCTGTACTGTTTTGTTTATGCCAGTCGGTTTCAGGGCAGCTCTACCTCGGGCCGAATCCGGAACCTTCTTCAGGCTTCTCTGGCTCTTGCTGTGTGGCACAGTGGGGAGAGGGCCAGGGCAGAGCTCAGAGACGGGAGGCCGAGGCCATGTCCCAGCCCTCTCCTCCATGGCCCCAGAAGGGGTAAGCGGGTGGAAAGAGGACGTGTGTTTCCATGACGCCATCAGAGAAACCGCCATCAGGCACAGCGACTGGCTTGCATGTGGTCAGCTAGTCCCCACCACCAGGAGCCGCTGGCACAGCACTTTTGCATCCTGGTCAATTTTCACAACTCACAAAACAAGAGGAAATGCCTTTTCCCCAGTTTTGTAAATAAGAGGATCAGAGCCCAGAGAAACCAGAGCAGTGTGCCCAGGATCCCAGGGACAGCTGGGCACAGTTGCGGGAACCCGCTTTCTGATGGCCTCTGTGCTTTGATTCTCTGCATTCTTTCCTTAAGATGCTGCGTTTCTGGCCCGGGAGAAGGCCAAGGCTGACGCCGAGTGCTACACTGCCATGAAAATAGCCGAAGCAAATAAGGTAAAGGGCCAGTGCTGCCTGGCGAAGAGGAAGCGTGTTACACTGTTTGCGGGAGACCACTGCCTCCCGCTCGCCTGGCCGTGATCGAGGACTCCGTGCCGTGTGGGCCAGGGCTTTCCCTTTCCCCTGGACCCTGATAGAAGTTTAATTGTGCTGGGTTTTTTTAATATTTATTTATTTATTTGATTTCATCAGGCCTTAGTTGCAGCTCTCAGGCTCCAGAGCGCTCAGGCTCGGTAGTTGCCATGCATGGGCTTTGTTGCCCCACAGCATATGGGATCTTACTTCCCTTACCAGGGATCGAACCCCATGCCCCCTCATCCCCATTGGAGGGCAGATTCTCAGCCACTGGACCATCAGGGAGCTCCTTAATTTTGCTGTTAAACACAGAAATTCCTAAAATTCCCACAGTTCTTACCTTGAATACCTGAGATTAACGCTTTCCCGGAGCAGTGGTTAAGCAGGAGTTGTCATTCAGTCACTCAGTCATATCCAACTCTTGGCAGCCCCAAGGACTCCAGCACGCCAGGCTTCCCTGTCCTCCGCTATCTCCCGGAGTTTGTTCAAACTCATGTCCACTGAATCAGTGATGCCAGCCAACCATCTCATCCTCTGTCGCCCCCTTCTCCTCCTGCCCTCCATCTTTCCCAGCATCGGGGTCTTTATGTGGTTACTAATACAACAGCAAGACCAGGGAGAGGAGACGGGGTATGGTTCTCACGGAGATCCTCTCCCTGTGAAAAGTCAAGGGATGGCCCCCCGGCATTTCCCTGATCTGGCCTCACCACCATCTTCTTTCCTGTTTTTGCTTCCAGCTGAAGCTGACCCCTGAATATCTGCAGCTGATGAAGTACAAGGCCATTGCTTCCAACAGCAAGATTTACTTTGGCAAAGACATCCCTAACATGTTCATGGACTCTGCGGGCGGCGTGGGCAAGCAGTTTGAGGGACTAGCTGACAAGCTGAGCTTTGGCCTGGAAGACGAGCCCATGGAGGCCGACTCCGAGAACTGAATGTTTCCGTCCACAGCCTCCGATGACACTCCGAGAGAGAGCTTTATTTTTTAATGAGGAACCAGGATGTCCCCTCCCTTCCACACTACCTTCTTTGACTCTCTTCCACATACTGTGGTGAAAAAAGAAGAAACCTAAATGGGCTTTCCTTCCTGGGAAGGGTAGGGCAGGGACTGATGAACTGGGGTTTTATTCAGGTAAGTAGGTTATGTGACTTAGGTTAAACTTTGGAAAAGGTGAATTAGAGCTCTGACCTCCAGGCACTGATTTTTGCCCTTCTGAGGCTGGCTTAATTAGGGATGCTATCAACAAGAAGCAGGAGAAGTGCAGGAGGTCACCTCCAGGTTTGCCCTGGGGTGGGAAAAGGCAGCAAAGCCGTCGCGAGCCTGTCCACAGTGAGAGATGTCCCTGGGTGAGGCCCAGCCCCTGAGCAAACATGCTTGTGAGTTTGCCAGCAGAGAGTAGGGAAGCGGACTTGAAGGAGGTTGGCTCTCCTGGCCAAGTGTCCTTGAGTCACCACCCGGGGCGCCGCCTCAGGCTCAGGTGAGGGTGATCTGGTGCTAGCTTTGCAAGCTTTTCTACACACTACCCTCCCTGCTCCGGGGCTCAGAGCATGGTGGCTTCTGACCTCATTTCTGAGTCAGGATTTGGCCACCACCCCCAGTTCTCTTTAAAACTTTTCACCTATTCCATGATTTGGTTTGGTTTTGTTTTTTTTCTCTACCTGTTCTTTGGTTCCACTCAGCATCAAGAAGACAGGAACAAAGAACTCTCCAGTGTCTTAAAAGCTGCTGAAGTGGGACCACAATAGCCGTTCGCCTCTGTGGTGCCTGCTTGGCAAACAGTATCTGCTCCTTGAGATCAATTGTCTTTTTTTATTGTTGTGGAGATTCTGCGTTGAAGAGCTCCTCTGGGTGAGAAGGATGGGTTGTCCAAAAGCTGTCCCAATCTCAGCGCCTGTTACTTGTACTGAGAGTTCATCTGATACAGTGATAAGAGGGAGCCTGTTCTCTGAGCGACTGGCCTCTTTTGATCCAGGGTTCAGGGGTCACAGAGAGACAGCTGTTTGGGTTAGAGTCAGAGTTCCTGCCCGAGTCCCTGCGTCAGAAGGGCCACATCAGAATCCACGCAAATGTTTTTTCATTACTAATTTGGGGATTTGGTTGAGGGAGCACAAACCAGAAACAGAGGTTTCCTTACATTCTGGAGTTGGAGTCGGGGCGGGGTCGTGCACCAGTTCACCAAGTGGAGGGCAGCTGCTGGAATGAGCTTGCAAGCCTGTTGATTTTGTCCAGGACAAGCCCTGGCTTAGGATCTGTTACTAGCTGCCCCTGCCCTCCGCCCCCCTGCCCCCACACCAAGAGAAACTCCCACTGTGCCCCCCTCTTTTTGGTGGAACATGGTGATGATATCTGAGACAGATTTCCATGTCACTGTTGGCCCCACACCCAGACTTCTGATGGGATGGTCCCAAAAGCCCCGGCCTTTGGGGGAGCATTCAGCCAGCCTAAGAAGACACAAAGGGTTAACTTGTCTTAATTTAAATGTTGCCCTTCTCTGTTCTGATTTCTGGAACTTTGAATTTTCAAACCACCAGTCCTGGTCACACTTTGTGCAGGGATCCAAAATGTCCGAGGAGTGATGGATGTTAAAGTGCTCAGGCGTCTTTGCAAAAGGCAGTTAGTCTCCTAAAACCAACACAAAACATCCATCATTAAGATGTACTCACCATCCTCACTTCAATGCCATGAGTCACTTGTCAGGAGCACCCTGTCACATCCAGCGTCCCTGACTACGTATTTGTCTGCTCTTCTGCTCTGAGACTGGCTGCCTAAGCTCAGAGAACACTTGTTTCCAATGGGATATGCAGCATGGACATCTCAGCCTGTCCGAATAGCACACTTGCTTGGGTGATTAACCGGAACACTGCTCTAACACTAGCGTCCCATGATGGCCTGTCCCTTGCACTAGATCACAGGAGAGCCTCAGTGAAGTCCTGCTACACCTGCCCCCCCATGTCAACGTCCCTTCTATAAGCAAAAAATACACAAGTATTGTAGTTCCCATTCGTTTAATTCCAATGGTTGTACCTGCCTGAATAGGAAGATCATGGGAATGGTCTGTTTCCTTGGCTTGGGACAACTAACCAGTCTGTGTAACTTTGTTTCAGTAATGCTTACTGGAGAACCTGATGTGAAAACATTTGTATTCTAAACATGTAAAATATGACAGCCTGCCATTTGGTAGGCAGTAAACTCATGGCTGCTATTGATAAATGGAACCTCTATCAAAATAAGGAACTGTTTCTAAAATTCAGCTTTTGTAGGATTTTCCAAGGAAAAGTCACCTTGGTTGAATGTTTCTCACTCATTAAACTTTGCAGAAGTGATCCATATTCAGTACCTGTTTTTAATCACTTTTTAAATATCAGGACAGAATGAAAGGAAGCCACAGTTTGTTCATCTTTATCTGACTAAATCTGAAGGGATCTGAGATCATAATAAATTTTGGGGAGGGCAGAAATTACTGGAAGAACTTTAGCAATATTGTCATCCCTCGGTATCCATAGGGGATTGGGAGCCCCAAGGATAAAATCTGTTGGTGCTCAAATCCCTTGTATAAAACGGTGTTGTACAACCACCCTCCATACCCATGAATCCACAGCTACAAAGGGCTGACTGTATTGATCCCCCCCCAAAAAAAGTGGATTTTTTAAAATGATCTGTTGCAGGCTGTGGATCTCTGTATCTTTCAACACACAACTTCACCATTCATAGAGTAACTGGTGGAGTGAGACGGGCGTGTCTGCTGACTGGCCCAGGTTTGAGTGAGGATAAGTGGGTCCTGGCTAGTGGCTGCTCTCCACCAACCACTGCTGCTTTAGTTCTGTTCAGCAGGTTCTAGTCACTGTTTCTGTTGTTGCCTTTTAAAGGAGGTGATAGCCAATCACTTTGTATTTTCATCCCTATTGCTGCTTTTGTGCAAGCTGATGACTGAACGGTCAAAACCAATTCTACTGGCAGAGAGCCCCGAGGACTGAATGACCGCCTTTGTAACTGAGAGATGATTCCTGTTATATTAATCATTCTACAGACAATATGCTGGATTCATTTGCCCTGGGTTGATAGATGGAGAAACTGTTTTGGACAACCGTAAAGGTGTGATTTTATGTGTTAGTTTTATTTTCAGTCTTGCTAAATAAAATGAGTCTTTGTATTTATTTTTCTTACAGTGAAATTTAGCAGTAGCAAGTATTAGGCTAGGAGATACAAAGAGATAAAGCATCTCTGCCTAGTGAGTTAAGTCACGACCCCAAAATATATTCTGATGAATATCTATTCCCATTATCAATGTAGAAATAATAAACACAGCTAATTTATGAAAATGGCATCATTGTACAACACAGGGGAATAACCAGTATTTTAAAATGAATATGAATGGAGCATAGCCTTTTAAAATTGTGGATCACTTATCCTATACACCTGTAACAAATAATATTGTCCAACAACAACTAAAAGTTGCGGCAGTAACTTCCCTGGTGGTCCAGTGGTTAAAACTCTGAGTTTCCACTGCTGGGGGCCTGGGTTGAATTCCTGGTCAGGGAACTAAGATCCCACATGACATGCTGAGAGTCCAAAAAAAACAAGCTGCATCATGGTCGGCTAGGTGTCCTCTAGCTCCTCAGAGACCAAAGAAGAGGAAACTGGCTCACAGAATAGAGCATTTTAAAAGATTTTCTGAAGACTGGCTAAAATCGGAAAGCGTCAGACACAACTTAGCAACTGAACAACAAAATTTGAAACAGGGAGAAGCTGTCACCTGCACATAGAAAACAAATCCAGAGAACAACACAGATAACATTGTCTTCTCTGATGGTCTGAGAAACTGAGGCCATTCTATGCTGTTTGGTGGAGAAGAGAATGGCACCCCACTCCAGTCCTCTTGCCTGGAGAATCCCAGGGACGGGGGAGCCTGGTGGGCTGCCGTCTATGGGGTCGCACAGAGTCGGACACAACTGAAGTGACAGCAGTAGCAGTATGCTGTTTGGGATGGTTTAAATGTCCACCTCTCCACAGGAAAGACCACATGGTCTAAAGGTCCTCCCCAGGCCTCAGATTCTAGAGTCTGTATTGCCATTTCAAAAGCCAAGTGTGACAGCATGTTTGCTGAGGGGTTGCTGTCACGGCTTCTCTCCCTGAATTCATTTAAACTGGAACACGGGCATTATTTGTCCATTTCTCTTCAGCGTCAAGTAACCAGTCAACAACTTTTTTTATTATGTTATCTTTTTTTTTGATCCTCCCAAAAGAATCACAGTAAACTCAAAGTGTCAGACTTTATTTTGGGGGGCTCCAAAATCACTGCAGATGGTGACTGCAGCCATGAAATTAAAAGACGCTTACTCCTTGGAAGAAAAGTTATGACCAACCTAGATAGTATATTCAAAAGCAGAGACATTACTTTGCCGACTAAGGTCCGTCTAGTCAAGGCTGTGGTTTTTCCTGTGGTCATGTATGGATGTGAGAGTTGGATTGTGAAGAAGGCTGAGTGCCGAAGAATTGATGCTTTTGAACTGTGGTGTTGGAGAAGACTCTTGAGAGCCCCTTGGACTGCAAGGAGATCAGCCCTGGGATTTCTTTAGAAGGAATGATGCTAAAGCTGAAACTCCAATACTTTGGCCACCTCATGCGAAGAGTTAACTCATTGGAAAAGACTTTGATGCTGGGAGGGATTGGGGTCAGGAGGAGAATTGGGACGACAGAGGATGAGATGGCTGGATGGCATCACGGACTCGATGGACGTGAGTCTGAACTCCAGGAGATGGTGATGGACAGGAAGGCCTGGCATGCTGCGATTCATGGGGTCGCAAAGAGTCGGACACAACTGAGCAACTGAACTGAACTGAACTGAAACTCAAACAGAAACAATTTTAAAATCCATACGTGTTTTTTTCCCCCACAGTTCAGGGCCTTAGACTACAGAGGTGAATGTTTTAAAAGCTTGATGGCATTTATGGTGAGAACGTATTCTAGATTTTTATAAAGTTGTTTATAAGATCTGTTTCTCTGAGTATTTGACTTTCTAATCTCTTTTCCTCTTTGTCCTTGCAAGCCGTTGGAGTGATTTAAAGACAGTTACTGGTGATGAGGTGACTTTCAAGGATCAGATAGTAGGGAAAAATGAAAGGTTAAATTAGACGGTCGATGTCCCAGAAAGAGGAAGAAAAGAAACAAAAAAAAAAAAAAGGAGGAGGAAAAGGTGGAATAAAATTCACTCAAAAGTACAGCTGTGTTTAAAAAAGAAAAAAAAAGGAAACAAATAATAATGAGACTGGAATCCTCATTTGTCTTTACAATCCTTTTTTGTCTTTACTTCTGTTTTTATAAGGTCATAAAATGTTAGAGATGAAAAGTCCCTTAAAAATGAATCTGCAAGAAATCCTGTCCTACTCACCTTGGTCTCCTCCGGCTCCTCTACAGAAAACACGTCTCAATAAAGGTTGTCTAATGGATAAGGTGTAGGGGCGAGACGCGTGTTCATTGAGCACTCGCTTGCGGGGGGCACTCTGCTAAGCTTGTGTCATGGGTCCCCTTGACTGGTCCTGACGGCAGCTCTGAAGAAGAGACGAACTCCGTTTTATCCACGAGAAACTGAGAAGTTCAGTTGCTTACCCAAGATCACAGTTTAGTGATGAAACCAAGACTCAACTTGGGTCAGCCTTGTGCCGCTGCCACCCAGCCTCGCCACCGCTCTCCTCATTAACTCAAAAGATTAAATCACTCTCCTGATACTTTTGGGGGAGGCACACTCACATACACCATTGAGGTGGGGAGGCTGACCTTGCCATTCAAAGACCTGACCTATCAAATGAAGGTTCTTCTACTTATTGTCATAATGACCTATCACCCGGGCTGTTGAGTATTTATGGTTTTTAATGTTTTCTAAAAAGCATATCTTCAACTTCCATGGTGGTCCAGTGGTTAAGAATCCACTTTTGTGCTTCAATCCCTGGTCAGGGAACAAAGATCCCACATGCTGAGGTCAACTAAGCTCACAGGCCACAGAGAAGACCCAGAACATCCCCAAAAAAATTTTGTAATAAAAATAAAAAGCATATCCATTTAAGTATGTTATGCTCACCCAATCCTTCCTCTATACAACCCTTCACGATAACCCTCATCACTGTTTAATCTTGCTCCTCCCACTACTGACTGCTGGCTAGCACCTTCCAACTTTGCATCTCTACAAGCATCTATGAGTATATTCACACTGTGAAGGGCTAGTCATGTTTTAATTTTTATCACTCTGGCAGGAGGAGAAATTATCAAGTCCAGAGACATGTTACTTGAACACAATTATTGCAAGCCCAGTTTACAGAAAACCCAGTTTTGTGTACCTGGTAAACGGAAACTTCCCCAAAAGAAGTCCTTGATGACAAGGACCCTAGGTTTTGTTCAAAGTAATTTTCCCAGAGCAGACGTGAAACTATCTTAGTCTCCCAGGGTCCTGGAAAACAGTGAGAAAAGAATGAATGTTGCCGTTTCTTTCCAGAAAGCTCAAAGTAAGCCCAGTCACAAGACAACCTGGAGAGCAAATTTTAGACCCTTCTCCAACAAAATAGCATCTCATTCATTAAGCTGAATTAATGTTTGAGAATCTTTCAACAGTCCAGCCATACAGCCAAGAGTATTTTCCTTAACAAAATCCGTCTCTTTCTACTTGCCCAAAGCACCTAGCATTTCATCATCCGACTACTAAACTCAGTATTTTATAGCATCAACTTCTGTGTTACTTGGCGCCTCATCCTGTCTGTGACCTTCATATAGCCCAGATGTGGACACATAGACCTAAGAAATAGGCTGAATGTGGGTGGGGCCCAGGCTGGACTGTCTGAAGCTGTCTGGGCCCTCCTCCCAGAAGTTGGCTCCTGCCACTGGGGAGATTGCAGTGTGGACAGTCAGATCTGAGCCTTAAGTCCTAACTACACATGGGGATTTGTAAATCAAGTACAATAAGAAAGAATCCAAATATCTCATTTTCTATTGGTTATATGTTGAAACCTTACTTTGGATTTGCTGGACTATGTAAAATGTATCGACTTAAAAAAACGCACAGCATGAGAGTTGCCAGTTAAGTTTTATTTGAGGCAAAATGCAGTGGGGGAGGCATCATCCCAGATAGCTCTGCGAGACTGCTCTAGAGAGGTATCTGAAGTGCTGCCTCCCCGACTACAGTCCGCATTTTGCCCCCAATAAAACTTAACTCGAAACTCTCACGTTGTGCATCTTTTATTAAGTCAACAGTTAGAGCAACCAACAAAGCGACCCAGAGTAGACTTCCTTCCTTGGCCTGGACTCCACGAGGAACTGGAGCTTTGGTTCCAGCAGCGGCCCCTTGCGCCCATCCGCCTCCTCGGGGAATCCAAACAAATTTGGGGAAGTCTCTCCTGGTTCTCAAATCTCACATATTGGTTGAGATGCTGAGTTTCATTTGGCGGGGGAGCAGGTTACCTGCCCCCTCCCAGCTGGAAAGATATGGGGGAGCGGGGAGCCGGTGAAACATCCAGGGCTTACCCACTGTGGTCTAGACACTGAGTGGGGCTCAGCTGAAAGATACCGAGAAATTCCCACCCAGTGGAAAGGTACTGCGTGGGAGGTTGGCTGAAAGATGCCAGGGGAATTACCCACCCAGTGGAAAAGTACTGGGTGTGTGTATGGGGTGGGGGGTGGGGGGGCAGGTTGCTCGACTGAAAAAAAGATGGAGGAATACCCAGGGCTCAGCTGAAAGATGCCAAGGTCACTCCTTTGTAGGGGACTAAGTGGTCTTGGCTGAGTGGTGAGTCTTGGCTGATCTGACTACCTCAATTCAACTGCTTTTATAGAATCTGTCAGAATAAAAATGAGAATGTCTGAGAGCTTTGCTGTGAAAAAAAAGAATAAGACTCCTCTTGGCTGGTTGCGCTTTTCTCAGGGGACTGAGAAGTTTATGTGGATGTTGGAGGCCTAGTCCTCATATCATGCAGTGGTCCCATAAGGAAACCCACTCACTAATTAAACTACTTGCTGGTCCAGGGGTGACACATAAGAACTGACCATTCAGCCATCAGAGCAGCCACAGTGGTCTTGGACTGCTGGAGGCAGAATCCAAGACACGTTAAGACAGGCAGAAATGACTCTGGGGTGACCCCTGGGGGAGTTGAGCTCACAAGAAGCACACGGGCCCACTATGCAATTTCACTAGTGACTTTTATGCCTGATCAACTTAAAGTTGGAAACAGGATCTCTCAAAAACAGAAACGAGGGGCATCAGAAAACCAACCACTGACTAACACTCCAACCAGACTCACATACAATACATATGGTGTGCATACTTGCAAGTACCTTGTTAACTGGGGAAATTATACCTAAAAGAGATCTCAACCTAAGATGGCTAAATTGGGGCTCTTTTGATATTTCAAAATTGATACTTTTGCGCCCACAATTAGAAAAGGCTGGCCCTGCTTACTTTGATTGATATCTAGAAGCTGCCAAAAGAGGAAATGATAGAGTAACATTTTTGAAGGAAACCAACTTCCCCTGTATTTCAGCAGTAAAGAATTGGCCTGCAATGCAGGAGATCCAGAAGTCATGGGTTTGATCCCCGCATCAAGAAGATCCCCTGGAGGAGGTTATTGACAAAAAAAGATATACAATTTGAGAGTTGCAAGTTAAGTTTTATTGGGGGCAAAATGAGGACTGCAGCCCAGGAGGCAGCAGCTATCTCTGAGAGACTGCTCCAAAGTGGCAAGGGGGGAAAGTCAATATATAAGGTTTTGGTGAAGGGGAGTTTAATACCATGAAGCACTCATTTTACCAAAAGGTTTTTTTTTTCCAAGTCATGAGGATCTGATGTCACCATGAAGGAATTTGGTGCTTCTCTAGATATGAGAAGATGAAAGGATTGAGATCATAAAATCTGTTAGGAAAAACAGCCAACTCTCTAAAGACCTGTCCCACCAGATTCCCTGGAGCACAGAGGCCTCACTCCACCCTGAATTCCCTCCAGGGTTGTTGAAGGTCAGCAGCTGTAGCAGCATGAGGTTCAATCTCCATAGAGGCAGATGGCAAATGCCTTTGTTGTTCACTCCTTGGCAATGCTCTTGGTAAGTGCCAATTTGTAGTTGACAAGGGCATGGCAACCCACTCCAGTATTCTTGCCTGGAGAATTCTATGGACAAGAGGAGCCCAGTGGGCTATAGTCCATAGGATCACAAAGAGTCAGACATGACTGAGTATGCATGAACCACAAGAAATTGCTTGAAACTATAACAGAACTAAAAAGGGCTGCTGCCAGGTCACAGGTCTATTGAGACTGGAAACTCACGTTTGGCATTTATGCCATTTCACTTTTGATTTCTGGGCATCACTTTACCATCTTTCGGGAACACTCTTGCCACTTGGGTTTTGATTTCTGGGCATCTCTTTGCCTTTTGTTTTATTTAGAGTGTGACTCCTGGCAGGTGAGGTTCTGATTTGGTTTGGTTTGAGCGTGCAAACATCTGGTACAAACTTCTCGAGCTAATGTGGGAAGCACTTCCTCTAAGGTTCCACACTCCACCTGGGAACCCCTTGGGAAAAAAGTGTTTAATGAGTGGTCACCTTAGCTATGATTCAATGACAAGAAAAATGGCCTAAAAATATTAGCTCTCTATTGACACAGGATAGGAAAATGGACCCAAGTTCCTTTATCTCTAGGGTTTTCTCCTATAATCAACAGCCTGGGGCAGATCAAACTAAGACACACACCCCCACCCCCCGCCATTTCCCGAGAAGGACAATCCCTGCTGGAACCAATCTGCCTTTGTTATCAGAGCCAATTTGAGCACTCTCTGGTCTAAATGTTGGCTGTAAAACTATGACCACAGAGTGGGGAGCTTGCTCAAACTCATGTCCATTGAGTCAGTGATGCCATCCAACCAGCTCATCCTCTGTCATCCCCTTCTCCTCCTGCCTTCAATCTTTCCCAGCATCAGGGTCTTTTCCAATGAGCATCAGGTGGCCAAAAAAAAGGTGATTTTTGACAGTGTGGTCACAATATTCTTTAGACTCCAGAGAAAGCTTGAAGAACTTATCTCTTGCTCTGAGGTAATAACTCCTTCTACACCCTGAGACCAGAGCTCTCCGGATCACTTAGACCATCTAATTCCTGAAACCAAAAGAGAAAAAAAGGGAAGGAAGCATTTAAAAAAAATTTTTGTTCCAACTGTTATTCACAACTAGTGAGTTTAATATTGTGATATCTGATTCATAACTAAGTTCGGAAAACAAAGCTGTGAAATATCTTTTGAATCTATTTGTATGTCTCTTTGCCAACAAAGGTCCATCTAGTCAAAGTTATGGTTTTTCCAGTAGTCATGTGGATGTGAGAGCTGGGCCATAAAGAAAGCTGAGGGCCAAAGAATTGATGCTTTTGAACTGTGACATTGGAGAAGACTTTTGAGAATCCCTTGGACTGCAAGGAGATCCAACCAGTCAATCCTAAGGGAAATCAATCCAGAATACTCATTGGAAGGACTGATGCTGAAGCTGAAACTCCAATACTTTTGCCACCTGATGCGAAGAACTGATTCATTGGAAAAGGCCCTGATGCTGAGAAAGATTGAAGGCAGGAGGAGAAGGGGATGACAGATGAGATGGTTGGATGGCATCACCAACTTGATGGACATGAGTTTGACCAAGCTCCGGGAGTTGGTGATGGACAGGGAAGCCTAGTGTGCTGCAGTCCATGGGGTGGCAAAGAGTCGGATACGTAACGACTGAACAGCAACAATGAGCTGTTCAGTTCAGTAGCTCAGTCGTGTCCAACTCTTTGCGACCCCATAAATCGCAGCATGCCAGGCCTCCCTGTCCATCACCAACTCCCAGAGTTCACTCAGACTCACATCCATTGAGTCAGTGATGCCATCCAGCCTTCTCATCCTCTGTCGTCCCCTTCTCCTCCTGCCCCAAATCCCTCCCAGCATCAAAGTCTTTTCCAATGAGTCAACTCTTCGTATGAGGTGGCCAAAGTATTGGAGTTTCAGCTTTAGCATCATTCCTTCCAAAGAAATCCCAGGGCTGATCTCCTTTAG
>SJYQ01095637.1:0-21870 GCA_006410935.1 Redunca redunca
ACAATAGCAATGAAGGGAAAAGTGCAAATGAATACATGGGACAGGACTAGACAGAGGTTTGGCCTGTGATTTGTCTCAATGGGGCATGAAGTTCACAGACTTTGCCTTATGGGTCATTTCCCCTGCTCTCCTGAACCCTCTTCCCTTGGTTTCTCAAGGCTTTAGGGCCTCCAGGCCTATGCCCTCCTCCTGATTCAAACCTGCTCACGGGACATCCATAGATCTCAGTACAGATTTAAGACGAGGTCAGTGCACTTTGAACCTTCTCTTTACAAACCCAAAGGTATTTTATCTCCTGTGAGAAGTCATAGAAGCGTTTTCCATGCTGAGGACAGTGGTCACCTATAAGAATGAATGACTGGTTCCACCTGCAAAGAGTGGGTGGGGACAGGCATCTTGATCCCAGAAGCTGAGGTTAGGCAGGCAGGTTACAGAAGAGCTGATTTCAGTGCCCCGTATCTGTGTACCTTTGCCTGAGGTGGAATATGAGAATGGTACTTTTTTCTGAATGGAAGTCTTTCGTTTTACTGAAAATCTAAATGTAATTTTGGTGTTTCTCAATAGGATCTAAGAAAGGGCTTAACAGTTTCCCCGATGGTTAAGCATCTGCTGGGCAATGCAGGAGACATGGGTTTGATCCCTGGTTGGGGAACTAAGATCCCACGTGCTGTGGGGGAAACTAAGCCCGCATGTCACAATTAGAGAGGCCGGATGTTGCAGCGAAAGACCCAGCATGCCAAAACTAAGGCTCGATGAAGCCAAATAAATCACTAAGAAAAGGGCTTAGATGCTGAAGTCCCTACTTACTATAGGTCAACTGATAAAAACACCCAGTTCTGCCTTTCTTTCTCACGGGTTTTTCTGTCTCCAACGAGTCTCCTTTCTTCTGCCTGGTCATTAGAGACCTTTGATCCTTGACCCCCCTCTTACTTTCTGCCCCCCCCTTTTTTTTTTAAATTGGGAAGTATAATCGCTTTGGGCTTCCCTGGTCACTCAGTGGTAAAGAATCCAGCTGCCCATGCAGGAGATGTGGGTTCGATCCCTGGGTCAGGAAGATCCCCTGCAGAAGGAAATGGCAACACACTCCAGTAGTCTTGCCTGGAGAATCCCATGGACAGAGGAGCCTGGTGGGCTACAGTCCACGGGGTCTCAAACGAGTTGGATACGACTTAGCAATTAAACAACAACAAATAACTGCTTTACAATGCTGTGTTAGTTTCTGCTGTAAAACAAGGAGAATCAGCAATGTGTATACATTATCCCCTCCCTCTGGGACCTGCTCCCCTCCCCCTCATCCCACCCTTCCAGGTCATCACAGAGCACCAACATGAGCTCCGGGTGTTACGCAGCAGCTTCCCACCATCTGTTTTACACATGGTGGTGTATATATGTCGATTCCCACCTCCCAGCTCATCCCACCCTCCCCACATATCCACTCTTCTTTTTTTCTCACCCTGTCAATCGTTGATGGAGACAGTCTTTCCTCTAGAACAGTGATTTTCAAAGTGTGATTGGTGGAAACTTGAGAGTCCCCAAGACCTTTACAGGGAATCCATGTCAAAACTCTTATAATAATACAAAGACGTTATTTACATTTTTTTACTGGGTGACATTTGCAAATGTGGTGATGTATATAACTGCCGGCATCTTAGCCCCAAAAGGGCTGTGATATCAAACCATACTACTGGTGGCCACTGGATTTTTCACTACCATGCCTTTGCAGTTTTTAAAAAAGTCAGTTTTACCTAAGAATGTCCCCGATGAAGGAACAACAGCTATTGTATCCCAGTCCCCGGGTACGTGACTTTTTAATATTTTGTGATGACGTTGGAAGTAAGCAGAACACACTGCCACACACCAAAGTATGAGGGTTGTTTAGAGGGAAAGCCTACGCACAGTTATTTGAGTCACAGGCTGAACTACCGCCTGATTTTCATAGACAAGCATTTTCACTTGAAATAATGACTGACGTAAATTACTGTTACCCAGACTTGGGCATTTGGCAGGTATTTTCTCAAGAAACCACGAAGTGAGTCACTTCAAGAAACAATTGGCAGAATTTTTTATACAGTGGTAAGAACCAAGTTTTCAAAATAAAATTAGCATTTTGGAAATCCCGCATCTGCCAAAACAAGATTTAGAATTCATATATGGGCCTGACTGCTTCCCAATACTTGAAAGGCTTTTAATGAGATCAGAGGTGACTTGTCTGGCATCGTTATGATGAAATATATCAATATTTGGAACAGCTGCATACTTCAGTGAAATCCTATTTTCCAAATGCATAATATTATGAAATATTTTTATAGAACGAGAGAGCATTAGGTTTTAATGTAACAAAGTAGGAACTCTGGTTTCAGATTTCACAGCAACTAACCTTTAAGATCGGAAAAGGCAATGGCACCCCACTCCAGTGCTCTTGCCTGGAAAATCCCATGGACAGAGGAACCTGGTGGGCTGCAGTCCATGGGGTCTCGAAAAGTTGGACACGACTGAGCGACTTCACTTTCACTTTTCACTTTCATGCATTGGAGAAGGAAATGGCAACCCACTCCAGTGTTCTTGCCTGGAGAATCCCAGGGACAGAGGAGCCTAGTGGGCTGCCGTCTCTGGGGTCTCACAGAGTCGGACACGACTGAAGTGACTTAGCAGCAGCAAGACTAGTTTTGGGAGGATTTGGAGTGGGCAGCCCTGTGCGTGGTCTTATTTCAACAGAACAGGCTCTGCTGCCCCTGCTCCCCAATTATCTTCTCTGTTGACCCTCCACAGGACCTCAGAGTTCCCTCACTGGTATTCTTTTGATGTAAGTCACCTGAATGCCTCTCTTCAAATCTAAATACATGTAAGTAGTGATTGCTGCTAGTTACCAGTCATTAATGCATTAAAATAATACCCAACTTTTTGGGTGTTGACTGTATCAACCTTAATTCTAAATGCTTTTCATGTACTATCTCATTTAATGTTATGAACCATGAACATGTATTTTCAGTGAAGAAACCTGTAAATTGTTTTTATTAAGCAACACGGCCTTTAGGAACAATGACACATATTCTAGGCTATAAGGTCTCACACAGGCACATGCTAAGCAGGATAAAAAAGGCAGAGAACCGTCTGGAGCTTAGGTGGAGTGTGCACGATGGCTCACGGCGGGGCCGCCAGACTGGCCAGGGAGAGGCAGACACCAAAGCGAGGTGGGGAGACTGAGCCCTGGCTCCTCTGTGGCTCTGACCCTGACCCTGGTGAGATCTGTTACCTGGTAATCCACAAACCACTTCTCTCTTGGCTCATTCTGAAATCTTACAACCCTTTTCCTATTCCCCAAGTGTATTGAAGTATCAGAATTTAAAAAAAGCACCATACAAAATTAACATTAAAAAAATAAATTTATCTGAGGTCTGAAATACTGAAGAACAAGCATATAGCTAAATAGTACAAAGAGCAGAAATTAGAACATAAAAAATGACTTAAGAAAGACAGGCATTCTTCTGGCAATACTCTATTAAGTCTACACATATTTTTAAAACACATTTTTAAAGATATTTCTCCAACATTCACAAAAGGCAAAAGCTATATTTGCAACATTTCAAAATACTTTTGAAAGCATCCAGTTTCTTTCTCAAATCACTCAATTAAAATGTACACGAGTTACCCAACTCCATTTTTCAAAGATACAACATAGAGTATGATATTCTTATTTGACATATTACAAATTTAACTAAAAATACAAAAAACACTTATCAATTCATTTTGTGTTCTGCCCCATAGTATTTCATTCTTTTTCTAATCAACTAGGACAAATACACATGACATATATGTATATACGCTTTTCAGGAATAAAATATTCCAACTTTTATCTGTAATTTGTTCAAAACCTCAGGAACTTGACAAGGACATGATTATTTGAAACAACATTGACAGTTTAAAAATAAAAACAATCATTTAAAGGAGGGACCTTAAAATATATTTTTGGCCATAAAATCTGTGATGTGATTATCTAAGGAAGTTAATGATACAGCATCATCTGCCTGAGCTATCACCAACTGAACAAAAAGGCTGAAAACAGACTTTAAATTCCCTGTATCTACAAGGTAACAACCACAGTTGTTTATTCAGTTGTCCAGGGAATTTTCCTCCAGCTAGATTTAAGTTCCTGTGCTACAATGATTTGGTCTATCCCCTGATGAGTGCATTTAAGATTCAGAAAATGATCTTTGAGATCAGAGTTTACATTCATTACATACAGATGAGGAAAATGCTGCCTGGAGATTTACAGGGAAGCTAGAAACAGATCCACCAAGACACAGACCTGAAGTTCCTGATTCCCAGCTAAGGTCTTCTGGTAACCGTTCTCCAGGGTAAGATTCCACGTAATTTACTGTCGTTTGGTTATGGAGATTGCTATAATTTTATTATTAAGCAATGCACATAGCGCGCCCAAATCAGAATTGCTAATTCACTTCAAGGGTATTAAGGGAACACCTGATTGGCTTTTTGTGTTTATGTGGACATAATATCATGGTTGTTTCAATGTCATTACTCTAAAGATGTTCCCTATCAGCTTGAAGAGCCAGGACGTGAACAACATTGAGATTCTCACTGTAAACAAAACGCAGTGGTAGGCACTGTGGAAACGCATTTGGTCCTATTTTCCTTACCCTGAGCACAGAAAACAGCAGGCTGTTCCAGCAGGTCAGAGCCTGTGCACATTTTGTGGTGAAGAAAGGAGTCCACGTGCCCAGCGCACAGAGGGAGCACAGACGTGGGCACAGGACTCCTCGGAGGAGAATGGTCTGAAGAAACCATGTTGTAGAATCAGAACAGACAGCATTTCAAGAGGTCTCCCCTAATTGGGAACACCAGGTCTCCCTGAAGTTATTAGAGATTTCCTTATCTCAGGAATCGTCAAGGCCAAAGTATAAGGTGTGATACAAGACACCGTGAAAAAGCCCAGGAAACACAGGGTGAAATGTTCTTAGCAGGAAGCTATATACTGAAGGGGGAAAAAAAAAGTAAAAAAGGCAATGGATACAAAACTACTCAATTTCAAGTCGGAGTGAAAAAATATAGTAAATATAGTGTTAGCTTTCTTACAGTGACCAGGAAGGCAGCGCAGAGACGAACTCAGGGCGATGAGTCTGTCTGGGCTTCTTCGCTTAACAAGAATATAAGCCTAAGACCAAAGGTATGAGTTCTGTCTATACACTGAAGAGTTTTTATGGCCACAGACAGTACCTGTTACAAAGCAGTTTCTAATGAGAATGGTAAGAAATGGGAAAACTCATAGAGGTCATCTGAAAGTCTCACCCAATAGTGTCATCTGGCGGGTTAAAAGTGTCGACTGGTATACTGTTTTCACACTGAGGGGCTTAGACAGTTGGTGCGAACAATGCCAAGTGAAGTGAAGTGAAAGTCGCTCAGTCGTGTCTGACTCTTTGCGACTCCGTGGGCAGTCCATGGAATTCTCCAGGCCAGAGCACTGGAGTGGGTAGGCTTTCCCTTCTCCAGAGGATATTCCAAACCCAGGGAACAAACCCAGGTCTCCTGCATTGCAGGCAGATTCTTTACCAGCTGAGCCACAAGGAAAGCCCAAGGATACTGGAGTGGGTAGCCTATCCCTTCTCCAGCGGATCTTCCTGATCAGGAATCAAACCGGGGTCTCCTGCATTGCAGGCGGATTCTTTACCAACTGAGCTATCAGGGATGGAAAGGAAGATAATTAGGAATGTACTGTTCACTTGGTTCCACTGGATAGCATAAATAAACAAATTGCATGTACTCTTATGCAATTTGAAGGGCATGGACCTCCATATTATCATTTTAGCCTCCTAAGCTTCTACTTTCTATGTTAAAATGTCAGCAAAAGTACTTTAAATTAACAATTAAATAAAAACAGTAATTGCATTTAGGAGTCACATAATAATTTTCAAGTAAGTGTCCATTCTCCATAACCTATAAACCAGGCTTTACTACTCAGTTATCACATGATGTTACTTTTCCTTTCACATCAAATTGCTGACTCTGACTGTCTGGACATCAGGATAGTTTTTGACTCTTGATCTGTGGGGCTATCAACTGGTATCTGTAGAAAGAATAAGAAGATAAAAAATTTACATTAGTATCTGGCATATGTCATTATGACAGATCCACAGTTGACTCAGGAATTAAAAAACAAGCTGATTACATAGGTGGGTTTACACTTACTCTATGCACACATTTCTCAATAGTATCATCACAAAAATATTCACTACTTACAGCTTTAATATCGCCATTTGTAATTCCTTTATTTATATTGTGTCTTTTCAGATCGGACTTGATTAATGCTGCAAACAGAGAAGGATCAATGACATTACCCCAGAGTATGTATAAATATGCTTTTTTCTAAGCCATGCAAAATCTTTTTTGATATTGTCTAATGTAGCACACTATAGTACCATAACATCCCATAACATTCTTGTAGCCTGAAAAAAGAACACTACCTAAGTCATTAACTTAATTAGCAAGTCATATATTAGTGAACGAATACAGGATGCTAAGAACTAAGACACAAAGATGAAAGGCATAATTCTTTCCCTACAGGACCCTCTAATCTAGGGAAGGGCTTCTCTCGTGGCTCAGACGGTAAAGAATCTGCCTGCAATCAGGAGACGTGGGTTTGATCACTGGGTCGGAAAGATCCCCTGGAGAAGGGAATGCACCCAGTCCAGTATTCTTGCCTGGGAAATCCCATGACGGCAGAGCCTGGTGGGCTACAGTCCATGGGGTTGCAAACAAGTCAGACACAACTGAGTGACTAAACAACAACAATCTACGGGAAACACTGACATGAAACAACTTTAACATTGTGTAACACCTCCAGTGACCAGGCAGGGACAGGATACAGCGGAAGCATGGCGAGAAGTGTCTGTGTCAGCCGAAGGAAATAAGGAAAGGCTTATCAGAGGAGACACGTTTGAACTGAAGCTTGAAAAAATGAGTGGGAACTTGCCAAGCAGATAAGAGGAGAGAGGAAGGCATTCCAGGCAGGCGGAAGCCAGTACATGCCAAGAGATCAAGACAGGAAGAGTGGAGTCTATTCTCGGCACCCGTGGTGGTCTGCGATCGGTGGAGCTTCAGGTACAAGAAGGAGACGGGAGACACCGTGAGTGACTGGGGAGGAGCTCAGTCTGGCAGCTGTGTGTGTGGGTGGGGGTGTGATTGGCAACAAGGCTAGAGGCAGCAAAGGCGGTCAAGAGGCTTTCATCCTGCTGGAGATGGTAAGGCCTGAATATGTGAGAAATGGTGACACAGGGACAGAACTCAGAGATAATTTAGAATGAACCAGTAAGCCTCAGCGGTTTCAAAGGATACGAAACATGGGGGTTTGGAAGGGGGAAGCGGGCGACTTGCTTGGGCAACTGAATGAACGGTGGCTTTCCTGGTAGCTCAGACTGTGAAGAATCTGTCTGCCAAGGCTGGAGACCCAGGTTCAGTTCTTGGGTGGGAAAGATCCCCTGGAGAAGGGAATGGCAACCCGCTCCAGTATTCTTGCCTGGAGAATCCCATGAACAGAGAAGCCTGGTATAGGCTACAGTCACAAAGAATCGGACATGACAGAGCGACTAACACTTTCACTTTCTCTGGTCCTACTTATTGAAACTGAAAATACAAAAAGGACAGGTGTGGTGGGAAGATGGTAAGTTCTGTTCTGGACAGGTCGAGTATAAAATCCCATGGGACATTCAGGTCCAAGGATAAATATATGATTAGACATATTGGTCTGAAATGTAAAAGAGATCAGGGTCTGCAGGTACAGATTTGAAAGTTACTAGTGTTAATGTGGTAGTTAAAGCTACAGACTACACAAAGAGTGTAAAATAAGAAAAGGGACAAATTGGTGGCTAGCTAAATAATCTAATTGGTCATAAAGCAAAGTCGAAATGAAAGGTAAAAGTAAAATCAGTCTTAAAAGTTAGACTACTGCTTCTTTAGAAATTCACACTACCCCTTAGAATTCTGTTACTGATAGCAACATTTTAGAAATTCAGATATTTACACAAACATACTTGGATATATGTAAAATGGCCTTTCTGACTGCATTTAAATGATTTTAAAGAAACTGATGATGTAACGAGCTCCCAACTACAAGCAGCTTGATATTAAAACATCCTCTTGGGCTTCCCTCATGGTCCAGTGGGTAAGAATCCACTTGTCAACGCAGCAGACATGGATTCCACCCCTGATTTGGGAGGATCTTACATGCTGCAGAGCAACTAAGCCCATGCACCACAACTACCGAGCCTGTGCTCTAGAGCCCACGAGCTGCATCTCCTGAGCGAGGCGCCGCGACTCCTGAAGCCCTCGTGCCCTAGAGCCCATGCTCTGCAACGAGGAGCCACCGCAACGAGAAGCTCACACACCACAACACAGAGTTGCGCCCGGTTTGCTACAACTAGAGAAAGCCTGTGCACAGCAATGAAGATTTGGTGCAGCCAAAAATAAATAAATAAATCACTCTCTAAACTGCACCAGTGGCTGACATCAATTGGCCTGCCTGACCCTGTTCTACAAGTCCATTATATCAAAGATGCTACTCACTTTTTTACAGGGGTAAACTCTCTACCATTAATATTAATCAAAGGATTGAGAAACACTGTGATGTGTAGAAACATTTTTTTTCAATGTGCATAAATGGGCTAAGGAGTGAATATATATTATATATGTGAAGCACACTGCTTCACAGAGAACAATTAACACTAGAAAAGCAGAATGCACTGCATTTAAATGGTAATTCCTCTGCTAAAATAAGACCGGCCAACAAGTCTCAGAAAAAAATGTAAAAAAGAAAAGGTATCACCTTCAGCACACCTCAGCAATCTCTCAGCCCTCTTTCCTCTGTACAAATGACTACTGGATACAAATCCATCATACTCTCTCCAGTAAAACGCTCAACACATGAGAGACATTAATTATCGTTTTAAAATGATTAAACTGTCAATGTAAAACTGATTTTAAAGATCTTTTTTTTACACTTCTTAATTTTCTGTACTTGACCTGCTTGAATTGACACTTATGAATCTTACTATAAGATAAAATAGAGAACACAAAACTGTTCCCTTTTCTGGTGCAACAATAATACTCTATTTGATGCCTATGTGTTACTCTCCCGGACACTGAGAAGCAATATGGATAACTTATGACAGATCGGTAGTTAGGGCAGTTTATGTCCTGCATTACATACATTCAGTCACAAAACATTCAGCTTCATGTGTTTCGTTTCACTAACTGAAGAGAATAGGGGGAAACGCTTCCTCGGCAGGATTTTTCCTTTGAGGAAACAGTGTTCTCAGTCCCTCTGAGTGTAATGAATAAATGACAGTGACCTTAAGTGGCTGTGTATTTCCAAAGGAAGTGCTTATCACTGCGAAGAGCTCATTCTGGGGGTTTCAAAAAGGATGACCATAAAAAGAAGCCTTGATTCACATCTTTCTGTTAGATTCTATCCTTGAATTAAGTTATAGCAGATCAAAAAAAAAATCCCTCTCTGAGTCTCCGTGGCTCTGTCTCTCACGTAGACAAGGAATGCAGAAAGAAACTGGCAACGTAAAATATCAGTAGAGGCCAACATGGGCCTGGAAGCACTACTGGATATTAATCCCACTTCTGTTTCTTTGGGCCACGCCCCTTGGCCTGTCAAATCTTAGTTCCCCAACCAGGGGTGGACCCCAGGGGGAACACGTGTGGGGAGGCGGGGCTGAGCCCGGGGAGACCAGGCTGCAATAGCAGCCTGCGTGATCAGACAGGCCCTAGGTGCCAGGCCCTGCCAGGAGCTTCTCATCAACCATCTCAGTTAATGCTCATAGCAAGCCCTGAAAGCAGGCTTTTAATATCCTGTTAATATAAATGGGAAAAGGAGAATGAGAGAGGTTGGGTAACTTGTCTGAAATCACACAGCTAATGAGCAGCGAAAGCTGAACCTCAAGCCAGCTCTGTCCATTCCAAGTCTTTCCTAACACTTGTTACACAGTTTTGTTTTCCAGGCGTGGTAACTGTACGGAATTTGAAACCTCAAATATGAATCCACAGATTCATATTCCTGAAGGCAAACAATATCCTGCCTTTTATTTTTTTCTCGAGTCTGCCAAGCCTTGAGAAGCAACAGAAATGAAAATTAAGTGTACAAAGGCAACGTGACGCTAGTCCGGCAGGCGTGCACCCTATGTTACCTGTTAAAATGATGCCCACAAACATCCAGACACAGAGGAAAATGTTCCCTGTTCTAGGACCATATGCTGATGTAAGCTTTCCTTGAGCCAATGTGAATAAGATTCCAAATATCTAAAATAAAATAAGAGAAATAGTTTATTAAGATTGCTTTTAAAAACAAATACAGTATTTCCCCCAGAACTTTTAACTATTTGATTCATATGATTTGGCTTCTAGAAACATGCATTGAAAGGTGGAATTTTTAAAAACAAAGGCTACAGTCAAATTCATTATTCATTAGAATATTTGGTAAACTAACAGTCTCAGATTTAAGAGAAATCAGAGGTTCACCTGTGCGGCGGCATTAAGAAGACCGGACGACGTCCCTTCAGACTCAGGGTAAGTGATTTCAACAGCAAATTCGAAACCCAACGGGAGGTAACCAGTCATGAAGAAACTACAGGAAATAAATTCAAAATCACAGAAGAAATCATTGGAAGGACAATATCACCTGTCGATGCAACTGCTTTACTTCTCAGACTTGCTGTAATTACCAAATAAGTGAAAGTTCTGAGGTTGGTGTGTGAAAGAAGGCACTATTAAGATTCGCCAATTAACCCGAGGACAGGAGAACTGCGAAGCAAAACCGTGAGCTAGGGAGCAAAACAATTTCTAACTTTTTTCCAGAGAAAAATATGCTCCTAGTTTTCTAAGGCAGTGGTCTTTCTAGCTAAGTAAAGAGACTTCAGGTTAAGTGAGGCTCATCCATTTTTTACCTACAGCATCGCAAAAAATAATTTTGAATTATTTTTTATAGTTCTAAAGAATTATACATTTATGTGCACAAGAGGGATCTTTTTTAAAGTTTAAAACATTAAAGGACTTTTGGATGAACTCTAAGAAATGAAAGCCACAGCAGTAATACTTCAGAATTCTAACAGCACACTATCAGTCCTTTTAACACGTGCGATGCTTACCCAAGCAACCCTCCAGTGACAAACACGATGATAATGTGTCCAAGGTTCAGTGTGAACGTAAAGATAACCATTCCAACGAAAGACACAATGTAAACAGTCAGAGTAGTATGTCTAAAACAAAAACAACAGAATTGTTAGCGTTCTGTCATATTTTCTTAGGCACATAAAAATCACGTGGCTAATTCTGCTCTGTCCATATGGTAATAAATTCTTCAGATTTCAAGAATTACCCTTTCTTATCTATGGAAAATGGTTCCACAGGCATGGACTTGAAAGAAGTTGAAGTTTCAAAAGTTTCAGTTTGCAGCTGACAACTAAAGCCCAACGCTCAGACAAAGGAATACCCATAAGGATAAAAATCACTTTTATGGCACCAAATGGGATACGGATGGTTCCCTATCTGTATTTCAAGATTCAGAACAAATTCTGCCTCTTCCATAATACTTTTCCTAACCACTGCAGCTTACAAGATTCTCCTTTTTTTCAAACTCCCTAATCATTTTCTGTGTACATGACTGACACTCGACACCTATTTTAGTCTGTTATATGATTATTGAGCTTTACATGCATGAACACCTTAATTTTTCCCAATTTGACTGCAAAGGTCCTAAGGGCAGGGATCAAATATTGCTTCCCACGATTCTTAGCTAAGAGTGATGCAAATGACAAGAGCTTGGGGAATGAACGGCAGTTACCCTGAGAAGAAAGCCAGGGCTACAGAGAACATCTGTATGCCAATCCGTTTCCTAACTATAAAACGGACCAAAGACTATTGATACATATAAATCCTTTACACATACTCTCTTCATCTACAAATTTAATGGGTTTCATTCTAAGCTACCATTACATTACAATGAAGCCCCAGTAAGTGCTGTTTTAAATCATGTGAGAATTATTTGGAGCATTTTAAGATCAGAGGTACTTTGAAAGGGCTTAGACAATGATATCAAATATCAAACATACCAGATATATCAAATATATCTTAGGCCTTGAAAGGTGTAGAGGACAGAGTTCCATTACTTCATTCATTTACAGTTCCATTACTTCATTCATTCACAGTTCCATTCATTCATTTTTCCCAAACACATGAGAAATTTGTGTCTGTTAAGAAATGCAGCTATTCTTCTTCTACTTTATTTTTTTTAGATGTAGCTGTTCTTTTAAGGCCCAGTGCACAAGATGCTGCCTCAGAAAGCCCCTTTCTCAGTTTCCCAGTTGGTATTACTCACTTTTTCTTTTGTATTAGCATTTTTCTGGTTCCATATAGATACACAATTAATATAGAATCTTCATATTATCTATTATAGTATTATAGTTAAGCGTTATTACAGTTTTAGGGCATTTTAGCCAAAAACTTATTATTAAAATGCTTTATGCTCACCAATAATTTTTTGATAGGAAAAAACTTATTTGTTTTTAAGTTCACAACATGAGAAAACAGCAATATAAAAGTCTCTATCAAAAGTCAAATGTTTCTCAGAAATGGCTCCTTTCAGAACTAATCTATTCTAGAGCGGTATACATCGAATATTATTAGAGGAGAGGAGAGTTCATAAGGTATCCAAGTTCTCAAAGTTGAAATAAATATGACAATAAGATAATAGAGAGATCACTGAAGCATTCAGAAGTGAAGGCAACCTAAGAGTGTCTAGAATGCAAGTCTTTCAGCAAAAATAACACTTTTTAAGTTTCTTAGAATGAAAAGTAAAAGTTCCTTTAAAACCAAAATACCTTAGGCTGTACACCATACATTTGCCTGCTTCACTTACTTGTATGTTTTGGTATAATCCAGCCATAAGCCACAAAGAATAGATCCCACCATTCCAGCTAATACTAGTGTTAGCCCAATCCTTCCAGCGTTCACTTCTTCTCCCTTAAAATTTTTTTCAAAAGAAGTTGATCAGACACCTCAAATTCAAAAAGATCCTTCACATTCCCATGCCTTCTCATGTCAATGGAAATAAGCAGATACAGTTAAGCATACAATATAACATGAAGAATTCAGTATATGTATTAGGGTGAATGGACATTCCACATTAAAGCAAAACAAAACAAAACAAAACCTGACATATGGGAGAAATCAAAAAGGAAATTTTTCTTGATCCTCCATGGTTAGAAGAACAATGATTTTTGTTAGAATTCTTAAGTAATTCATAGGTGTCTGAAAAGAAAGTTAATCTGATAGCTTTTATATATAACTGCTTTCTCTTTTCAAAAGGAAAGAGAAATCAGGGCTGGATATTTACTTCTTTATATTTGTGTTGGTTTCTTTTACATTTTTTGGTCTTGTCTCATATAACCAGTCATACTATCCCTTTAAAGAATAAAGAAAAAGACAGAGGTATTGTCAAAACAATAATGACTTCTGCTTTCTATCTTGTTTTATAAATTGAATGAAACATAATTGAAACAAGTATAAATCTTTTACAGCAACAAGGTCATACACCTTTAGTCTTATGATCATGTTCACAGGAATTACTGCTGAAGAAAAGTTCTCAGCCAGTCATGGAACACAAAACTGGCAGAAGCTTACCTCATAATGTGTCAGTATCATTTGATTTAATAATGTTGAGACTGAATAAAATGCTCCAGTCATGATACCTACAATAATAAAGAGAAAACTCTCAATGTGCCATGTACTAGTTTATAAAGGGATATGGGGCACTCTGTGACAATCGTGAAAATACAATGTCTTCTTAGACAGTCGACAGAAAAAACTGAGACCTCTCGCTATTCCCTTTCAAGATGTAGACTGATCAATGTTAACACCTAAACTTAGGAGAGATTAGGACTGTAGAATTCTGTCATTACATCATCTACTATTATTTAGATTCAGACATACGGACCAGAAATCACAGTCCCATGCATAACCCTGAGTAATAGCAATCAAGCAACTGACTGCTTCCTGAGCACCTAGGCAAGTTAATGAATGCTAAAGCATTGAGACAGAACCCGTTGCAGCCATCTGGCCCCTGCGTCAAAGACGCACAAGGAAATTAGGAAGACAATGTCAATTAACGAATACTTTAGAAGGGAAAGTTAAAAACAGATGGTTATCAGGAAGCATATGACTAGGTTTGAATAATGGAGTTTCTTCATATATATTGTATCACTTTAAGTCTAAGTTGCTTAACCTAGCTGAAATTTAAGCTTATTATTTTTCTATTATTAAATAGTTCAAGCATACTAAGTAGTACAGAGACTATAACAAATACCCTTACTCATCACTCTCTTACAAACGTTAACATTTTGCTATCTTTGCTTCAGATTCATTTTTTCAGATCTTCCTTAATCCTATTCTTCCTCAGAGGTAATCCCTACCCTGACCTTCATATTTATCACTGCAGATATTACAACATATGTGTATCAATAAACAACAGAATTATTCTGCCTGTACCTAAATTTTATATGAATAATACGGCATTGTATCCATCTGCAATCTGCTCCTATCACTCAGTATCATGGTTTTGAGGTTTATCCATGGATACTTTTAGTTCGACCTCATCAGTTTTCTCTGGTGTCTAATAGTCCACCATGCCAATATACTTCAAATTAACTATCTCTTGTCCTAAGTCAATAGATACTTTAAGGCTTTTTCCAGTTTTTCACTATTTAAAACAATATTGCAATAAATATTGCTTTTGTTCTTATGTATATAAGGGTTTCTCTAAGTAAAAATCTAGAAGTAAAATTTCTACTTTCTGGATATAGCCCAATTGCTCTTCAAAATGGTTGTACCAGTTTATACTACCAACAGAGTTCCTTTACTCTACGTTCTTGATAAGTTTGTCTTCATCAGATTAAAAAAAATTTTTTTTGCCAATTTAAATGTGTGTGATATTGTATCTCACTCTGGTTTTGATTTGCATTTCCCTGATTCCTAGTAAGGCTGAGCATCAATCATATATGAGCAACATACACACACAAACATATAAATGCCTCTGATTTTCCCGGATCGTTTGCTCTTTTCTCAGTAATTAGCAGGAGTCAATTTTATATTGTAGGTGCAAAGCCTTTGTTGGTTACATGCATTGCAGACATTTTCTCATGGTTTATGTCATGTCTTTCTACAAAATATCGCTAGTTTAATCATATTTATCAGTTTTTTAATTTAGGGCTTTTTTTTGGCATCAGAAAATTCTTTTAAGAATACTAAAGATGGTTTCCTATATTTGCTTCTAAAACATGAAAGTTCTGGCAACTTCCCTGGGTTTAAGACTCTGCACTTTGACTGCAGGAGTGGGTTTGGAAACTGGTTTAGGAAACTAAGATCCCACCTGCCAGCCCTCACAGCCGAAAAATCTAAAAACCAAAAAAAAAAACATTAAAGTTCTGGTTTTTACCCTTTGGTCTTTAATCCACAATTCATGTTCTAACTTCACATTATTTCTCCTCTATGGATAATCGATTGTCCCAAGATAATTTACTATGTAGTTTCTCTTCTACAAATATCAAGTTTTCATCCATGCATAATGTTCCAGTCATCACGTTGTTGTTGTTCAGTCGCCAAGTTGTGCTGACTCTTGTGACCCCATGACTATAGCCTATAGCCCACAGACCACAGCCTGCCAAGCTCCTCTGTCCAGGGGATTTCCCAGGCAAGAACACTGGAGAGGACTGCCGTTCCCTCCTCCAGAGGATCTTCTGTTGTTTGCACATGTTCCAGTTTTCCCTCTCGCAGGCACGGATGCCTAGTGGCATGGGCATATGACTATGAAAGTGAACAGAAGTGCTAGCTCTCCTTTTCTTAGTAATCATGGAAGCATGTTTTGAGATATCAGCCCGGATCTCCGAGTCATTTGCTGTCTGTTCACAGTGGACATATGGCATCGGCAGGTAGGCCCTTAAGACTTTTTGTGTGTGGGGTTTCATTGCTAACCTAGCCTATGCCAACTGATACACCGGGGTAGGCCCCTGGGTTCTCTATCGTGTTCCAGTTCAGTTCAGTCACTCAGTCGTGTTCAACTCTTTGCGACTGACTGTCTAACTGTCTATCCCTTACTAATACATGGCATCTCATTACCACAGCTCTAGAAACCCTGATAACTGAGAATTAGTTCCTCACCTTATTCTTTATCAAAACTATCTTTGTTGCTCTTGCCCTTACTTCTTTCACCGGAATCTTACAATTAGCCAAGTTCCATTACAAACCCTGTTTTAAGTTGGAGATTGCTAGATGAGGCTCTGTCCAGAGATCTTATCAGAAACCCCTGGGTAGCGAGCCTTTGTTACTCACTTCCCAGTCAGGTCAGGCTGAGGAGGCCAAGGAAAGCGAGAGAGGCCTGTGCGGAGGCTTGAGTGGGCTCTACCGCACTGTACCCTGTGGCCCCACTCCTCCAGAATCAGCGAGGACAGCCAGAGTCTGGATGAAGAATTACAACAGCAACGAGTATTGCTACCTGAATCTAGAGTGAGACACTTGTCTGAGTTTCAGACAGCAAGTAGCTACAGTTAGGATATAAGTGATGGTAAGTTTCTCCAAGGAGCACTAACGCCAAAAAAAAAATAAAGTTTCTCAGTCTTTTTGTTTTCTTGAGTTTTAGCCAAACTATCCTCTGTGCAAGTCTGCCCCCATCTTTTCTACGTAATACTAGCCATGGGTGGAGCAGACAAGCACACTTCTAAAATGTGGGATATGGCCCTTACTCATCTGGACATTATGACCCCTTTGGCAATGAACATCAAGTCAACAAGCTTCTCCAACTGTTCTCGGGAATATTTGAACTCTCTACAGTGTTTCCCAACTCATTCTTGCTAACTCCTTCAACAAGTAAACTCTGTTACGTTTCCAGAGCCTCTGTGTGTCTGACCTTTCCATCAACCCAAATCTACAACTGGCATGTTAACGCAGTGGTCCTGTAAGGTTAACTGGCATTATTACAATGCTGAGTCCTCCATAAACACAGTATATCCCTCCACTTAATTCAGTCCTTCTCTTACATCTTTCAGTGTTTTATAAAGTTCTTCTTTTAAGTTTAAGTATAGCTGATTTGGGGGCTTCCCAGGTGGCTCACTGGTAAAGAACCCACCTGCCAACGCAGGAGACGAAGGAAACTCAGGTTCAATCCCTGGGTTGGGAAGATCCTCTGGAGGAGAGCATGGCAACCCACTCCAGGATTCTTGCCTATGGACGGAGGAGCCTGGTGGACTACAGTCCATGGGGTCGCAGAGTCGGACATGACTGAGCGACTGAGCGTGAGCACTAGCGCGGTTGATTTCCATGAAGTCCTTTTGAGTAGATTTATTCCCAGGCATCTGATACTTCTGGCTGCTGTTATAAAAAGTCATCTTTTTATAGGAATGCAGTTGATATGTTCACATTGTTAGATATTCAATATTGTTAATTCTAACAGAGAATGTAGGTTCTTTTGCATTCGTTTGTAGACCATGGGTTAGCAAACATTTTCTGTAACAGGACAGACAGTAAATCCTTTCAGCTTTGCAGGCCGTACAGTCTCTGATGTGGCTACTTGGTGCTGCTCTTGTAGTTCAAAAACAGCCACAGTAGAAAAATGTGTAAATAAAATGTTATGTATAAAAATAGGCAATGGCCAGATTTGGCTCATAAGACAGTCTGCTGACCTCTGATATACATAGTCATGTTATCTGTGAATAAAGCATATTTTTTCTTTCCAATTCATGTACTTTTAATTTTTCCTGCATTACTGGACCAGCCAGGACTTTCAGTTGGATGCTGAGCAGAAGTGGTGACAATAAGCATCCTTGTTCTAAGGGATACTTCTTATTGATTCTCAAGTGTAATGCTTCTGAGCTTCTGTCTTTGGAAAGATGTTTGCTACAGGGTTTTTGTAGATAAACTTTGTCAGGTTCAGAAAGTTTATTTTTCTCACAGATGGCTAAGAGTCTTTAACCTATGGGTACTGTGTTCTGTCAAATGCTTCCTCCTCAGCTACTGGGTGAATTGTCCTCTAGTCCTCTGTAATTCATTAAGGACCTAAAAATACCCTGGGAGAAATCATGAAAGAAGAAAGTGCTTCTGTCTTTAATAGCTATAACTTGTTTTTGTTGTTTTAAAAACATGTTAAAAAGCTCATTCTGAAGTTTTTGCTTTCAGTTCAAAATTTAAGTTTATGACTATGCTATTATTATAGAGTTAATAAACCTATTTCATTATCTCATTAATTAAAACGCAAACCACTAAAGGAAAAGAATCTGCAATGCTCAAAGGTTTACACAGACATCAACAAAAATAAAAGAAAACCACTTACCATAACTGATCAATAAAAGGACAAAAGGAATGTTTTTAAATAGGTTCCTTATTGATTTCACATAGGAGTACTCTCCAGGTGGACTGTCTTGGAGAACCGCTTGAGCTTGGCTTGGTGGATACTGAGGTTTTTCTTTGAATGCTGGCAACATACATGAAAAGGAAATTCAATATATGTGTCTTCCTTAGTAAGCAGACTAAATTTAGTTTAAGTTTAAAGAGGTAGTAAAATTCTTTTGTGGTAAGGCTTTTCATTTTCACTGATTTCTAAGTGAAGAATAGTTTGGTATTATCATCTCAACCCTCTGAGACTGACTAAAACTCAGAGATTTGGCCAATTCACATAACTGAACTACAAAACCATCAATAATACTACATTAAACTTTGCCCAGGGATTATTTCAGTTTTAGTTAAGCAAGATTAATTTTTACTATGTTAAGTATTCTATTTCTAAATTTGGTTCAATTTGTAATTAGAGATAAGGTTAGATAAGAGTAAGCCAATACCTTATTGAACTTTTAGAGGACTGGCTTGAGTTAGTACCTCTTTTCTCCTGAAACCTGATACAAAGTTTATCATTTCTAGAACTGAAAGGGTCCAAGAGGGTTCAGAGCAGAGCTAGGTCCTGCTTGCTGACCCGCCTTGGCTGCATATGGAAAATCCAGGGGTAGAGCTTAGAGACATAAAAGTATGATACATGGTTTCTGAGATCTTAAGTTCTAGTACTGCTCATTTCTATGGAGTTATATCACACAACCTTCTCAGCCAGACATTTAGAGACTGCCCTTTTGCTGAGCAACGGAGGATCTACCAACTTCCTGCAACAGATGGCAAAGGAGAGATTTCTGTAGGGTTTCACTAGCTGGGAATTGAGAGTTTTTGCTAGAAGAGCTGATCTGCTAAGACTGGTACAGCAGAAATTAAAATCTAGTTTGGGTATTGACTCAAAGTTTTAAATTAAAATAGATGGGAAATGCTGTGTTTCAGTGAATCTAAAATTGTCTGATGTTGGCACTCAATGATGTTGGCAGGCATCAACATACTTATATAGTTTTCACATAATCATGTCTCAATTTCCACCAATGTTACTTGCCACTGGTATTTCTTTTACTGATACAAGAATATTTAACTTGAAATCTGCCCTCTTAGCAAACTTTTAAGTGTATAATAAGTATTGTTAACTACAGGCATAATGTTATACAGAAGATCTCTAAAACTTTTTCATCTTAGATACCACTGATGGATTAAGAATAAAGTAATATTAGAACTTCCTCTTTCTCTTTAAATAGTGGCTATTTGTTTCTTCCAACAAAGAAGGCCTGCTTTGCAGTTTGACAGTGGGCTAGATCTGATGGACCTGGCTGTCGATTGTAATCACGTGGAAATTTTTAAAAATACAGATTTTGAACTAAAGTAAAAATAAAAATTATAAAAAAAAAAAGGGGGGGAACTGTCAGGGGATGTTCAGTTTAAGGGATCCAATAGGTTATTTTCTTCTTTTGTGTGCCATTTCTCAAGGACTCTCTATTCCTTATCAGTTCCTGGAAAACAGGAATGAGCAGCGCTGCATGCAGCTCTCAGGACTGAGATCATGAGAAAGGGCACCTGCTTGGATTCCCTTCAGTGACTCCCTTCAGCAGCTCCCTTCAGTGACCTTTTTCTTAAAGGTAATCTATTCAGTTATGCCCCTCTTACTCAGGATATGGAATGCTTTCTGGCCCTTTGAAGATTTGTTATTTGCTTGGCTTTGTTTTTGCTCAATTTTTTAACTGCCTAAAGCTGCCTTGTATGAAGATATATGAACATGCATTTCTGCAAATAAAGCACCCTTGTTTCACTCGCGAAAAAAAAAAAAAATACAGATTTTGAGAGGCTACCTAAGGCTCAATGAATCAGGACGTCTAGAACAGAACCTGAGAATCTGTATTCAACACAAAACTCAACACCCAGCCAGGTTTGAAAATTACTGCAAGAGAAAGAAACTGTTTTTAAACTTGTATACAATATTTTAATTCTCTAATTCTATCTGCTGCTAAGAAATTTAAAAATTACAGTTCTTTGCTCATCAAACCATGGATTAATTATGACACAAAGAAAACATCAAGCTAAAAGACTTCTATTATTATAGGTCTTACAACTAATTCAAGAGTGACATAACTCATAAATATTTACTTTTTAATATCTTTACATTGGAGGACTGGTAGACATAAAGCGTTTAAGTGGTTGCAATCCCTCCCCTTCCTTTCACCCTATCTGCTCCTTGCACTGTTGAGGACGTCTGTTGTCCTTTCCTGAAAGACTCTGCATCCTAGTTAAGACAGGAGATATCTCTTTTTATTTACAGTGGTAAAACAGAACTCACACAGTTTAAAATAACATTTCAGAATGTAAAAACTATGCTTATGATGTAGTCATGGGTGTTCAGTGAGTCTTAAGTCTCTAAGATTTTTTTATTTACTGTGGTAGAATAAGTCTAAATGGCTCAGATTTGAACTCAAATGCAAAATGAAAACAAGTTCTGGTAGTCTGTAACTCCATTAGACTTGTTTTCTCAACACAAGGGTTATCTCTTAGTTTCAGGAAGTTAGCTGCTCTCCTAGACGAAATCAAGCCTTTATCCACTAGCAACGCAATATAGTAAAGTCAGGCTTCAGTCTACGAAGAAAAAGAAGAATCAAAAAACCACTGAGCTGTCACCCTTTTTACGCTACTTGCTCCTTTTTCTTTCTCCTTTGAAAAACAGACTTCTGCTTTCTCCCCACCAAAAAGTTGTACAAATGAAATAATTAACTAATAAAACTGTTATTCTCCACCCTTGGCAATAGGCATGGAAAGTAGCCAAAGGGTTTTCTGGCAACACATTCAAACTTCTCCAATGATGAATAAGTAACAAAACTACTGTATTTAGGACCACTTCTATTTTTTGAAATCAGATTATAATATTATCTTTTGATTTCATTATTTGTTCCTTCGTGATTTAAGCAGACATTACACATATTAACTTACTATAAGACAAACACAGGTTTTAATCCTGGCTCTGCCTCAACTTACAGTATGACTCTGAAGAAATCAATTCCTGCTTCTCAGCTAAGATAGACTTCTCATCCATAAAATGGAGATAACAACAACAAGCTGGTATGAGGATTACATGATATAAAATATGTAAAATAATTTTGTAATTATTGAGCACTGTCCTTTTGAGGAATATTTATTTCTGAAAATCAGAATTTTCAGGGAACTCCCTGGCAGTCCAGTGGTCAGGACTTGGCACGTCCACTGCAGGGGGCAATGGTTTGATCCCTGGTCAGGGAACTAAGACACCACATGCCGCGCAGTGTGGCCTTAAATAAATAACTTTTAAAAATAAAATAAAATCAGAGACTCTTCTCAGGACTTGAAATTCTGATAGACTATATAAAATATATATCTGTTAGAAGTTTATAATAGCAACCAATATATAAATATCTTGAATATAAGAATAAA
>SJYQ01095638.1:0-98094 GCA_006410935.1 Redunca redunca
TCCTCCCTGCCACCCCCACCCCCGTCACCCGCCCCATCCACTACTTCAATACCGACTGGCTGATGCACTGAAAATGACATGTGACATCTGCATAAAAGCAGCTTGGGACGAATTTTACTGTGTTAGGAGCAAATCCATCTACAACTATATACTTTTCAAAGAGCTCACAAATCGATGGTTAAAAGTATAGGGCGACTCCCCTCCCACCCGCTGGGTACCCACATGGTGTCCGAGCTCTGGGAGAACCTCCTAGACTCCCAGAGCTAAACACAGTAGCTGCAGAGTGAGCCCAAGTACCTTCCTTTCCCCTCCATTTGGGCAAAGTCTTTTTAATCTTTCCGTTTTGGGGGGGGTGATATCTGAACTGTGCCATTCCTGAAACCCACGGTGATAATGCTGCGTTTCTGCTGAAATTTATAAGGAGTTTGTGGGAATTTGGGGGAGAAAAATAGTCAAATGTGAACTAGCTTTTAACCTCAGTGAGGTATAGAGACTGTTGCAGGAATCAGATGTAGAAAGCTAGGGGCTTCTTAGAAAATGTGGATTGGAAGTGGAATTATTTGTTTCAAATGTAAAGGAGAAGCTTTCTGTTTGAATAAGATATGAAGTGTGGAACTGTTTCTTTTTGAAGATGTCAGACTTTGGTTATGAACCTTCTTCCTTCGTTTGAACACATTCCCTCTATTTTTAACTCATTATTTCTTTCTTTTTCGTTTAATGGTTGCTGCTGTGACCCAAGAGACTTTGTTTTGTTTCTTCTGGGGGGAAAAAAGAGTTAAAATTAATAAAAAATGTCAATACTTGCTGTTGAAGGTCAGTCTGAGTGAACTGTATTTGAGTTCCTGCTTTTTGGTGCCTGATTTGATGGGTACTTGGTTTGTATGTACAAAGGTAGAAAAATAGAATAAATTATTGAGGAAAAAAAAAAGGGGAAGGAGCCAAAGAAGTGTTTAAGAAACCAAAAAAGACAAATGTCTTTTAACTTTTACTCCTGCTTCACTTTAGACATTTAAGTTCTGGGAGGTCAGAGTAAGCATTTTGTACATTTAAATCCTTAGTGAAGTATCAAAACTACCCTTACCAGAAATTTTCTTAGAGCAATGGTCATTTTTATTTGTTTTATAAACACTTCAATTTTGCCCAAGTTCAAACATTCATTTGCCTTGAAAATGTCCACTTTTCTAGTATGATTGAATATTCTTTCGATTTCGTGGCTTTCTTTGGCTGTGTATTAGCTACAACCAAATTGAAGCAATATAAAATATTTCTAACAAATAGTCCTTATTTCATATTTTATTTTTCAATTTTTAAACACAAGGATTGTAAACGTTTGTTAGTCTATAGCATAGCTGTACAACAGCCTGAATTCACATTCTGCAAACTTAAAAAAAAAAACTAATTAATACAAACCGGAGACATAGTTTTCTTGTTGAGGTTTTAGGTTTGGGGTTTTTTTCCCTGGTAGCAAAATTCAGGAGGCAGATTGAAAATTTTTCAAAAATTATTTTCTTGGTGGTCTTTTGTTGGCATTTTTAATTTGAAATGTGGAATAGAGCATGTTTTAAGTTTTATAATCTTCAAAATGTGCACCTCTGGAGAGAGATGTTCTTTCTATTTTGGGATTGACTTGAAAGCAAGCAGTTTGCAGAAGTATGCTGGACAATCCCAGCTAGAATGGATTTACACTCCTACTTAAGTAAGGGCATTTGTTCTCATATGAACTCGAAACAAAGTCTGTGCCTATGCATTATATAAACAACTTTGAAAAGCACAAATTCAGAGGACAGGGATTCATGTGGAAGGTGAAATTAGAACAGAAAGTCCTAATTTATTTCTGCTGTGAGCCCTCTCCAATCACACTTTCATTGTGATTCCATCAGCTCTAAACCAAATAATTTTTTCTTTGTGACATACAGAGGTATGTTCTTTGAAGCCCTATTTAATAATGATGATGATAATAATAATAATAAATAATAATCCACCTATCTCCTCTTCCAGTGAATGTATGTGAGCCTGCACTTTATTTTTCTATAAAAATTGTGAGCATGTTGTAAAGAAATGCATCCCCAAATTAGGTTTTTTCCCTGGGAAATAACAGCAAAAGCACTCGATTTTCTGCTTTTGAAAATAAAAAGTCACCAAAATTTAGTAGTCATGCTGCTTATGAGGTGGGGGGAAAGGCACAGGATTAAAAATGAACAGGAAAAATCCTTTGCTTAATTTACAAATCCTTTCCTTCATCGTGCCCACCTATGTTTCCATTTTTGAGAGCAGCCAGGCAGTCCGTTAGGTAAATGCATCTCAGGACCTAAAGTCTTTTCTGGTGTCAAGGAACATGTTCTAAAGTGAATGGTATGGATAACAGAAGGTTTCGGATGAAATGTCTTACATCTGGCATCTCACGGGCACCAATTATTTCAGGATAATGAAATATTATTTTAAAGAAATATTTTGAGAGAGAGGGGAATCTAGATCACGCATCACATGTGGGCAGGCCATTTTGTGTGTGGGGTCTTCCTAAAATCTATTAAACTCAAGAAATTTAGTTGTTTCACATAGCAGCCCATGAACTCCCTTTTGTATAATTTCAATAAACTGGTGAATAGCCTTTTTTTTTTTTTTACCCCCTACTTCTGAACATACATCCTTGTGATATTTCTCTCTTTTTTAAATAAAATGGCAGACCTAATTATAAATTTCCCTAGCAGAATACAGACTAGGGCTTCAATTTACTTGCCTTTATACAAGGAGAGTTCAGATAATTACTCTTTGTAGTGTGATTACCAGTAATTTTATGTCATCTAGCAAATGATTTAAGTTAAGTCAGTAATCGAACTCCAGTGAAATCTGCTACACTTGGGATGAAAACCATACTTTACCTTGAGAAATCGAGGTCTGACCCTCCATTGAGACACTTAAGACTTCACCTTGGCTGCCTGTATGTTACACTCAGTGGAGCTCTTTCAGATTTAAGAAACCTGGCTCTCTGCTATAGATTAGATGTAGTCTTGCTTAGAAACAGGGGAACGGATGATGGACCCTCATGACATTTTGGCCAGTCATAGAATATGCCTTCTGTGTCTGGGAGTCTGCAGTTGAAATTCTATATAGTATTCATCAAGGTTATTCATGCTGAGCGATCACATATGTGTTAAACTGATAACATCGCAGGTCTGTGCACAAGTACAGCAGAGCATGTCGGAGGGCAGGCTTCAGATTTGTAAGGTAGAATTTAAGTGGTTTTAATGAAGGAGTCAGATATGCAGAGGTTTCTTTGCTTAGGAAATTGCCTTTTGTGTTTTATTGTTTCATTTATTTGATACAAACTGAGTCCTTACCAGGTGTCAAACAATGTGCTAGAAATCAGGGATGTGGAGGGTATGAAGACTAGACACTAAATGAATGTTTTGTAAGATTTGCATGGAGGAAAAAGTATTGGATAACATAGTCCCTGTCCTTAACAAGCCCATTGTCTAAGGATCAAGCCTGGGAAAGAATTAACATCCCATACATGAAAGCTTTAAAAAAGTAATAAAACCTAGAACAGAAGGCATAGAACGAGATGCTATGTCTTACCCACCTTATGCCACCCACCTTAAGACAGGGGCATGGAGATTTATATTTTCTTTAAAATTCAGTCTAACAAGTAGTTATTCCTTGGACTGCATATTGCTTTAAAATTATTTTTCTTAAGTTATTCTTGAGCTGTGTTCTTTAATTTGACAATACTCTACTGGAACTTGTTGGTTGGATATGTGGGTTACATGTCTGGGGTTTGGTCAGTCCTTTTAAAGTACCCAGACTCCTTTCTTGGTCCATCAGTCTGCAAGCAGTCCTTTCTTGGAGTAGCAGTTTTTCCCAGACCATCTGTTTCTTGTCTGAATGAGCCTTCCCTGGATCAGACAGAGTATTGATTAGCGTTTCACTCCTTTGGTTAGGGAAGTTGAGGTCAAAAGTGGATCATTTATTAATACTCATCCTGATTCATCCAGATGTTGAGAGAGCAGAGTGTAGACCTCTTATTATGAGCTCCGATGTCTCCTAAAATGCATAAAGGAGACATCTATCCTCGGCACCATGCTGGTGAGATGGCACCAGCCTAGAAGTCAGAATTCTCGCCTTCTGGTTCCAGCAGTGTGACCTGGGGTAGCTTAAGTGCTTCCATTTCTGATGTTCCTTTCTCATCTACAAAACTAGCTAGCTGGAGTCAAGGATCATGAAATTCCCTTTCAGCCCTAAATTTCTCAAGTTCCTGTGCCTTTATCATCATCATCATCAAAATAGGGATTATATCTTACAGCGTCTTTTATGTATTTTATGTTTAACATTAAAAAAAATCTTAAATTGTGCATTTGGGTGGATGTATTCTCACTCCCTAGGTATCTGGGAGATATTAACTCCTCATAGATTGAAATCTTTTATTTACTTTTTATTTCTTACAGAAATATTTGTTTCTATTTATTTGGCTGTTCTGGGTCTTCTTTGCAGCACAAGAACTGTTAGTTTTGGCACGAGAACTCAGTTTCAGCATGTGGGATCTAGTTCCCTGACCAGGGATTGAACCCAGGACCCGTAGCACTGGGAGTGCAGAGTCTTAGCCACTGGACTTCCAGGGAAGTCCCTTGAAAGCTTTTAAATTCAGTACATGACATAGGCAAGCATTTGCTATGTGTTGTCAGCTGATGAAAAGACTACTTTCATTGGCCCAAGTCAACAGAAAAAGATGGTAGCCTTTAAACTTCACGGAATGTAAAAATATATGGAATATAGGAGTGTTCTGGTGCTTAAGAAAACTCCAGCACAAAATTTAAACTCACCTAGTTTGTACTCCCGCATCCCAAACACAGCCCCATCACAGCATGTGTGGACATAGAGTTTCGACTGGATCCTCACTCACAGACCCTTCTTTAGGTAGCCTGACTAAGTGGCCAATTAGAGCCTTGTGGGCCTGTTTTCAGCAAGGCTTATTCCGAACTCGATGGAACTCCCAGGGCATCAAGTGACTCCTTTGATTTCCAGCATTACAGTCTTTAGACTGGACATTCCTCCTTGCATCCTAACAGCTAAGAGTAAGCAAGGAGAGCTTTCTGCTCTGTCCTACTTTTCATTGCTTTGAACGTGTGAGAAATGTCATTCATTGAGCAAAATCCACTTAATGTAAATTATTTACCATAAAAAATTATGTGTTTTTAGACTATTTCCTTCTTAAAAGTGTGGCTACTTGGGAACTTCCCCCTGGCAGTCCAGTGATTAAGATACTGTCTTTCAGTGCAGGGGTGCAGGTTCAGTCCCTGGTTGGGGAGCTAAGATTCCACGTGCCTTGAGTCCAAAAGAACAAAACACAAAACGGAAACAATACTGTAACAAATTCAATTAAGACTTGGTCTTAATCGAAATGGTCCACAACAACAAAAGTCTTTTTTTAAAAAAAAAAGCCTGACTGCTGAGAAGGAAAAATTTGTGGTCCTGATGCTGGCTAAGATTGAAGGCAAAAGAAGAGGGCAGCAAAGGATGAGATGGCTAGAAAGCATCACTGACTCAATGGACATGAATCTGAACAAACTCCAGGAGACAGTGAAGGACAGGGAAGCCTGGGTGCTGCAGTCCATAGGGTTCCTAAGAGTCAGACACGACTTAGCAACTAAGCAACAACAACAATAAGCAGTTACCTTTGGGAGAGTTTCTGGATGGTTCTATATCACTTTAAGATATTTTAAAATTAACTAATTAATTAATTTGGTTAACTGTGCCACAGAGCATGCAGGATCCTAATTCCCCAACCAGGGATCAGACTCATGCCCCCTGCTATGGAATTGCACAGTCTCAACCACTGGACAGCTGGGGAAGTCCCCTGTAATTTTTTTAAACATGGTGTATGGTGTCATGAAGAAAACACTAGGCTGGGGGTTATGAGAGGTGAGGTCAAGTCCCCATAATATAGTGGGGTGTCTCTACCCACTGTTTACACCACTATGGGTCAGTTACTCAGCGGCTTCTGCCAACATGGTTTAATCTCAAACAAGTCAGTTCTAAACATCCTGTTACTTCATCCTCAGAGAGACATGTACTCAGAGATAATTCTCCAACCTTCATAATCTTCCAACTTGTGCAAGGGACAAAGGAGAACACATTTACACAATCATAGGAGTGAAGAGATCCTTACATATCAAATCCACTGTTTACCAAAGTGAGGTAGTTGGTACATGGAGGAGCATTTTGTATTTAAATGCTTTGAGGTTTATTTTAATGAGTAGCAGAAAAAAATGCAACATATCGAACTCATAGTTACACAAATACTATAGTGGTATTTAAGTTTTAAAAAAGGATCCATTTTTTAAAAAATTAAGTTGAAGCAGTGATACATAGATACAGTTTTTAAAAATCAGGAAAGTTGTATGCAACTTATTAAAATTTAGGAAACGCACTCCAATACTTCCTTAGAAAACTGAGGGACAGCGTCTCACTTACTTCTATAATCTTGCAGCCCATCGGTGGTAGTCTAGGACTAAAATGGCACACTTCACTTCTGAAATTAAAGAAGTTAAGTCTTTGGGTTAACTTTTCATTGAATGGCTTCTTTTCATTTAAACTGTATCATTACAATTTACCCATTCTGCTTGTTTCTTCCTCAGTATTTTATTGTGACTCACAGATGGGTTGTATTTTCTGAATGGCTTTAGATACTTCTTACTGTTCATTTCTGTTTTAATGATTTTCCCTACCTTTAACTTTTGGGCTAGGTGCCTTGCTTTTTTATCAGACCACTATTGCCTGTTACTTTTGCCTATCTAAGTAGGTTTTCCTTTTGTCCTGTCACCCTTCCAAACTTATCTGCTTTTTTAAAGGTAGAGAAATGTCACTGTTTGACGTATCTATCAGTTTTCTGGAACAGCTTCTTTCTCAAGGGTTTGTCATTATCTGACCTGACTCAGAGCTTGCTCTCTGAACAAGCTTATCCTCAGGGTGTTTGCCCAAAACAATCATCGGTAATTGTTTAACATTTCAACTATCTCAGGTGGTGCTACCCACTGGAGCTAATGTGCTGTCCACATGGGCTTTGAACAGTTCTGACATATTCTTGGGAATCTAGAAAGTCACACTGTGTGTGCATGGCTTTTCATGTACACAGGCGTGACCTGAGAAAGCCCTAATTACTCGCCGCCAGCCGACCTTGAGCCTCTGTGCAAACAGAAAGTAATAGTTAAGAGCTAAAAACTGTCTACTACTTGCTAAAGGCAAACTCTCCCGACACACACCGGGTCTCTTGGTAAAGCTAAGAGACATTGGTTCAAGGCATTTGTGGATAGACTTATAATGCTTAAAGATGTAATGTGCGTGACAATAATAGCACAAAGGAGTGAGAGGGAATAGTGTTGTAATAGAGTAAATTTTTTGCAAACTATTGAACTTAAGTTGGTATTAATGCATTGTTTTAATTGTAATCCCCAGGACACCTACCAAGAAAAAAAAATTTTTTTTAAGGAAGTAAAATAGGAGAATTTAAGTGGCACACTTAATAGTACTATTCAAGACAAAAGAATCTATCAATGGAAAATAGAAGAACAAAAAAGACATAATACATACAGAAAACAAATAACAAAATGACAGATGTCCGTTCTAACTCAGTAATTACATTAAGCATAAATGAGCTAAACAGTTCAGTTGAAGGAAGTGGTTGGCAGAATAAAAGAAAACATGATCCAGCTATATGCCATCTGCAAGAGACACGCTTTAGATTGAAAGACATAAATTTAAAGCAAGAAGATGAAAAATACATATCGTGCAAACAGTAACGAAAAGAGAGATAACGTGGCTATTACCAACACTAGACAAAATAGACCTCAGGACAAAAGCTGCTACTAGAGACGAAAAGAACAGCTGATAAAAGGGTTGATTCATCTGGAAGATTTAATGATTATACACATTATGTGGTCCTAATAAATGAGCCCGAAAATATATGAACATAATCTTGTTTTGTATTGAGCAAGAATCTGTCCCCGTTGCGTTTACTCTCTGTGCTTATTTCTGCCTCTGGAGCCTCACGAAGTCTAACTCCTATGTGACTAGAGAGTTCTCCAAATATCAGAAGCCAACTCGTGTCTTTTCTCACTTCCAATTTCTGTGTGACCTTTGCCTTATACAATTTTCCCCTAGAACTCAGTCATGATCTTGTATAAAGATATCTGTTGCAATGTGAAGAGCAGAACCTACTTCCATAACATTTCAGAGTTGAAGGGAAACTGAGTTTATTTTTTCCCCCAAATCTCTAATGTTATAGATGAGTCAGCTGGGGCTCAACTGGCTAGGTCACTGAGCTGGTTAATAGCAGATCAACATCCATAATCTTGGTTTCCAAACTCCTTGTCTGGCGCTTGTTCCTACATTTTCTTTCTATGATAGCTTTCTCCCACTTTGAATTCTAAGGACGGTTGCTGGCTTTGGGTGAAAGAGACTAACCCCTCACTTTAGCGATACCTGGCATCCTTCATCTTGAATTTGCCATAGAAGAAAAAAGCTAAGAAGAATGGAAGGCACTGCACTGGGCATTAAGAGATATGGATTCTCATCTCTTTTTGGTCACTAATCGATTTCTGATCCCTTGGATAAGTCACTTCAAAACATAATGAGAAATGCTATTAATATCTATTGAGCACCCACTGTTTACCAGGCACCGTGCTAGGCACTTTGCCTACAAGCCTCGATATGTGTTCAGATGTGTTTCTTTCTTATTTATAAGATAATCAGATTGTACCAAATGTTGTCCGTTGTCCCATCACGGTCCAGAATTGTGTGATTGTAAGGAACTGTCTATTAGGATATTCTTATAGCTCCTGAGGGTTCATCTTGATCCCCTTCCTTCCTATTTCCTGCTTCCCTGATGGCTCAGACTATAAAGAATCTGCCTGCAATGTGGGAAGACCTCGGTTCAAAGCCTGGGTTGGGAAGATCCCCTGGAGAAGGGAATGGCTACCCACTTCAGTATTCTTGCCTGGGAAATACCATGGAAAGAGGAGCCTGGTGGGCTACAATCCATGGGATCTGAAAGAGTTGGACAAAACTGAGCGACTAACACTTTCACTTTCCTATTTCCTAGCTGGCAGTGGTGGGGTTGCTGTAGAATAATTGCTTTAGACTTGTCTCTACAGCAAGCCCATGAGTTGTGACATTGTACTTTGCCCTCCCAAGAGACTTTCCATTTTACGATTTGGCTGGACTCTTACTGGTTCTTTTCAGGGTTTCCGGGACTATATTCTTTGCTCTCTTCTTTTTAAAAAATTTTATTTATGTATTTATTTTTGGCTGTGCTGGGTCTTCGTTGCTGTGTGCGGGCTTTCTCTAGTTCTCTGTTGCAGTGTGTGGCCTGCTTCTGCGGTGGTTTCTCTTGTTGCGGAGCAGTTTCTAGAGCGCGTGGGCTTCAGTAGCTGTGAACCACCAGCTTAGCTGCCTCACAGCATGTGGAATCTTCCCAAACCAGGGATCAAACCGTGTCCCCTGCACTGGAAGGCAGATGCTTCACCACTGGACCACCAAGGACGTCCCTCTTTTCTCTTGAGCTTCTCTCCATGGGTCTTTGATTCACCTGTAGGCTCAGAGAGTCAAAAGCAAAGTGTTAGTTGCTCAGGTCGCCTCCAACTCTTTGCAACCTCATGGACTGTAGCCCGCGAGGCTCCTCTGCCCGTGGGATTCTCCAGGCAAGAATACCAGAGCGGGTTGCCATTCCCTTCTCCAGGGGATCTTCAGAGGAGTCAAATAATTTTTAAAAGTTCACTCATCTTATATATAGATGGCAGACAGCAGCTGTCCGCCCCAACTGCCTCTGTTATTCCTCATATAATAGGATTCTTATCTCTGGAAGTTCACTGGATCTGATTTTCCCGCCTTTGCTTAAGACCTAGCTCAAGCCCTGCCTTCTCTAACAACTGAGCCTAGCCAGCAGTCATTCCTCTCAGTTTACCCAACAAGTGTCTGCAGTGCCCATCAGGCACCACCCTGGGGCTTGTGTCTTGGGAGACTCTAGGGCTTAGTGGTTATGAATGTGGGGCCTCGAGTCGGAAAGCCAAAGTAGGAATCCTGGCACTACTGCTTCTGAGCTGTGCAACCTTGAGAAAACTACTTAACCTCTCTGGGCTGGGTTTCTGCCACTATAAACTAGAGAGGCTACTAGTACTTACCTCCTAGGGTTGTTGTGAAGATAAATGTGAATCCATTCCATCACCCGATCTAGGGGTAATCCCTGATTGGCCCAAGCCAACTGACATAATCCCATCCTTCTTGCTGGAGGGATTGAGTTGGCCTTGGGTACATGAACTTGACTAGGCCAGCGCAACCTTCGGGACTGCAGTTTGACAACATGGTCTCAGATGTGAGGTCTAGAATTGCTAGAGTCAGTTGTTTTTTGTTTTTTTTTTAAACTAGCAGGAAGCCAGACTGAGAACAAAACTGACACAGGGAGCAGGGCAGAACTGAGAAAAAGTAAAGAGAGATAGAGCTAGAAGTCTGATCAAGCATCTCCTGAAGTCCCCCCAAACTCCGGAGTTTCCCATGGCAACTGAAAATACCTAATCCATACTTATTTGTTGTTGTTGAGTCGCTAAGTCGTGTCCGACTCTCTGTGACCCCCATGGACTGCACCACACCAGGCTGCTCTGTCCTCCACTGTCCCCCAGACACTCATGTCCATTGAGTCAGTTATGCTAACAGTCTCATCCTCATTATTATTGCCTTCCCATACATATACGATATTTTGTTATTAGATTGAGATGTTCCTTGGAGCAGAGACTAACTTGCTCAGCTCTCTGTTGCCACACCCCCTGGCACGGTTCTGTCACACATCATCTGTGCTTCATGCCACAGTCCTCACTGCCCCTGGGTATCTCTGGACTTTGAATATGTTCGAGGCAGAGAGAGAAGATGGCCAGAGTCCCAGGTAGAATGGTCCCCTGCTGGTTCTTCATCATCTTACTGTGCTAAGATAGTAGGAAAGTAAAATATCTCATAGATCAGCTAAACCTTATTGAGAACAAGACGTTGAACAGAGAATCATCTTTTTTTTTTTTTTCTCAGTTACTGATGGTTACTATTACCATGCCCTGTTTTGTACAGATGAGTGAAACAGGCTTACAGACTTGATTCAACTTGTGTTGGACACGCAGCTTCTACATACCGTAATTCAGGGACCTGCACCCAAATGACTGCATTCTTGTCTCTAAGTTCTCCCTCTGCATCACAGAAAATGAAACTAGCAGTCACAGACAGTGCTTTCTGGGTGTGGTTTACCAAGAAAGATGATGGACCCATGCTAAAAAGTCGGCATTGGATTGACACCAAGAGTTTAGTAAATAGGCACTTCCCTGGTGGTCCAGTGGTTAAGACTCCACGCTTCCAATGTGGGGACATGGGCTCACTCCCTGGTTGAGGAAGATCCCACATGCTGCGTGGCACACCCAAAAAGTAAAAAAAAAAAAAAAAAGGCAACAGTAAGCAAAATCACTAAAAACTTTAAAAAGATTCGTAAATAAAGGTACATCCACTTCAAATAAATCTTTCAGTTCAGTTCAGTTCAGTCGTTCAGTCATGTCTGACTCTTTGCGACCCCATGAATCGCAGCACTCCAGGCCTCCCTGACCATCACCAACTCCCAGAGTTCACTCAGACTCATGTCCATCGAGTGGGTGATGCCATCCAGCCATCTCATCCTCTGTCATCCCCTTCTCCTCCTGCTCCCAATCCCTCCCAGCATCAGGGTCTTTTCCAATGAGTCAACCCTTTGCATCAGGTGACCAAAGTATTGGAGTTTCAGCTTCAGCATCAGTCCTTCCAATGAACACCCAGGACTGATCTCCTTTAGGATGGACTGGTTGGATCTTGCAGTCGAAGGGACTCTCAAGAGTCTTCTCCAATACCACAGTTCAAAAGCATCAGTTCTTTGGTGCTCAGCCTTCTTTATAGTCCAACTCTCACATCCATACATGACCACTGGAAACACCATAGCCTTGACTAGAAGGACCTTTGTTGGCAAAGTAATGTCTCTGCTTTTCAATATGCTATGTAGGTTGGTCATAACTTTCCTTCCAAGGAGTAAGCGTCTTTTAATTTCTTGGCTGCAATTACCATCTGCAGTGATTTTGGAGCCCCCCAAAATAAAGTCTGACACTGTTTCCACTGTTTCCCCATAATAAATGTTTAGGTATGTCATTTTCCTGACATTTTTAGATAACCCAACACCTTCCCAATCACAGCAGAGAGATTTTTCTTTTTTCTTTTTCCAAGCATTGGAATTGTGAAAACCCTAACTAGGATCATGCCAAACATACTGTCCCGCAGCTTTATTTTTTTTCAGTGAACAGTTGGTATAGATCTGCTTCATTCATTGTAAGTCAGAAGGTTTTTTAATAGTTGCTCAGTCACGTCCAACTCTTTGCAACACCATGGACTGAAGCCCTCCAGGCTCCTCTGTCCATAGGATTTTCCAGGCAAGAGTACTGGAGTGGGTTGCCATTCTCTCCTGCAGGGGGATCTTCCCAACCCAGGGACCAAATCAGCGTCTCCTGCATTCACAGTTAGAATGTATCATAATTTAACCACTTCCTACAATTAATGGACATATGAGCAACTTCCCGCACCACTTTTTTTTGCTTTTATAAATGATGTGCCATCATTGCGCTTTGTTTCTTTGTGCGTTTAATTGTCCGTGGGAGGAGAAAAGTCTTGAGACCTTAATGCTGCAACCTCAAAAGTGGTCCAAGATAGAAAATGAACACCTTGAGGTCCCTATCTTCAACAATTTCACAGTCTGTAGAGAGCAAATGTGTTTACACATGACTTTCCCTTTAATATAAGAGCAAGGGAAATACTTTGGCCACCTCATGTGAAGAATTGACTCGTTGGAAAAGACCCTGATGCTGGGAGGGATTGGGAGCAGGAGGAGAAGGGGATGACAGAGGATAAGATGGCTGGATGGCATCACCCACTCGATGGACGTGAGTTTGAGTGAACTCTGGGAGTTGGTGATGGACAGGGAGGCCTGGAGTGCTGCAATTCATGGGGTCGCAAAGAGTCGGACACGACTGAGTGACTGAACTGACTGACTGACTGAAGGAAGATAAGGATCCCCTCAAAGTTACAGGAGTACAGGAAGAAGGAGACTGAGTGGCTCTGTTGAGTGGATAGCCAGGAAGGCTGCATGGAGGAGGTGGCACTTGAGTACAGTTGCGGAGGATGGGAAGGCTCTGATGCTTGGTCTGCCCATCTGCCTATTGTGCCCTGGCAATGTGTCTGTCATTTAGTTGGATTGTTTTTTAGGCCATTTGGTTGGATGACTAATGGTGAAGATGGATGGGGAGGCTGCTATGAGCAAAGGAGACATAGCCCTGGATCTAAAGTGACGAAGTGTCCCGTTTCTCAGAGAGCCAAGGACTGGCTGCTGTGGCCATAGCACTAAGCACAGGCCACCTCTGAACAGCACGGGGATAGAAGGCTGTTGTGGGGGACAGGGTGTGCAAGTTAACTAAAAGACATCCAGGAGGCATTTTGATTTGTCTGGGAAATGATTTTTCTTTAATATGCATGCTGCAGGTCGGGCAGAAAGAGTAAGGACAGAGCAGACAGCTCTCTGATGGGACGATGGGAGCCAGACAGATGGGTCAACGTTCTTTATACGTGACCTCAAGCCCCAAGGTTTCCTGAGTCTGTTACTATGATGCCTCTCTGCTTCACTGTGTCTCTGCTTTGAATTCAAGTGAAATCGCCATGTGGAAGACAAACTACAAAGTTTTAGAGGGGAAAAAAAAAAAAAACCCACCAACTTTTAGCTGCTGCTGGGTCTGTATCCTTAAAAATCCCCTCCATGCTTCATGAATTTCAACATGTAGTTTATCTCTTTTGCTCCGTAAAACACGAGATGCGACTTTAATGGCCTAACCCCAGAAAGATAACCGGACAGCCATCAAACATTCAGCAGCATTCCAAATAACCTTTTGCTGCAGCCTGCCTTCTACGGGGCCGTGTGGATGTCAGACGCACACAGCCGGAGTCACGCTGACATAGCTGGCATGCCTGGGCCGCAGTGGAATCTCGGGGGTACCAATCACAGGCCAGAGAGAAGCCATTGGCCAGAGGAAACAATGCCAGCATGTTCACATCTCTGCAGAAGGAGCGGTGTTGATGGTGACGGGATTGACAATTGCAGCCAGAGGGGGACCGTGACCCTGGAGCAGGATGGACACACACGTCAGCGGTGCTGGCACGAGGCAGAAGCCTTCCGGGGCTCAGGTCACGGCCCCATCCTTCTTCTCCTGATTCCCAACCGGAACAGTTAAGAAGACAGCAGATATGCCCTAAAAATACTTCCTGCCTGGAATGCCCTTCTCTCTTCAGGAGTTTGAGAAATCCAGAATGGATAATGACCCAAATTCATTCAGCGCTTACATCTACCAGACAGTGTGTTGGGCATTTAACAAATAATTCATTTATTTCTCCTTACTCCGTGGTTGGTAGAGTCTGCCTGAATGCAGGAGACACAAGAGACAGGTTCGATCCCTGGGTTGGAGAGATCCCCTGGAGGAGAAAATAACAACTCACTCCAGTACTCTTGCCTGGAAAATCCCATTGACCGAGGAGCCTGGCAGGCTACAGTCCATGTGGTCACAAAGACTCTGATACAACTGAATGACTGAGCATGCACTCAGTGGTGAGGGGTATGTGTGTGTGTGTGTGTGTGTCTGTTTCCAACTCTTTGCAATCCAATGGACTGTTGCCTCTCATGTTCTTCTGTTCATCAGATTCTCCAGGCAAAAATAACTGGAGTGGGTTGCCATTCCCTTCTCCAAGGGATCTTCCCTACCCAGGGATCAAACCCTGGTCTCCTGCATTGCAGGCAGATTCCTTACCATCTGAGCCACCAGGGAAGCCTATGATGAGGTACTTTGCATAATCCCCACTTTAGGAAGGAAGGAACTGAGGCTAGGATGGAGTAGGAAATTTACCCAAATTCCATAACCAGGAACTGGCAGAGTTGTGGACTTGAACCAGTCTTTCAAAAGCAAAGCCCAAGCTCCTGACCCTGGCACCCAAAGCCACGTGGCAAGTCCACACATTCTGTGGCACCTGCGATGGCACCCCACTCCAGTACTCTTGCCTGGAAAATCCCATGGATGGAGGAGCCTGGAAGGCTGCAGTCCATGGGGTCGCTGAGGGTCGGACATGACTGAGCGACTTCACTTTCACTTTGCACTTTCATGCACTGAAGAAGGCAATGGCAACCCACTCCACTGTTCTTGCCTGGAGAATCCCCAGGACGGGGGAGCCTGGTGGGCTGCCGTCTGTGGGGTCGCACAGATCGAACACAACTGAAGTGACTTAGCAGCTTAGCATGACAGCCACCCTCCTTGATGGAGGAGGTCTGTGTATTTATCGGGTGGAGAAAAATCCTTCAAGGGATTCTTTTTCCTCCCCTGGTTTCCTGGGCGTCAAGCAGGCATGCTTAAATATGCTGTTGCTTGAACCCTGGTTTATTTCAGGACCCCTGGCTCAGCCTGGCAAGGGGTGCCATGGAGGGGGCCACTTCTGGGGTGAGGGGTGAGTTACAGACATTTTACATCTCTCTTGAGTTTGGTCATCACGCTTCTATCCAGACTTGATCAGCCTTTCTTTTTTTCTTCCTTTCAAGATTCTTCTTCTTGGGACTTCCCTGGCGGTCCAGTGGTTAAGACTCCACCATCCAGTGCAGGGGTGCGAATTTGATCCCTGGTCAGGGGGCTAAGATCCCACGTGCCTTGAGGCCAAAAAACCAAAACATAAGACAGAAGAATATTGTAACACATTCAACGAAGACTTTAGAAATGGTCCATATAAGAAATACTAAAGGAAAAAGGTTCTTTTTTTTTTTAATGCTATAAACTTTAATGTGACTTACTACATGTCAGTTATGGTGCTACCTCACTAACCCATTAGCAGGCAGCATCTCCTATGGTTGTCCAACACTTGAGGGAAGCAGGTGCTATGATTATTCTGACTGTAAGAAGATGAAGAAACTGGGGCTCAGAGAGGTTAAATGATGTCTCCAGGACTCCTGATGCAGTCTCCCACCCTGTTAACCACCATCCCACCCAGACCTTACGCTAACAGGGCCCTCACTCTGCATGAGGCACCGTTCCAGGCTTCTTTTATAGTAACTCCTCCAGCTCTCACTACAGCGCCGTGTAGGGGCACTGTTATCCCCTTTTAACAGATGGAGAAACCGAGGCTCGGAATGCACATGTCATTTGCCCAGGCTCACCCTGCTGGTGAGTGGTGGGATGTGTGTTTCACTCCTGAGGTCTTGTGATGCAACAGGCAGACGTTCCTCCGTTTGGGTTTTGTTTCTCCCTGGAAATCTCCTGCAAGGGAGGGCCCCGGGTGGGATGCCAGGGTTCTGAGAATAGAGTCTCTGAGCTGAGCTGGGACGGGGTGCCAGGGACAGCCGCATCTCTGCAGCTCCGGAGATGGGGAGGGCGAAGGGGAGGGTGATGAGACAGCAGCCACAAGCCTGGGGTTGGGCCAGGGAAGGCCTCAGAGCCCACTGGCGGGTTGGCGCCCCCGAGCTGGGCTGAGCGCCAAGTGTGGCTTCGAGGGGACCAGACGAACATGGTCCTTGGAAGACGAGAAAGCCGGCGGGGGTGGGCTGGCATGACCTCAGCCTTCAGATCTGAGAAGGGCTGTTCTGTGGATGAGGGGATGTAGGAAGAGGCTCTCCCGAGAGCCAGGCAAGAAAAAGCAGGTTTCTGTTTGGGCAGCAGCAGTGGGATTTCAGGGAGAGAGACATCCCTGACGGTGTACAATGCCTGGCGGTGGGACCTCGCCCAGCAAAGTGGCCTCTAGACAGAGGAGATGGGCCACCCCAAAGCTGGCCTCTTTGTTGTCTCTGCCCCTAACCTTCTGAAACCTCATCCATTCTTTAAGGCTTTGATTCCACTGCCGCCTCCTCCATGGAGCCCTTCCTGACTGACCAGCACCCGCACACGCATAGAATTCACAGTTCTGTTCTGAGGGTACAAAGCCTAGGTTCTCTGAGGTCTAGGCCAGTCCACACTCCTTGAGGGCAGGGGTCCCCAGAGGGCTGAGGTTCAGACCGGGTGATAAAAGCCTCAGACACTGTGGAAGCCAGCCCAGTCAGTCTGGGGACCTGTCTCCCCATTAACCCCATTCTTATGGCAAACATACCCTCCCTAGCATCCATCTGGCCTTGGGCATTGGAGGTCTTGCTGGTGCGATGTCTCCTGGCCATAGCAGCTTCTTGCACTAATGCACCTCTCAGATGTTCGCAAGACACTTACCGAACACTTGGCATGTACCAGACACTGTTTCCAGGGATTAGCTGGTTTAATCCTCCCAACAACCCTACAAGTCTGTGTTACTATTACTGCTGCATTACATAGTAGGGACTGGATGCCCCAGTCCTCAGCAGCTAAGAACCCAACTGGTACTGGATGGACCACACAGTGTTGAAACCCGGGGCAGGTGTCAGAGTCTGGGATTTGTCTCCGTCTTGTTCTCAACAAGACATTGTCAAGGACGTTCTTGTTCCTTTGTACCTCCTGTAGCGCTTAGCAAATGTCCCTGCAGAGGAAGTTGCTCAAGACACATCGGCTTACTGATTGTTCAAAGACTCTTCTAGCCTGCTTTTCCAGTGATCTGTGAGTTGGGTGCTTTTCTTTTTTTGGCCATGCTCTGTGGTTTGTACTCACTTTTATCAATATAGCCTGGAGTCCTAACCATTGAACCACCAGGGAGTTCCTGAGTTCAGATGCTTTGAGAGGACAAAATAGTATTGAGTCCTTGCTGGACAAAAGCCAGGTACTCCTTGGGAGAAGTGAGAGACTTCCATGCATTTTATTCCAAGTCTTCAAGGTAACTATCTCACACACACTATATATATATGCATTTGGTCTTTTTCCCCAATTCCCAACCCGTAGCTTCTTATTTCCTTGGAATTTCCCAAGTGATAGGTGTGTCTTTTGTTCTCATGAGGTCCCTCTTGAGGGGAGGGGGGGTCCCTAGAGAACTTCAGGATGGGGCTAGTCACCAAAGAGACCAAGGTTAGAGGGCTGGAACTTTGGGTCCCATCCCCCCTCCTCCTGATGGGGGAGGAGGCTGGGGATTGAGTTCATCACCCATGGCTGATGACTTAATCAACCACGCCTGGGAAGGCAATGCAACTCAGCTCCATGGGGACAGAAGGTTCCATGCTTGGGACCCTTCCAGACCACACCCTCTGTACATCTTCATCTGGTTGTCTGTTTGGATCCTTTATCATATCTTTTATGTACGTGCTAAGTCGCTTCAGTGGTGTCTGACTCTTTGAGACCCCATGGCTCCTCTGTCCATGGGGTTCTCCACGCAGGAATTCTGGAGTGGGTTGCCATGCCCTCCTGTAGGAGATCTTCCCCATTCAGGGATCAAACCCAAATCTCTTAAGTCTCCTGCATTGGCACTTGGGTTCTTTACCACTAGCGCCACCTGGGAAGTCCAGTATGGTTTATTAATAAACCAGTAATAGTGTGTAAATTGCTCCTGAGTTCTGTGAGCTGTTCTAGCAATGATCAAACCCCAGGAGAAGGCCGTGGGACCACTGAGTTTATGGCCAGTCGGTCAGGAGTCCAGATGGCACCTGAGCTGGGCAAGTCTTGTTGGCTGAGCTCTTCACTTCAGGGTCTGTGCTAAGACCCTGTGGTCACTGTCAGAACTGAATTGACTTGTCGGACCCCTAGTTGGCATCAAGAGAGTTGGTTGGCATGGGGATAAAGCCTGCATATTTGGGGTCACAAGTACAGTGAATGAACGCAGTCCATCATGGCAGAGAAAAATGGGAAGACAGCCCACGTCAGTTGATTGATAGACTCAGCCAAACCAGAACGTTGTGTTAACTGCTCTCCTGTCCTCCACCTGTAGGAGGATGAAACTGGCTCCTGTGAGGATTGATGTTGGGCTTCATTCACCTTTCAGAAGATGCCCGGCAGACGGGACTTGATCGCTACCCGCTCTGCCTACATCTCCAGTCCGGGGCAGTCAGACCTGATGCTCAGCGGTGACCTGAAATCAGAAGAAAACTCTCGCCAAGCTCACCAAGAAGGTAGTATTTGTTCCTCCATGGTGGTTAAGCTAGGAAAGCAGACGCCTGGCTTTGAGTGTTTTGTTTTGTTCTTGTTTTTTTTTTTTTTGTAATGAAATTTGAAACCTAAAGGATTTTTTTTTTCAGATTATCCTGAAGCTCTTAGAAATGAAGTTTGGAAGAACTTCTCCAGACTCTGTAGGTGTTGGTCAATGGACCTTAACAAACAGATCGAAAAGCCAGGAAGAAATTGAGGCAGAAGGCACACCCTTCATCAAAGTATTTGTTATACTGACCCAGACACTTTCCCGTGGTGATTCTTTAAATTGAGAGCATTGCGGATTCATTGTAAATGCCTTCCTTCACTTGAAAGTGAGATTCGTGTGTTCCATTCAGAGAACCTGGTAAAGTGTAATTGATTTTGAAATCCTCAAAGATCATAGCATGTTCAAGCTGAAAGGAGCATTTCAGGCTCCTGTCCCCCCTTTACAGGAGAAATGACACAGCAGCCCAAGATATGGACTGATGGTTGCTACACAAAGCTTTGTCCGCTGCAGGCTGTCCAGTTTCCAGCAGCCTCCTGAAACTGGGCCCCTTCTTGGCATCCCAGCTACCTGACTGTCCCGGTTAGGACTCTCTACATGGTCCTCAGCTGCCCTCATGGATGCTTAATCGTTGATCCCCTTTCGGATTTTTTTTTCTTTTGGTATTGTTTTTATGGAAAGTTTTTAGACATAAAGGTAGAGAATACAATATAAATAACTCCCATGTGCCCTCACCCAGCTTCTATAATTATTAACACATGGCCAACCTTCTTTTATCTATACCCAGCTCCAGATTCCACTCCTGCAATGAAGATTTTTAAAGCAAATCCAAACGTCATGTGATATCATCTGTAAACACACCACATGCGCCCATGGAAGAACTCTCTCCTGTGTACATACTTACAAATCTGGAATACAGTGATTATAACCAATAAAATGAACAGTAACTCAGTATCCAATTCCCCCCACTGTTTGCCTGTTACTCTTTAGCGACTGATCTGTTAGAATAAGGACGCAGTGGAAATTTGGGTCCCAGTACTCGTTCAAAGTTCTTGCATGAGGTTGTTTGTTGAACGAGAGGAAATAAAGTACATGATAAAGACATGCACTCTGTCCTAAGTCGCTTTAGTCATGTCTGACTCTGTGCGACCCTGTTGACTATAGCCTGCCAGGTTCCTCTGTTTGTGGGATTCTCCAGGCAAGAATACTGGAGTGGGTTGCTATGCCCTCCTGCAGGGGATCTCCGCATCCTAGGGCTCAAACCCACGTCTCTTACATCTCCTGCATTGGCAGGCGGGTTTTTTACCACTATCGCCACCTGGGAAGCCCTTAATAGAGATACTTTGTCATCACGATAGATCACAGTTACCTACGCCTTTACATTTCCTAAGCTTCTCTGACCCCTGACCTTCGTGTCAGATGGAGTAGATGGGTGTCATTTGCCTCCTGAAGAGATAACCGAGGCCTGGAGATGGTTCCGGATCCAATTAGTGGTCAAGCTTAGACTACCTGTTTCCTGATGACAACAAAGCCTTGTGATCACCTCCATCTCATTAAAATTTGAGCCTCTACTTTTAAAAGGGGCTCACCCTCCTTGAAACACATTTTATGGAGAAGCTCCTGGAACCTTCACAGCAACCCTGTGATGTAAGGGCCTTCATTATCATTCCACTGGAGCATCCCAGGCACAGAGAGGTTGAGACATTTCCTCAAGGTCACACAGCACCACCATTTAAACCTACCTCTGTCATTAACTAGTATGGGCTTCCGTGGTGGCTCAGATGGTAAAGAATCTGCCTGCAACTGCAGGAGACCCAGATATGATCCCTGAATTGGGAAGACCTCCTGGAGAAAGGAATCACTACCCACTCCAGTGTTCTTGCCTAGAGAACTGTGTGGACAGTCCATGGGGTCACAAAGAGTCAGACACAACTGAGTGACTAACACTCACTTTATTTTCAGTTGATTACAAGGCAACTGCAATTTTCAATATTGAAGAGGCAACTCAATGAACTTTATCATTTTTCCCTTTTGTTTTTTAAAAAATAAAAAAGGATATTGGTTGATTGGCTGTGTTGAGGTCTGTGTTGCATCTTGAAGATCTTTCTTTGTGGCATGTAGGCCCAGTAGTCACAGACTGCAGGCCCCATTCTCCCGCAGCATGTGGGATCTTAGTTCCCAGTCCAGGGACTGAACCTGTGTCCTCTGCATTGCAAGGCGGAGTCTTAACCACTGGACCACCAGGAAAGTCCCTTTTTCCCTTTTAGAATGTGGCTTTGATTTATGAAATAAAGTGCCGTTTAAAGTGATGTCGACTGTTCGGACATTTCATCAACGCAGATGTGATTTTTCCTTTATCCAAGTTTTACGCGACTCCTGACTCAATCATCAAGAGCTGAAAAATAAATCCTAGACTGGGGACCTGTCTGCCCCCACCTTCTGCAGCCATTGGTAACGTCGCAGAGTCCCCGCCACAGCCAGGCCCGATTACTCTGTCCTGGGCCTTCAGGAGCAATCAAAGCCCTTTTTAGAAAATATTTCCTGGTCGTCTGTGGCCTTGGATGGACAGAGTTTTCCACTAGGCCTTTTTTTTTTTTTTTTTTTCCAGCCACACTGGCCCTTAAGAAGATGTTACTCAAGACTCCACACCTACTTCAAACATTTTTAGGGGCCTTGGCTGGGGTTTCGGGTGCGACTGCCAGGAACCCTACAGGGGGTGGAGCCCCGACTTGGGGCCTAGCCTCTGTCTCGGGACTCAGCGCCTGGGGGCCCACTGTCGCTGGGGTGACTTTCTCCAGGGGCCCCCACACAGCTTATTCTGGTCAGGCAGCTGCCCTGGCTGCTTCTCCCGTGTTTCTGTCCCCGGTAGGATAAACCCCTCCTCCCCTTCCCCCTTTTTTAAGGGCTTTCTCCCCAAGTCTGTCTGTCAGGGAACAGCTGTGCTCTGATATTAGATAGAATGTTTTCTGTGCTCACCGCGCGCCTAGGAACAAAAGGGTTTTAAGAACCCTGATAAATGAACAAGGTCCTTGGGAAGATGAAATGTTACCAGCATTGCAAACAATTACAATCCTTGTGCATCTCGGAGGCTTTGGCCTCTGCAAAGCTGAGGGCCAGCCGGGCATTTGGTGATGGAGCCTTGGAGACTGGGAGTTTTTTTAAGCCCTGTCTGAACCCGACATGGGAAAGTTGCTCAGAAGGTGGCCTTTTCACTGGCATCAAAGCCCCCAGCTGCTTTCTCACCGCTGCTTGTCCGGGGCTGAGACCCTACTGGGTGTAGAGCGGGGCAGGTTCCAGGTATTCTGTGAGCACAGAGGCCACGGCTGGGCTTTCTGGTTTCTGAGATCTTCCAGGTGGAGGTGTTGGGTTCCTTTCCTGCCCCGAAGTGCGCCCAGCATCCCTGGTGACACGCTGCCCACCTGTAGGTACCAGGCTGAGCCCTGGGCGATGGCCTGTTCCATCAGCAGAGCAGCTGGTGACATCTGAGTCCCCGCCCTTGGCTTTCCAATGTGGAAAGTGAAGCTTGGGGAAGTTAAGGGATTGACCCAAGGTCCTAGCAAGCAAGGGGCTTTTAAACACATATTTGGGGGATCCCAGGAAGGTCAGGGAAGCCTGGCGTGCTGCAGTCCATGGGATCGCAAAGAATCAGACATGACTTAAGCACTGAACAACAAAAGAGCCTTGGCTTCTTTGATAAAAGTGGCATCGCTGGGTGTCTGGCCAGGGCAGCTAGACAGGGAGGGGTTCCTAGGCTGTTCTGTGGTCCCACTTCCACAGAGGACTCCTTCTCACTGGATCCTCTCCTTTCTTTCTTTTAAACTTAATTTTTCAGAGAAATGTTTGGCTGCACTGAGCCCTTGCTGCTTTGCACAGGTTTTTCCCTGGCTGTGGCAAGCGAGTGCCATTCCTCACTGCAGGCTTCTCACTGCAGTGGCTTCTCCTGTTGCAGAGCGGGGCTCTAGGGCACACGGGCTTCAGCAGTTGTGGTGCACAGGCTCCGTTGCCCTGTGGCATGTGGGATCTTCCGGCCCAGGGGTCGAACCCANGGACCCCAGGTGGGGGCAGGGTGGGGCGGGGCTCCGGGAGCCTGAGTGGGGGATGTCAGAGCGATCTGGGGACTCCCCAGGTGTGCTCTGCCTGCGGAAACCAAAGGGGCTGTGAAGTCCAGCCTGGCTGTCCTGGTGACTTCTTCCTCCAGTGGAAGATGCTTCTCGCTTGGCTAGAATCCCGAGAAAGACCGTGGACTCGCCAGCTGCTCCTGGTGTCTAAAGACCTCCCCCCGCCAACTCCAGACACATCCTCCCACACTCCCACTGCTGCCTCCCCAGTGCACATTCCCCCACGGCTCTACTGTCTGGGGGTCACCCAGGGGAGAGGACTTTCCACTTTGCCCGGTGGACACAAGCATGCTCTCTCTCTCCCCTCCACCCCACCGCCTGACCCCCCATCCAAGCAGGAACCTCCCTGTGTCCCAATGACACGTGTCACAGGGCAGGTCAGTGATGTGGAGGCCACAGAAAGGTCTGCCCGAGGTGTGACCACCACCACTCAGGACTCTGGGCTTCCATGGCCAGCCGACCAGACACAACTTTATCCTCCTAGACACTGGGGAACCGCGTTTAGATCCTGGCTCCTGACATCAACTGGCCTCTTATAATTTAAATGACACGTAACGTGGTTTTTAGGGCTTCCCTGGTGGCTCAGATGGTAAAGCGTCTGTCTACAACCCAGGAGACCTGGGTTCGATCCCGGGGTCAGGAAGATCCCCTGGAGAAGAAAATGGCAATCCACTCCAGGACTATTGCCTGGAAAATCCCATGGACAGAGGAGCAAAGAGTTGGACGCGACTGAGCAACTTCACTGCTACTGGTGGCTCAAATGGTGAAGAATCTGCCTGCAATATAGGAGACCTGGGTTTGATCCCTGGGTAGGGAAGATCCCCTGGATAAAGGAATGGCAACCCACTCCAGCATTCTTGCCTGGAAAATCCCATGGACAGAGGAGCCTGGTGGGCTACAGTCTATGGAGTCACAAAGAGTCGGACATGACTGAGCAACTATTTTCCCAAAACAAGATAGTTTTAAAAACCTAGATAGATGGTAGCATCTACTTAAGAGCCATTGAACCAAGGTCATTGGCTTCACGGGCCCAAGGATTCCCCAGTACTTGTTTCAATCCCTCCACTGGGCATTCCCACCCCAGCCCCACTCAGGGTCATGGAGTGGGGAGGATGGCTTTGCTTCTCTGGGCCTCAGGTTATTCACCTGGAAAAGAGGGAGATGGGCCGGTTTACCATGACAAGAGGAATAATGATGCTAGGTCTATTTCTTTCCTTTAATACACACACACACACACACACACTCACACATATAATTTTTGTCGATGAAGTCTTCGCCTTAAATGCCTCTTGCCCATCACTCATCTTAAGTTTCACAAACTGTCCATTTCTCCTCCAAGCCCCTCTCATCTGTTGACTTGCAACTTTCATTGGCATCCCTGCCGCCTGCCTCACCCACAGAGGATGAGATGGTTGGATGGCATCACCAACTCAATGGACATGAGTTTGAACAAACTCCAGGAGATAGTGGAGGACAGGGAAGCCTGGCGTGCTTCAGTCCATGGGGGAGCAAAGAGGCAGACACGACTGAGTGACGGAATGGCAGCAACCCCTGCCGTTAGCGGTTCAGCCCTTCTGGTGTTTTCCTGGAGGATTCTCATCTCCACCGTGGTGACCTTCACCCATATAGTTCTTTCTGAGGCCTTTTCCTCCTCCTTTGTGTGATACAAAGGACACACAGCCCAAAACTCTACAGCTGCCCCGTGCCCAGGCTACTAAGTAGGTGCCACTGCCAAACGATGGGTGATAATTACTGGGGGTGGTTGTCCTGTTCTCCTGCCTTTCTACAGATGAGGAAACTAAGGCTTGGAGAGGTGAAGGCTGTTGCTTGTGCAGCTGGTCACGGATGGAGACGTGGGCGGAAGCCACCTCTTGCTGGTGTCTTGCCCACTGCCTCTCCCTGCCCCCATTTGGTCACTCATGCACTGTGGAGGTGTTGTGATATTTATAGCCTCTGGTTTCTTACAAGATGTTCCTTGGGGACAGTGAGATGCCTGTCTTCCCAGGAAACTCCTATTCATGCTCCACATTCCTGCTCAGGCATTTTCTCTTCTCCTCTGTGAAATCTCCCCAGACCACCTTCCACAGTTGGAGGTATTATCCCCCTGCCCCTGATTAACACTGTTCCTTTCACCCCTGTTATTCCATCCATTTCATCACACCGTCATCATTTAAAATTTTTTGGGTGCCCCACGTGGCATGTGAGATCTTAGTTCCTTGACCAGGGGCTGAACCACGAGCTCTACATTGGAAGCAAGGAGTCCTAACCACTGGACCACCAGGGAAGTCCCACACAGTCATCACTGAATCTCCTGTCTGCCTCCTCTCTGCCTCTGTGAGCACTTAAGGATGGGGACCAGGTTTTCCTGGTCATTGGACCCCTAACCCCAGTGAGTACGTGCGTGCACACGTACTAAAGGTTTTCAAGCGCTGAGTGCTTTACATGGATTATCTTACTGAACTTATCCAATGACCTTAGTGGATATCGTTTCCTCCCTTTTACAGACGATGGAAAGTGAGAATGAGGGAGCTGCAGTAGCTGCTGAAGTTTAATCATTTTAATTTACGGATGCAGGGGTACTGGGAGATTAGTCCTAAAGCTGGGTTTCAAAATGCATTGTTTTCACTTTATACCTCGTGTGTTTGGGTGTGTGATAGTCTGCTTGACAACGTAGGAGACATAAGAGATGCAGGTTCGATTCCTGGCTGGGGAAGGTTCCCTGGAGGAGAAAAAGGCAACCCACTCTAGTACTCCTGCCTGGGAAATCCCACAGACGGAGGAGCCTGGCGGGCTACAGTCCATGGGGTCGCAACTGAGCACACAAACGCCCATGGCAATTGTGAGGACTAAAGCCTCCCCTTGGCGCCATCTCCAGACGGACGGAGTCCTGTGGCTGGAAAGTAGCAGGGTCAGGATCTGGTGGGAGCCAGAGACCCTCCAGATGGGTGCTGGGGGCCGTTAGTCGGGTGTTACTAGGTGATGAGGAGTTAGCGTGTAGTTTACACGAAGAAACCCAAATGAATCAGTAGTTTTCTAGCTTATAGGTTAATAGGAGAAATAAGTCATTAAAATGTACATAATGACACACACACAAAGGACACACCCAGCAGGTGCATAAAAATAGCAGCTGAGCAGAAATCAGAGTGTGGAGCAAAGTTGCTGTTGGGTGAGGGGAGCTGGGCGAGTGGGTTGGTTTCTGGGTAAAAGGGCATATGAGTCAAAGTTTTCAAGAGAAGGAGGAGGAGACGGGCTGTCCCGCTAGGCGGGCCCTACCTCCCTGTGGGTTCCCGCTTCCTCACAGAGCAGGGACTCAGGCAGTGGTCTCAAGACCCCTCCCAGTGTTGCTAATTTATGACTCTGGGTTGGTTTTCAAAGCGGAGAAGATAAGGCACACACACACAGCATTCAGACTCTCCAGCGATTCCTGTGATTTTTAAAAGATTTCTTGGAGAACAACTGCTCAGACTTGCTCATGGCCAGCTCTCCATGAGGAGCCAGTTTCCCTCCAGCCCTGCCCAGGCGGTGCATGGATTTTAATATTCAATAGATTCGGGAAAGTCAGCTGCAGGAAAAAAACCACCAGTGCTCCCAAACCGGACAGAACGGGTCTGAGATCCCTCACATGTGTGCTGTGCTCGGTCATGTCCAACTCTGCAACCCCACGGACCGCAGCCCCGCCCCAGGCTCATGTCATGTGTTCATGGGATTTCCCAGGCAAGAATACTGGAGTGGGTTGCCACCTCCTTCTCCAGGGAGTCTTCCCAACTCAGGGATTGAACCCACGTTTCCTGCTTGGCAGGTGGATTCTTTCCCACTGAGCCTCGGGGAAGCTTGAGATCCTTCATGATTCTACATCACTGGAGCCATTCTTCCTTAGGATGGAGGAGATGCTGCAGGACTTTGATGAGGGGTGATGGGCGGAAAGCTGTGTGGTCCATGGGCGTGATCTTGGCCCTTCTCAGGAAAGCAGTAATCCCACGCTACTTCCTTGCTCTTGGCTGAGTGTCGCATGGGATGCTGGGTAGTCTGGGGGCTTCCCAGAAGCCCATGCGCCCTGCCTACCTTTGAAGGATAAGAGGAAGATGAATTGGATGATTCTGGTTCCAAGCCCAAGGGTCATGGCTGCATTGGGGTGAAGGTCGCCAGCACTCAGGAGTCCAGAGGAGGAGCAGCAGCCTGGGGCCTTCTGTTGGAGGATCCAGCGGCGTGTGTGGTTGGGGGAGGCAGAGAGGAAATGGGGGAGGGGTGCCATGAAGGAGAGACACTGGAAAAGGTTGCTGCTGGGGACCAGCTGTGCTGCGCCTCTGGGCTCCGTGACTTTCTGGGGGCCACTGGGTGCTTCTCTGGAGAAATTCTGAGGAGGGATGAGGTAGACAGTGGGGAGGTGGTGCCCCAAGCCTGTCTGACAGAACAGCTCCCAAAACCAGAATCCTCCTCGCCTGCTGCAGGGAGACCCTTCCACAGAAGAAGCAGTTTTAAACGTTGATCAGACATATCCTCTGTTTGTGCCGGTGGACAAAGGATATGTATAAGGAATGAAAGTGTCTGTCACTCACTTGTGCCCGACTCTTTGCAACCCCGTGGACTGTAGCCCACCAGGCCCTTCTGTCCATTTGGAATTCTCCAGGCAAGAATACTGGAGTGGGTATCCCTTTCTTTCTCCAGGGGATCTTCCTGACCCAGGGATCGAACCTGCGTCTCCTGCATTGCAGCCAGTCTTTACTATCTGAGCCAACCAGGGAAGCCCCGTATAAGGAATGGCAAATATTAAGTGTGACTGAGCCACGGATGTCTGGGGAGCTGGGTGAGTAGAGTCAGGATTAGAGTGAGAGTGCAGAAGTTGGTAATGGAGAGACAGAAGGCTCCAGAAAAAGGATGGAGGACTAACCTGACCCTAACGACTTTGGAATTTTATCCTCCAGGCACTGTGGCCCCACTGAGTGTTAAGGGTTTGAGCACCACTGTCTGTCCCCACGTGCACCTTCCCTTCTCCAAGAAGGCTGCCTAGAGCCAGGGCTGAGCCTGGTTGAAACTAACCAGCCTGGGTGTTCAATGGCCTTGTGGCCACAGCTGGCTCTGTGAGCCACGTGTGCTCTTTAGCCTGGGTGAACCAGCAGAGGAACGGGTGTGGGGTGTACTTGGGGTGGAGGAGCAAGGTGGCTGGCAGAACCAAAATATAGCCACATCAAGGTCCAGAAGCAATTTGGTAGCTTGGTACCATGAAAGGAATGGCAGGACCCAAGGCTCAGGGTCCCCAGGCCTTTCCTGGTTACACTGAATGAGGTAAGCATATTTGGATGGACAAATTATCTGACACATGGACTGCACACCAGGCCCTGAGCTGGACGTGGAAATGCAGAGGAAAGGGACCCAGTCCCACCTCCAAGGATGCGCACAGATGCTGACGTGGTTTCGGCACCACATCGGTCGTCCTTACATTCCTACCTATCTGTGATCTTGGTTTGTACCCGTTTCTACACCCCAGGCCTACGTGATGGCCAGGGTGCTTGGCCACTGGGCACAAGTCCATGGGCTCGTGTCTGTCTGGATGGAGGGGACCCTAGGAGCTCTGCTTTCGGATCTCCTCCAAAGTCACGGAAAACCTGGGAATCAGAATGTGGAAACAAGGCAGCAGTGAGTGGGTGAGTACTGTACATCATGGGTGTATTCTGTGTATAAGGGCCAGAAAGACTTGATTTCCCCAGACAGCTCTTATCTCACGGCCTGAAGAGGGGAGTAGGGGGTCTTGCTACAATTTTCTTCTTCAAGATCGTGGCTGTCCTCCAGATATTGGGCTGGTTAAAACATTTGTTCAAGTTCTTCTGTAAGCTGTTATAGGAAACCAGAACAAACATTTTGGGCAACCCAGTACATGGACTCCCAAGGGTCAAGGAAAACCCTGCTGTTTTAACGGGGAACCAGTACACACGGGGGCTTCCCACAAGGTGCAGTGGTAAAGAACTGCCCCCCAATACAAGAGATGCTGGTTCGATCCCTGGGATGGGAAGATCCCCGGAGGAGGAAATGGCAATCCACTCCAGTATTCTTGCCTGGGAAATCCCATGAACAGAGGAGCCTGGGCGGGAGCTACAGCCCATGAGGTCACAAAGAGATGGACACAACTGAAGCCACTAAGCACAGCACAGCACAGCACGGGACACACAGAGTTCAGCAGAAGAGACAGAACCCTGGGCTCAAAAAAATGCAGACAGGCTCTTAGAGCAGGAAAGTACCCAAGACCCAGGCCTGGAGTCCACCACCCACTGCCCTGACTCAGACCAGCTCTGTGTCACTTGCCAGGCCACACTCCTCATGCGAACCAGATTCTCCCTCACTGTCACCCCCTCTGCCTCTGCTCCTGCCTCCCCTGGGGTCTGCACCCAGGCTGCTCTCCACCCTGGAAATGCCACACCTTTCTCTCTAGCAGTCTCTGACCTCCCCAGCTAACCCCAGCTTCCAAGATGCTTTCTGGACTGATCCTTGGTGCTGCCAGTCACTCCATCTCTGCATATCTGCTCACATTCATACTCTTGACTTCCCTTCACCTGGTGTCCCCTCTCGGCCTCATTTCTGAGCCATCTGATGAGCAAGGGGACCTCCTAAACCAACGGTCACTACTGGGGCTACCAGACACAGGGGGTATGCCAGAGGCATGGGGTTAGGAAGAAAAATAATAAGCTTCTATTTATTTCACAAAATATCATTGTGGTCTGTGGCAATCCAGTGGTTAGGACTCTGAACTTCCACTGCATGGGGTGTGGGTTCAGTCCCTGGTCAGGGAACAAAGTTGTTCTATGCCACACATGGTGTGACCAAAAAACCCCAACAAAACAAAACACAGTAAAGCAGGGGCTTTAAAATAATCATAACGAAATCAGTATTAGTTCATAAATGCCACTACTATGGAAGATGTTAATAACAAAGGAAACATTGTTTAATCACTCAGTCTTATCCAATTCTTTGCAACCCCACGGACTGCAGCACGCCAGTTTTCCCTGTCCTTCAGTGTCTGCCAGAATTTGCTCAAACTCATGTCCATTGAGTCACTGATGCCATCCAACCCTCTTATCCTGTGTTGTCTCCTTTTCTCCTGCCTTCAGTCTTTCCTAGCATCAGAGTCTTTTCCAATGAGTTGGCTCTTCGCATCAGGTGGCCAAAGTATTGGAAGTATATAGAAGTAGGTAGATATACTGGTTCCAAATTGAGAAAGGAGTACGTCAAGGCTGTATACTGTCACCCTGCTTATTCAACTTACATGCAGAGTACATCATGCTAAATGCCAAGCTGGATGAAGCACAAGCAGGAATCAAGATTCCTGGGAGAAATATCAATCACCTCAGATATGTGGATGACACTCCCTTATGGCAGAAAGCGAAGAGGAACTAAAGAGCCTTTTATGAAGATAAAAGAGTAGAGTGAAAAAGCTGGCTTAAAACTCAACAAATCAAAAAACTAAGATCATGGCATCCAGTCCCATCACTTCATGGCAAATAGATGGGGAAACAGCAGAAACAGTGATAGACTTTATTTTCTTGGGCTCCAAAATCACTGCAGATGGTGACTGTAGCCATGAAATTAAAAGATGCTTGCTACTTGGAAGAAAATCTGTGACAAACCTAGACAGAATATTAAAAAGTGGAGACATTACTTTGCCAACAAAGGTCCTTCTAGTCAAAGCTATGGTTTTTCCAGTGGTCATGTATGGATGTGAGAGCTGGACTATAAAGAAGGCTGAGCACCGAAGAACTAATGCTTTTGAACTGCGGTGTTGGAGAAGACTCTTGAGAGTCCCTTGGACTGCAAGAAGATCAAACCAGTCAATCCTAAAGGAAATCAATCCTGAATATTCATTGGAGGGACTGATGCTGAAGCGAAAACTTGGGCCACCTGATGCAAAGAACTGACTCATTGAAAAAGACCCTGATGCAGGGAAAGGTTGAAGGCAGGAAGCGAAGGAGATAACAGAGGATGAGATGGTTGGATGGCATCACCAATTTGATGGACATAAGTTTGAGCAAGCTCTGGGTGTTGGTGATGCACAGGGAAGCCTGGTGTGCTATGGTCCATGGAGTCGCAAAGAGTCGGACACGTCTGAGTGAATGAACTGAGACATACTTAGATTGAGGCTGCTGCTCAATTTTAATCTTTATTGGAGTAGTCACCCCAGAACGTTGTGTTAGTTTAACCACTGCTCAATTCTAAAAACTGATCAGGGTATGCAATCAAAACTGTTTGGGTCACCATCTAAGATGCTAGCGAGGCTGCAGTGTGCATCTCTGGCCCCGGCTTCTGGGACCCTGCCCATGACTTTGTTCCAAGGTCCAGTCAGGTCTGGTAAACACGGTGTAAGTTACTGCTGGTCGTTTTCAGATCCCAAAGCCCCGTGTCCTTTGGGTCTTCATACCAGCTCCCCTTGTGCGCTGGAAGCCAACCTGCTTTCTTAGGAAGATCCTTCCAGTCCACGACGCTGAGGGAGTGGGGAGGAGGGGTGGGGAAGGACAAGGACAGCGTCTGAAAGAGGTGGGCAGACAGAGAAAGAAGCAATGCCAGATAAAGGCAGAGGGCGATAAGGAGAAACAGAGAGCCTAGGTGTTGGGCCTGGAGCCCAGGAGAGGACAGCTGAGGAGGAGAGAGGTGGCCCCAAAGGAAGTGGACTTTTATCTAGGGACCGGTGAGGTCACCTACCCTCCAGAGGTGGGAAGGCGAGTGGTGTACATCCTGCTTTGCCAAGGTCGTCTGCCCTGGAGGTCATCTGAGAAGGCAAGAGGGAGGGGCGACTTTGAAGGTGAGCAGAGATGGGTTACTCACATTCTGCTCACACTTGGGGCAGACTGTGTGTAGGTCCTGCATTTACTTCTGCAGGACAATTACCGTCTGGGTCTGTGCTCTTGTCTCCCAGGAGACCACAGATGCCCCCAGACACATCCCCCTCGAGCTTTTGAAGAACAAAGTTTCAAGCCAGGTGAAAGGGGGTACCTAAGTGCCTGGGATAACTTTCACATGGGAGAACTGGGGAGGACTTCCTGGAGGAGGTGGCAGCCTTGAAGGACAGGAAGAGAAACTTTAACAAGTAGAGATGAGATGAGGAGGAAGGACACCAAGTAGAGGGAACCCTGTGATCAAAGGCAGGAATCACAGAAGGAGGAAGGAAGAAAGTGGGAGGGAGGAGGGACCTGGGGAGCTGCCGGCACTGGAAGCAAGATAGCAACAAAGTGACTTCCCAGGAGTTACAGGCAATTAACACAGCTCTGTTGCGTTTTCTGTCTACAGAAGATAGGTGGGGACCAGGTGTCTGGGTTCCTGGTCTAACAATGGGCAGCATTCTGCAGAGACTCTGCCCTGGAGGCCCTGGGCATGGGGAGTTCATACCTGCACGATGACACTTCTTTCTCATCCTGAGGATCAGAGTTTCCTGAGTCCTGGACACCCGGGTCATCCTGGCTTCTGTTACAGATAGTCAACTGACAAAGAGTGATTCCCCCCACCCACCCCACTCTTCCCATTGCTTTCTGCCTTCTACTGTCATTGATTTCAGTCCACTCCTGTGTTACTCCTTCTGGACCCTTCCATCTCATGGACTTGCGGGACACAGGCTCTAATTCTCTCCCACCCAGTGATGCTCTTTCTGCGTCTCATTGCTCACTTTCCCTAACTCCGTAACCATTGGCCTCCCCTTTGTTTTTCTTCTCTGCACACACCTTGGCTTTATTGTCCGCTTTGTCATGGAGCTCTTTCTCTGCACAGGTGGTGTACTGGCTGAAATACTTAGCACAGCATGGATGGAGACCTTGACTCAAGGGGCTTAAGTGAAGATGACATTTATCATCACACAGTGAGGAGTCCTGAGCCTCTTTCTGTGGTTGGACAGTCTGACGGACCAGTAGCATCAGAGAGCCAGCTTCTTACCATCTTTCTGCTCTAGCAGCTTGTATGTGTGTGGGTGTGTGTGTGTATGTGTACATGCAAACTCAGTCGTGTCTAGCTCTTTGCGACCCCATGGACTGTAGCCTGCCAGGCTCCTCTGTCCATGGGATTCTTCAAGCAAGAATACTGGAGTGGGGTGCCATTTCTTTCTCCAGGAGATCTTTCTGACCCAGGGGTCAAGCCAGGATCTCCTGCATTGGCAGAGGAATTCTTTACAGTCTGAGCCACCAAGGAAGCCCTCTCTGCCATCCTAAGAATGTTGATTTTTGCCCTTAGGATTTCCCCCTCACAGTCACAAAGTGGCTGCAGAGCTTCAGGCCATGAATCTTCAAACAAAAATCTAAAAAACACCTGCAGTTGCAGAACCATAGATGATAGACTTGGCTATGCACAATAGAGCTGGGTAATTGCAGTTTCCTTGCCCCTCTCCACCTGTGTTTTTTGCAGCTCATGTCAAGAGTTGTTTGTCACTAGTCTGGGAGGACTCTGCCAGGTCTCTGGGTCTTACACAGGGACCTGGGAGCAGGCCAGCTACCCCGATGTTCCTGGTGCTCTGATTTCTGAATGAGTTCAGGTGATGGCCATTATCAGCATCACCATCATTGTCACCATCCTCATTATAACCACCTTTCCCAGCATCAGACAACATTGCTCTTGTTTCCTACTTTTTGGCTGTCCCACTAGACATGCGGGATCTTAGTTTCCTGACCAGGGATTGAACCCCCGCCCTCTGCAAAGGAAGCATGGAGTCTTAACTGCGGACCTGCCAGAGAAGTTCCCATTTTTAAATAGAATAAAACTTCAGCATTTTTAAATAGATTGAACTATACTATAATGTGGTTTCCCAGGCGGCTCAGTGGTAAAGATTTAGCCTGCCAATGTAGGGGATGCAGGTTCAGTCCCTAGATTGGGAAGATACCCTGGAGAAGGAAATGGCAGCGCACTCCAGTATTCTTGCCTGGGAAATCCCACAGACAGAGGAGCCTGGTGGCCTGCAGTCCATGGGGTCTCGAAAGAGTCAGACATGACTGAGTGACTATATAACAACAAATATCAGAATGCTATATTGAACTAGACTATAATAAAAAGGAAAGACTCCAGTTTGTCCTGTCTTCTAGAAGCTTTTAATATTCAGGGCCTTCCCATGCCAAGCCAAAGACAGAATAAACACAGTGAACTTCTGGGCTTTCCCATCTTGGGCTTCCAAGTTCCCCTCTCTGAAATGGGAATAACTAGGACTGCCTCCCTTCCAGCCCTAAAGGATAAGAGACACTTCAATGAGATAATGGAGGTGAGAGCTTTTGAGCATCTCATTCCAAAGTTATCAGAGCATCTTTTGCCTCCGGCTCTTGAAACCTCTTAAAAGCACCACCACATTTTCATCCCATAAAAATTGCCCAAGAGAGATCTTCTTCTTCTCAGTGCTTGGTGGGAATCTGGCATGCACCCTCACATTCCCCTATGATCACAGAGTCTGTTTGGTCCAAAGAGACCGCAAAGAGCATCTTTCTGCTGGCTTTATCTGCAGAGCAGTCTGGGGCACCAGGCAAAAGCCCCAGAGGTTCTTGCTCATCTCCTCCCCTCTCCGGCTCACGCACTGGTTCCCAAGTTTAGTCCTCAGCACCCCGGTCTCCTTGGCATGCTCACAGTTTGCCAAGCTGAGTTTTACTGAATTCTACTTTCTACCGCAGACCCACTAAAGAGAATTTTGCCAACTGTTTAAGTTCATGTGACTTGTATGTTGCGTGGGCCAAGCATGTCCAAGGAACTGTGGGTACAGGGGAGGCAGGAAAAAGTGAGTAAAAGCAGGAAGGGGTCTCTCGTCACCTCCTCACTGACAGATGAGGCAGACAGGATGAGCAGGTACCAGCCAGGGCAGACGGTTCCCATGACTGAAGCATCCTGGTTCTGACTTCTGAGCTCTAGCACGTGGTACAAAGAACTGAGCTTTAGGGATACCTGGATCTGGTTCTGCCACTTTCTGTCTGACCTTGGGCAAGCAACTTACCATGTAAGAACCTCGATTTTCTCAGCTATAAATCTGAGATAATAATCCCCACCGGATCATAACAGACACTCAATAACGGTAATTGCTATAATCATTAAATTTTCTGCTATAAATTCAACGAGTCTATTTATTTGTCTGTTCAAATATCCACTCATTCATAGACTATTTATGAACTCAGGATAGTGTTGGATCTAATGCATGGTCCCACCAAGAAATAACAAGCTGTACCCCTGAGGTTAAGAAACCTGGGCTTGAGTGGAAAACAACGAACGAGAAGAGTTGAATTATAAAGCGGAAATGTCATAGCTTCTTGACTGTGCTGTGAATGTTTAGTGGGCTAAGCTTCCAAACTCAGCCTTTGGTTCAAGGTAGACTCCTCAAGGGTGGCCAGGGGAAACTGTATATTCCTTGGGGGTGGACAACATAGAGGCTGTGGAGCATGAACTTTAGTGCCCCCTACTTACACGGGCTTCTTCTAAGGCTGTCATTGTTTTCCTTTCCTGGAGAGGACTCCCCAACCACACAAGCTTCAAGGCTGATGAACCTCAGGTTATCCTTCACAGGGGATTAGGTGTTAACATCACGTGATAAAACAGAAATCTACAAGTGCACACCTCACACTCAGATGAGTGTCAGGAGCAGGTAGAAGAGGTGAGGAATCAGGATTCCTTGGATCCAGAAGAAAGGTACTGATCAAGACAGGCTTTACAGTGGAGCAAGGATTTGAGAACTAGAAAGTGGGTGGACTGGGAGAAAAGATGCAGGGCCAGGTGGTGAGGGCTGTGAAGGTGGGAAAGCATACTTTCCAAAAAAAAATGCTCACGTCGTTTTCACGTTGCATGCTCAAGAATAATAAGAAAGTATAATTGGGGGATGGGTGTTTGCGGCCACACCCACCTGAGTTCTGCTTATTTGGGTACCATGATGCTGGACAGGTTCGGTAGCATCACAGAATTTCAGTTTCACTTGTGAAGGTTAACAGTAACATCTGTTGCACAAAATTCGGGAGATAGTTTTGTGAAAGTGCCTTGTAAGGAGCTCTGCTTAATCAACACTGGTTCCAGTTCATTTTCCTCACACGGCAAAAAGGATTTTCCTTGTTTCCGAACACAGTAAGAGGGAAAAGAGCAGTAAGAGGAAGACAGACAATCCCGGGACTCCCTGGATAACAGCTCTGGCTTATTACATGAACTTCAGCAATTCCCATTACTCCTGCAAACCTCAGTGTCTCCATGTACAACTGCCCACGGTGCAGTTTTTAAACATTAGTGAAGCAATGTTTTGATTACTGAGCTTTCAGTCCCTTGGGAGGAAATAAGTGAACATGTTCTGATTTTCTATCCTTATTCTGACCTTTACCAAAATATGGAAAGGAGACTTTCAGCAGCAGACAGGAGCCTGGGAGCCACAGCCCCATGTGGGCTGGACTGTGATAAGAATGGAAACAGGGATGTAGGAGGGTGACATAGAAATGGCTTCCTTTAATTATTCGTTCTCTTTCTTTTTTATTTTTTTAATTATGAAAGTATGATAACAGTTAAATGAGACTTTAAAAATACAGAACAAAGTTACATATAGTTCCACAATATATTACTATTATTTTGTTGTCGTTGTTCAGACACTAAGTTATGTCTGACTCTCTGCAACCGCATGAACTGCAGCACACCAGGCTTCCCTGTCCTTCACTATCTCCTGGAGCTTACTCAAACTCATGTCCATTGAGTCAGTGATGCCATCCGACCATCTCATCCTCTGGCCCTCAATCTTTCCCAGCATCAGCGTCTTTTCCAGTGAGTCGGAAGTTTTAGTTGGAGTTTTGATATATCAAATTCTCAACAGTTAATAGAAGGAATAGACAGAGAAGTAGAAGGATACAGCAGAGGTGAAAAGCAGTACGAACCAATTCAGTACAGAGACGTATATAACTTTCACACAACAGGATACAAATTCAAGTTCCCAGAGACTATAAATCTGAAGACACTAGAACATATCCAGGCACAGAAAACAAGGTGCAAAAATTTCATGGTCTAAAGGTACTGAAATCATACAGAGTCTGACCTCTATCACTGTGGAATGATGTTAGAAATCAATATCAAAGGAGGTTTGAAAATAACCCATGTGTTTTCAAGTGCAAACTGACATTTATCAAGAGAGTTTTTGACTTAGCCATTGAATGACTTCCTTTAATAAAGTGCAGTGCCTTCTGGGTTTTTAACAGAGTTTGTACCAGTCACATCATGGACCTACAGGCTTGGTGTTATGGTTTATGCTTTCCAGATGAGGAAAATTTGGCTCAGAATATTAGAGCCACTTCTCAAAGGTTCCACTTCTAGGAAATGAAAGAGCAAACTTCAAACCCCAGTCAGTGCCGAGCCTGCTTTTCTGGCATCCAGTTGCTTTGCAGACCTGGAGAGCTGCATCTATGGTTGACAGGAAGTCGAGATACCTGGTCCAGGTGAGATTCCAGGTGGGTGAGCCCGTCCCAGCCTCTAGCACCTGATGAAACTGCTAATCGTTAAGTTCACACCAAGGAGAACATCTCCACCTCTGCTCTTACGAGGATGAAGTTGGCTTCAGCGTCTGATGGTTTTTGCCACCCTTGTACTTCAGGTAACAGTATCCAAAGTAAGAGGCTCCATCTTCTTTATCTTTTAAAGAAATTAAAAGACACTCACTCTTTGGAAGGAAAGCTGTGACAAACCTAGACAGTGCATTAAAAAGCAGAGACATCACTTTGCTGATTAAGGTTCATCTGACTTAGCAGCAGCAGTAGCAGTCAAAGTTATGGTTTTTCCAGTAGTCAGGTACAGATGTGAGAATTGGACCATAAAGCAGGCTGAGCACCAAAGAACTGATGCTTTTGAACTGTGGTGCTGGAGAAGACTCTTGAGTCACTTGCACATCAAACCAGTCAATTCTAAAGGAAATCAACACTGAATATTGATTGGAAGGACTGGTGCTGAAGCTAAAGCTCAAGCTCCAATACTTTGATCACCTGATGTGAAGAGCTGACTCACTGGAAAAGATGCTGATGCTGGGAAAGATTGAGGGCTGCAGGAGAAGGGGGCAACAGAGGATGAGATGGTTGGGGCATCATTGACACAACGGGCATGAGTCTGAGCAAGCTCTGGGGGATAGTGAAGGACAGGGAAGCCTGGTGTGCTGCAGTCCATGGGGTTGCAAAGAGTCGGACACAATTTAGTGACTGAACAACAATAACAGTCTTCTCTACGGGGGCTTCCCAGGTGACACAGTGGTAAAGACTGCCTGCCAAAGAAGACCCAGATTTGATCTCTCGGTTGGGAGGATCCCCTGGAGAAGGAAATGGCAACCCATTCCAGTATTCTTGCCCAGAAAATTCCATGTACAGAGGAGCCTGGTGGGCTACAGTCCATGGGGCCACAAGAGTCAGACATGACTTCGTGACTAAAGAAGCAGTAGCAATCTTCTTTATCTTTTGTGGCTGTTTCTGTTAACCCATCTCTTCAAGGGTCTAATGAAGGCGGCCACTGTGGCACTTGTATGTCACAGAACATAGCTGGGCTCCTGTCTCCATGACACCAAGGACTGATTTCCAAAGCCAAGACCACAGACAGTTTTGGAGCGTCTTCCTCACGTGATGTTTGATAGCCTCCTGACAGTGACTGAGGAACCAATGGGACCGTCTCAGCATCATAATGCCGAGTAACAACACAGATGGTCGCACACTTCCCACCCCCGCCACCCACTGCCCTTCCGGCAGCATCTTCCCCATCCCAGGCTCACACCAGTTGGTTCACCACTAGATGAGTAATAAACCTGCCCTTCTGGCCAATCCCTGAGAAAAAGCAACATGTTCAAACACCTTGTTATTATTGTTACCAATGATAATAAGAGGAATAATGAGCAAGAATTGCTTTTATTAAATAAATCAGGAAAATGCACTTTACAACATGTTCCTGGGGCACGTCAAGAGGCTCTAAACGCTGGGCTGCTGTTACAGCTTGCGCTGGGCTCCGACAGGAGGGAAGTCCTCTCCAATTACTTGTCTCTCCACAGCAGGTCGGGACTCATTTTATAAATATATAATAGCATAAACGGACGTTCTGTTTATCAACTACTTTATAAGTGTATGTCTCCCTCCTATAAACCTGCCTTTTTAATAGGTGTGTTTTGGAAATGGTACCATTAATTGTAGTCATTTAAAGACCAAGATATTTAACCTTCATCTCCGTCTATTTTTCTCAATTTTGGAATTAATAGGGAAATCGTGGCTTCCTCGGCCCTGGAACTTTTTCCAGGGTAAAGTGTAGTGCTCTGAATAAACCAAAGTCACAGTATAAGTGTCTCTGATCAGTGCTTTTTTGAATGAATGGATCAGGGCAGCATTCTTGTAGGTGATCATCATCCCCTTTCTTCCCAGCAGCTGAAACTATCCTGAAAGGCGCAACAGTAATAACGTAGAAGGACACAGAACTTGAGAGCTAAATATGTCCAGCTCAATTCACTCAGTGTTTGGTTGAACGATACCCATTCTTTGGTGTCCTTAGTGTATTTAACTCCTCGGATAGATATAGTTTCTACACTTCCTTCCTTTAGTCCCCAAAATTACTTCCCATAATTCTCATGCAAAAATCATGATTTTCTTGATTTTTTCTTTAGTTTTAAAATAACAATTAAGGGACTTCCCTGGCGGTCTCGTGGTTAACTCTTCACCTTCCAATGTAGGCAGTTTAGGTTCAATCCCTGGTCTGGGAGCTAAGATCCCACCTAAAAAGCTGGCTTAAAACTCAACATTAAAAAAACTAAGATCACGGCATCTGGTACCATCGCTTCATGGCAAATAAATGGGGGAAGAAATGGAAACAATGGCAGATTGAATTTCCTTGGGTGGGCTCCAAAATCACTGCAGACGGTGGCTGCAGTCATGAAATTAAAAGATGCTTGCTTCTTGGAAGAAAAGCTATGACAAACTTAAACAGTGTATTAAGAAGCAGAGACACCACTTTGCTGACAAAGGTCCATCTAGTTAAAGCTATGGTTTTTCTAGTAGTCAGGTACAGATGTGACAATTGGATCATAAAGAAGGTTAGGTGTTGAAAAAAATGATGCTTTTGAACTGTGGTGCTGGAGAAGACTCTTGAGAGTCCTTGGACTACAAGGAGATAAAACCAGTTAATCCTAAAGGAGATCAACCCTGAATATTCATTAGAAGGACTGAAGCTGAAGCTCCAATACTTTGTGGACACCTGATTCAAAAAGCTGACTTATTGGGAAAGACCCTGATGTTGTGAAAGATTGAGGGCAGGAGGAGAAGAGGGCGGCAGAGGATGAGATGGTTGGATGGCATCACCAACTCAATGGACGAGTTTGAGCAAACTCCAGGAGATGTTGAAGGACAGGGGAGCCTGTCGTGCGACAGTCCATGGTGTTGCAAAGAGTCAGACAGTGACTGAACAACAACAACAACAGCAAAATAATTGTAACATATGCAGCTGAGGGAGACAGCAGAAAGCAAACAGCCGCAAAGCCCAGGTAGGAGCAACCTCACAGAGTCCCTGCGGGCACTTCCCAGCAAGAACTGGCTACACCCCAGCTCATGACCCTAAGTAAGATGTCTTGGGTCTTACTTTCAAGGAGAAATTTCCCAGGCGATATCTTGTGTCTATCTGCTCACCACACTGACAGGCCAGTGAATCCAAGAGATGAGGTGTTGACACCAGGAATACGACTTCATTCAGAAAACCGAATAATCAACCATCTTGTCAGAGTCTGGATGCTGGGTTCTTTTAGGGATCAGAGATGGGGGGAGGTGAGGAAACAAAGGAAACGAGTTGATTAGTCTTGCAAATATCTCCTAGAATGGCAAGCCTCAGGCAGGAGGATGTGTTAATTTCTTCCTTCCTGCCATTCTCAGTTGGACAAGGTTCTGAGTTTAAAAGGCCGAGGGGCAGGCTTCTTTAAGGTAAGCCTTTAGGTAAGATTATAATAACAAAAGCAAGTCAAGAGACAGCTCCAAAAGGGAGTCGGAACTGACTTCTCCCTGCAACAGTTGGTCTCCCCAAACCCAGTAAAGTGGATGCTACCCCCCCAGCCCTGATTCATAGCTTAGAAATTCAGTTCCAGAGAAAATCATCCAGTCTCCCCATGTGGTAGAGCAAGGACCTGAACCCTGTTCTTGTGAAGCTGTCCCTTTTCTGAGTGGTTCTGGAGCAGGGATGACGAAAGAGAAATCCTCCAATGTGCATTAAAGATCCTGATGTTATGCGCCTTGTACAAACGTAACTTCAGAGACTGGAGTGAAAAACGAGGACCTCTCTCTGCTTTCAAATTGTAAAATATTGAGAGACATGTATGGGTTTTGAGTCTGTCATATAGAGTGAAGTAAGTCAGAAAGAAAAACAAACATTGGACATTAACGCATATGTGTGGAATCTAGAAAAAATGCATCAGCGACCCTGTTTACGCTCAGGAACAGAGATGCAGACAGAAGAATGGATGTGTGGACATGGGGTGGGGAGGAGGAGGGATAAATTGGGAGACTGAGACCCGTGTATATACACGACCATGTGTAAAGCAGATCCGTAGTGGGAAGCTGCTCTATAGCACCACAGCTCAGCTCTGCTCTCTGGTGACCTAGGGGGTAGGGTAAGGAGGGGATGGGAGGGGGGTCCAAGAGGAGGGGATATACTTACACACAGAGCTGGTTCACTTCACTGTACAGCAGAGACTAACACAACACTACTGTTGTCCAGTAGCTCAGTCATGTCCCACTCTTTGCAACCCCATGGACTGCAGCACGCCAGGTTTCCCTGTCCTTGACCACCCCCCCGGGGTTTGCTCAAACTCAAGTCCATTGAGTCGGTGATGCCATCCAACCATCTCCTCCTGTATCCCCGCCCCTCCTTCTCCTCTGGCCCTCAGTCTTTCCCAGCATCAGAGTCTTCCAGTGAGTTGGTTTTTCTTATCAGGTGGCCAAAGTATTGGAGCTTCAGCACCGGTTCTTCCAATGCATATTCAGGGTTGACTTCCTTTAGGATTGACTGGTTTGATCCCCTTGCTATCCAAGGGACTGTCAAGACATTGTAAAGCTAAATAAATACAAAAAATAATATTAAAAAATTGAAAAAAAAAAACCCAGAGGTATAACTGCAAGGAGTGAAGAACCCAAATTGCAGGTGGACAGCAAATGACTTGCAAGCGTTTAATCCCCTCCTGGGAACACACACAAACCCGCAGCCCAGCAGGCTCCCCAACCCTCCCAGCAGTGCCCAGCCTCTCTCCAAGGGCAACCACGGATCCTGGTTCCATTGTAGGAGGTACATTTAAAGATTTTTTTCCACCTTTTTATTTTTTTGCATTTACAGTACACAAGCAACTTATCAGACTGGTACTTTTCATAAAACTCATTTATTTCTGTGACACACTCCGTCTCAGAAACTTTGTCCTTATGTCCCCCACCCCGGGAATGAGCCTTCCCCAGAGAGCCACCCTGCATCGCTCCCTCACCTCCGGCTCCCCCTCAGACACCTTGGTGACCCCTCCTCTGAGCAGAGGCGTTAACACTGCAGCCTGGACCCTGGCATTCCACGCTCTCCCCCTGCTTCGTTTCAGGCAACAGCGTTTCCTGACATAGTCTGCGTTTTCCTTGCCGTACTTCTTCTCCAACTCCTGCTGGAATGTCAGCTCCTTGCAGGTAAGGCTGTTGGGCTTTACTTCTGTTTCCCTCCAACAGGAGCATCTGGTACTCGGCCTCTGCTCAGTAAATATTTCTTTTAAGAAATGAATATCATGAATACTGCTAAGTCACTTCAGTCATGTCCAACTCTATGCGACCCCATAGACGGCAGCCCACCAGGCTCCCCTGTCCCTGGGATTCTCCAGGCAAGAACACTGGAGTGCGTTGCCATTTCCTTCTCCAATGCATGAAAGTGAAAAGTGAAAGGGAAGTTGCTCAGTCGTGTCCGACCCTCAGCGACCCCATGGACTGCAGGCTTCCAGGCTCCTCCATCCATGGGATTTTCCAGGCAAGAGTACTGGAGTGGGGTGCCATTGCCTTCTCCATATCATGAATAAGGAAGAGAAAATTCTCGTACAAGTAAAGCTAAAATTAATGACTATCTACACCATTATTTTTTTTTATCATTATGTATTATACAGAAAAAAAAAAAAATGACTATCAGGAGAGCCACTCCAAAACACTCAAGCAAATGACACAGCGCTTACTGTGAACATTCACTTCTAACTTGGGAAGTTAAACATGTAAGCGCATACATTACACTGGGAATTACGAGCTCATACCTCAGTGGGTTACTCTGTCTTACACATGTGAAGAAGGAAGCTACAGGGGAAATCAAGATCTTCAGAATCAGAAGGAATCCTGGCTCTACTGTTTCCTACCTATTTGAACTTGGGCTAGTTAGCTTATGTCTATGGGCCTTCTCTTTCTCCTCTTCTGAAAAATGAAAATAGTAACGTCCATTTCAGATGATCATACTAAGTGAAGTAAGCCAGACAGAGAAAGACAAATATCATACTGTGTTGGTTGTATGTGGAATCTAAAAAAAAAAAAAATACTAATGAACTTATTTGTAAAACTGTGGTGTTGGGGAATACTCTTGAGAGTCCCTTGGACTGCAAGGAGATCCAACCAGTCCATTCTGAAGGAGATCAGCCCTGGGATTTCTTTGGAAGGAATGATGCTAAAGCTGAAACTCCAGTACTTTGGCTACCTCATGTGAAGAGCTGACTCATTGGAAAAGACTCTGATGCTGGGAGGGATTGGGGGCAGGAGGAGAAGGGGACGACAGAGGATGAGATGGCTGGATGGCATCGCCAACTCTATGGATGTGAGTTTGAGTGAACTCCGGGAGTTGGTGATGGACAGGGAGGCCTGGCGTGCTGCAATTCATGGGGTCACAAAGAGTCAGACACGACAGAGCGACTGAACTGAACTGAACATGTACTCAATATTTTGTAATAACCTATAAGGGAAAAAGAATCTGAAAAAGAATGTAAATGTATGTATATCATTTACACCTTAGTGTGAATGAGTTCTTCATCTTTCATCAGAGCATGTCAGATAAGGGAAGAGGGGAAAATATAGATGAGAAGTAACTGAGGAAAGCAGGTGGATTGTGAGGGAAAAGGCTGCAGAGAGGACGCTCTGGCGCTAAAAGCATGCCAGCCTTTTGTTTCCTGAGGGTCTAGTTCTGAGCCTAAGGTAGAAGTCTCAGCTCTAACTGGACAACAGAGCCCCCGCCGTGAGTCGTCCGTAATTGTTGCTTCACGGTGGCTCAGAAGAGGTACTGTCCACTGCCTTCAACTTATTGATACTTTTCCCAAGCCTGGAAGCTGAAACAACTGTTCATAAATTGATGCCACATATAAACAAGCAAATAAAACAAAAGGACAAAGGGAGTCTTCTAATTGAGGTTCATACTGTGGGTGTGTGTGTGTGTGCATTTGTGGATCTGATGGTGCCTGAAACTTTTCTTTAGAAAATATTAGATTTCCCTGGAACCTATCTGATTTCAGTGCAAAGACGGCTTTTTTTTTTCATCTATAATTTTTTTAAGAATTTTTTTTGACGTGGATCATTTTTAAAGCCTTTATTGAATGTGTTACAATATTGCTTCTGTTTTATGTTTTGGTTTTCTGGCCTCGAGGCGTGTGGAATCTTAGCTCCCTGACCAGGGATGGAACCCACACCTCCTGAATTGAAAGGCAGAGTCTTAACCACTGGACCACCAGGGAGGTCCCTCATCTACAGCTTATAACAATGACCGCGTGGTATAAACAGTGCAGTTGGATGCAATGGAGTAAATATTGACACTGTGACCAGTAATTAACGATTTTATTTGATGAATACTTACCACAAGCTTGTTATGTGTTAAACACAGGACAGGAGGTATCTCTGGTGAACAAGACACACAAGGTCCTCAGTCTTCTGGTGTTCTCATTCCTGAGGGTGGGGGCAGACTGGCAGCAAACAAGTAAAGATAAATTAGAAAATCTTAGGTAGTGGTATGTGCCATGAACAAAGTTAAGGGCACCGTGGTGGACAGGGCTGTGTATGCTGAAGGCGTGTGACGGGTCAGGCAGCAGAAGCCAGGACAGGACAGCTGAGCCCAGACCTGAATGATGGGAAGGACACGTGTGCACAGGAGAAATAGCTTGTACACAGGCCCTGAGAAAGCAGATGCTTGGCTGGTATCATTAAGGACTGAAAGGTCAGTGAAGTTTGAACCCAGGAAGGGAGCTGGGAAGAAGCAGGGGACCAGCCAGACGGGCGGATCTTTAAGAACTTGTCAGCTGCGAATCAGTGAAGACAATGAGATGACAGAGGTGATTTTAGAACAGAGATAAAATGTTACTGTTTCCGTTGAAAATGTCCCAGTCTTGCCAGGAGATGGGAAAGAAAACATCCTCCAGTTTCCTGTTTCTTTTGTTTTCAAGCTACTTCCTGGACATCTATTAAATGAATGAACACAGAAATGAAAGAAGAATGGATCCCAGGGGTGAGCTAAGTTAATAGCCGAATGAACCTTGACCTCTGGCTCGAGTTAGAGGCTATTCCGCTTGCTAGATGTGTGGCTTTGACAACTCTTGTAATTGTTCTGAATCGCAGTTTCTTCACTTGGAAGATGGGGGCAATACCTCCCTGAAATGCTCATCATGGTACTGAGGATGAGACCAGGGGTGCGTCTATAGACTGATGATGAGAAAGAGGAAGAGGGGCTGTTTGTTGGGGTAAGCCACAGAGGGGTTCCTGGATTTTAACTTCAAAGCCTTTGATGTTCATGAAATGTCTTAGAGTTTTGTTCGGAGTCAGTGGTACTTTTCAGCTGACTTGTCCATTGGGTGGTTTGCTTCCTTCTGCGTCAAGTAACGCTGACTTTATTTATCCTTAAAGCCTCAAGAGAGGAACTCCAGCTCCTGTACACAATTCAAATCCCCTGTCCTTGCCTTGGCACCAAACAGCTGACAAAATGCTTTCCGAGATGTTATCTAACTGGAGCCTGGCAGCTCCGCCAAGGAGGCCGCTCTGGCTGGCTCTCCCGGCTAAAACTCCGCACAAGACTCATGTCTGTTCTCAGCTGTCTTTCCAGGCTAAAAAAAAATCCTGAAGGTTTGGGTTTCTCATCCCAAGGAAGTCCTTCCAAGCTAGGGTGATGGGTGCCTGTTTTCCAGGAAAGACATTGGAATTCCCGCCACGTCCCCCAATGTGTCAGCCAGCCCTTCTCTCTTATCCAGATCACTCTGTCTTCTTGGGGCTCCCTTGGTGACTCAGAGGGCAAAGAATCCACCTGCAGTGCAGGAGACCTGGGTTCTATCCCCGGGTTGGGAAAATCCCCTGGAGGAGGAAATGGCAACCCATTCTAGTATTCTTTCCTGGAAAATTCCTTGGACAGAGGAGACTGGAGGGCTATAGTCCATGGGGTCGCAAAGAGTTGGACACAACTGAGTGACTAATGCTTTCTGTCACTTCTTGTTCTGTCTTGACATTTCCTGTGGTCCTATGGCACCAAGGTGGTTATATTGACGTACCCTGGCAGATTGTCAGTAGGTTGGATTCTCTGGGATCAGCAGCCCCGTCGTCGTCTTGTTTTACAGGTGGGGAACCGGAGGCCTGGCGTGACACAGCCCCGCAGTGGCAGACACAGTTAGGGCTGGCCTCCTGGGACCCGAACATATGTTCACCACACTGTTGTACACAGCGTGTACACCACTTACTCCCTAAGCCACTAGGACCAGTGGCTAAGGACACGGCAGATTTTTTTTTTTTGATGTGAACCATTAAAAAAATTCTATTGAATTTTTTACAACATTGTTTCAGTTTTATGTTATTTATTATTTATTTATTTTTGGCAGCAAGTCACATGGGATCTTAGCCCCCGACCAGGGATGACATCTTTACCCTCTGCATCGGAAGGCGAAGTCTCAACCACTGGATCACCAGGGAAGTCCCAGGACATCAAAAACTTTCAATGCCAAAAGTGTAGTATATATCAGAACTGTTTTGCTGAGAACTAGGAGATGGTCCTTCTAGATTCTTGCTGGTAAGGGGCTTTAGAATGAGGAATCAGAGGCTAGAACCAGGGAAAGCATGAGGTATTGGCTGGGATCACTGGGGCTGGGTAGCTTGCTTCCCAAGATGTGATGTGATCTAGTGGGAAGGGCAGTCTCTGGAGGCGGGTGGATCCTATTCAGAGCCCTTTAAGTTCTTTAACTTAAAATTTTAAGGCTCTTTCTGAGTCTCAGTGTTCCCATCTGTGAAATACACATATGAATCATGGAACTGGACTTCCTGGTGGTCTGGTGGTTAACACTCCATGCTTCCACTGCAGGGCATGCGGATTCGATTCCGGGTTGGGGAACTAAGATCTTTCATGTTGAGTGGTGTGACAAATAAAAATAGAATCATGGAAGATTTTGAAGAATTAAACACACTTCCTCACCATGCCTTGGCTCCACTCTCCTCTATAATGTGGATTGTGTCTCTCCAGCTTCCAGCCAGGTTAAGGGTTTAGAGTAGATGGACTCAGAGACCATGAAGAAAAAAAGGGATCTCAGCATCTTAGTCATCAAATAGCTCTCACAAACCAGACTTTGATGAGCTATTTTCATTGAATCAGACACCCTCAAATTACATTACCGTTGAAATCCAGAAAGATATGAAAATCAGAGAACACGCTGGGGGCAAAATCCTTTTGGGGTTCTGCCAGCTCAAGCTCCTGCAGAAAGTAAATCCATGAGGGGTGCTTCACTGAGCCTGGAGCCCTGCTGGCCTCCTCGCCTACTGCAGGAGCCAGCGGGCCAGCGGGCAACAGGAGGAGAGCCCAGTGTTGCCTCATCAGCCACCTCCCAGGGCTCACACCTGCAGCTGCCAGAGCCGAGGGTGCGAGGGGAGATGGTCGCCTTGTACAAGAGAGTTTACAACTGAATTCTTTTAAATACACACATACCAAACACTCTGGCTTCCAACAGTTCACTGGTCACTTGAGATTCTCTCGTATCCCTGATCAAAGCCTTAGAATATTTAGGAATTTTGAGTTTTCTCCTGGAGATAGGCAGTGGACCTACCTTCAGCTGCTCTCTTTAAGGTCATATTAAATATTAAAGTGAATCTGCACTCCGGAGCACACATTCATTGTGTGAGGGGTGGTATGAGAATGGTTCGTGGACTAGAGGCTGGTGCTGAGGCAGGGACCACTTACCCTGTGATGGAGTAAAATGCCCAGCTTCTGACTTTGGGTTGACCAGTTGGCCTACTTGTGCCTGGCCCCTTCATGTGAATAGTGTTTAGGGGAGTGGGCTTCTGCGCTGCAGTGGGGCTACTAGTCTTGGTGGCTCTTCAGTGCAGTTCCCCTGACCTTCCCTTCCCTTTTCCCCTAAGAAGCCCTACAGGGATGTAGGTCTCTGTGAAATGACTTAGAATCTGCTTTTTTTTTTTCTTCCTGAATCCTGTGAACAGAAGAACCTTGCGGGCTGTAGTCCATGAAGATGCAAAGAGTCAGACACGACTGAGCAACTAACACTTTCACTTTCTTTCACTTTCACTGCAACCCACCAGGCTCCTCGGTCCCCAGGATTTCCCAGGCAAGAATACTGGAGTAGGCTGCCATTCCCTTCTCCATGCTATTTCTTTTTTTGGGGGGGGGGGCAAACTTAGTCCTTCACTACTTTGTATTTTGAATTGGGAGCTCTGAGCTCAGTAAGTTCGTCAACACTCAGGGGGTCCCACCCCATAGATAAACTCACATAAAGAGTGGAGGGGGAGAGAGGGAAATGGGAGAGAGAATGTCTGAAGATATTTAGAGGAAGCAGCCAGTCTTCACGGATGCTGAATTTTCCACATCTTCGCAGGTCCAGCTTCATGCAGGGGTGTGTCCCGCATGTAGGCTTTGTGAAGGTTTCTTATTTTTGCTGTAACAAAAGCACTGCTTTCTTGTTGTGCTTAGTCGCTCAGTCATGTCCAACTCTTTTGTGACCCCATGAACTATATCCCTCCAGGCTCCTCTGTCTATGGGATTTTTCAGGCAGGAATACTGGAATAGGTTGCCATTCCCTTCTCCAGATCTTTCCAACCCAGGGATCCATCCTGCATCTCTGGCCTTGGCAGGCAGATTCTTTGCCACTGGGCCAACAGGGAAGCCCCTGCCTTCTTCTCAGGGAGGAAACACAAAGCTTTATCAGGCAGCCTGGTACAGACTAGGGTAAGGGTTTTGTAAACAGCCTGGAGTCAGAAAGGACAGAGGTTGATGGATAACTACATCGGTTCGAGTGGAATCTTGCTCCCCTCTGCTCTCCCACCCCTCCCCTCCACTCCCTCCCACTCCCCCGTTCTGTGCATCCCTGGCTCCACGCTGACACCAATCTCTGTGTCCCTCTCCAGTGATTGAAGCCACATGAGATGGTGGGAGAGTCCTTACAGGAGGTTTAACCCCAAGACCCTTTCCACCAGAGAGGCAAGGTTGTCTAAACAATCTGTCACATGAAAGATCGGCCTCTGTCCTCTGAGTTAGGGAAGCCTAACAGATCACGGTCTGTAAAGAGGATGAGAAATCCCTTTTATCTTGGCCTCTTTTTCTGTGTGTGTGTGTTTTTTTTAAGCAGTTCTATCATTGTAAGCATACCTCCCCGGTGGGAAGATTCTGAACGCCCACTGCTTGCTGCCTATCTGTTTGCAGAGGTCAGTATCCTTCCCACACCCTACCCTAACCCCTAAGTGTCTGCTCTTGCAAATAACCACTTGTCTACTGGCCCAGAAAACAGAGCACCAAGTGGCTTAGAGGGTAAAGAACCCACCTGCAATGCAGGAGACACAGGAGCTGAGGGCTCCATCTCTGGGTCGGGAAGGTCCCCTGGAGAAGGAAAGGGCAGCCCACTCCAGTATTGTTGCCTGGAGAATCCCATGGACAGAGGAGCCTGGTGGGTTACAGTCCACGGGGTCATAAAGAGTCAGACACGACTGAGCACACACTCCAGTGCTAGACTGAACTCCAGAAATGCACCTTTTGTCTGACTTCCAAAGTGGAAAGGACGGGGCTGGCCACGTCTGTGTGGACAGGCTTGTTCTGCAGAGTTGGGAGGTTAGCAGGTGTTGGAAAAACAAAGACTGTAGACTTTGTTGCTGGCAGAATTGAGTTCAGATCCTATCTGGATGGCTTAGGAAGCTGCATGCCTTTGGGCAAATGATTTCCTCTTTAAATACTTCCTTGGCGTGTTTGTTGTAAGGATTAAAGCTAATGTATGTAGAGTGCCTGGAACTAGTGGGACTTAAATACGCGATAATTACAGCAATCTGGGTTGAAGCTTTCTGCAACAGCTCCTCACAGGTTGTTATGACATGTGGGCTGTTAATTAATCCATTCAGTCAGTCCATCAAGAAATACTGACTTATAAAAGCGTTTATTAGACAGTAATGAGATTAGTCATGGCTCAGATGGTAAAGAATCTGCCTGCAATGCAGGAGACCTGGGTTCGATTCCTGGATTGGGAAGATCCCCTGGAGAAGGAAATGGCAACCCACTCCAGTATTCTTGCCTGGGAAACCCCATGGACAGAGGAGCCTGGCGGGCTACAGTCCATGGGGTCACAAAGAGTCGGACCTGACTGAGCGACTAACGCTAACTAACTAATGAGATTAATAAGCACAGAATTATGTCAGGACCCCTGGACTCAGAATTTCAGAGGAAGACACTGCAGCAATCAGTTGACCTCCACCAAGGGGCTCTCCCTTGCATCCCAGAGTGAGGCGGGCTGAAGGGAGCCCTCTCTGAACCTAGGTCAGGTCACTACCTCCACCCACCATCACCTGTTTTGGCCCTGGGTCTTGTGCGCTGGGGTAAAACTGAAGTTTCTTTTATTTTTATTTTTTGATGGGGACCATTTTTAAAGTCCCTATTGAATTTGTTACAATATTGTTTCTATTTTCAGGATTTTTTTTTTTTTGCCTCCAGGTGTGTGTGATCTTAGCTTCCTGACCGGGATTGAACCAGCACCGCCTGCATTGGGAGGTGAAGTCTTAACCACTAGACCAGTCCACAAGTCCCCCTAGAACTGAAGCTACTTGAGAGCAGGAGCTAGGGAGCCTCTGCTTATGAGTCTGTGCCTAGAGAGACTGCTTCATCTGTTGACATGTGGACGGACAAGCCCAGAGCCACAGTGTGCTGTACTTGGATCTGACAACAGAATCATATTGCTTGTTAGAGAGTTAGAGAGTCAGAGAAAGCAATGGCACCCCACTCCAGTACTCTTGCCTGGAAAATCCCATGGACGGAGAAGCTTGGTAGGCTGCAGTCCATGGGGTTGCTAAGAGTCGGGCACGACTGAGTGACTTCACTTTTGCTTTTCACTTTCATGCATTGGAGAAGGAAATGGCAACCCACTCCAGTGTTCTTGCCTGGAGAATCCCAGAGACAGAGGAGCCTAGTGGGCTGCCACCTATGGGGTCACACAGAGTTGGACACGACTGAAGTGACTTAGCAGCAGCAGCAGCAGGGCTGAAAATAGAGGGCTGCCAGGGAACTTCTGGGCACTTCTGTCTTCTGGCTTTATTTTGGTTTTTGTTTTTTAACATCCTTGGAGAGATGAGGGCAGAGATGTGGGGGGAGGGGAGGAATCCCAGCTGTCGCAGTGGCCCCCCAGCATCATGGCTCTGAAGGTCCTGAGTGGCTCAGTGTGAAGGCGGGGGTCCTGGCATCATGCTGCCTTGAACTTGCAGGATGAAGCTCCTTGTGAGCCACTGTGTCCTTGTCTATAATCAGCGCTATTGGCAAGGTCAGTGCTAAGGTTTCTCATAGGACAGTCTAGGGTTTACTCTCCATGGTGCGTGTTTATGAAAAGAGACTTGGGACAGTTACCATTTTGACTTTTTCTGTAGATTCCATGTGGCCGAAGCTTCTGGACAAGGTGTGCATCTCAGGAGTATTAATCTGCTGCTTTCAATTGACTTAAATGGGAATGAGGTGACAAGGTCAGGAATTCACGCGCCTCTAGCCTCTTATCTCAGACTGACTACAAAATACTACACAGCGAGCCAACAGGACTGACCAGCATCCAGGACCAGTTAGTCTCCCATTTGAACATCTGGGGCCACTGCTGTTTTGTCTTTGCTGGCAGCTGCCGGGGAGGCCATAACCTGCTTTCTGGTCCCAGGCTTCTTTCCGTTTGCCAGTAGAATCCTGAATATGTAAGAACTAAGCCATTACCTTACTCTCTTTCCTACAGAGTCACCTTTGGAAAGTCAAGCTAGAAATGCCTGCAGGAAGAAAATGCCTCTGTTCTGCTCTTCATTCATTCATTCTTTTCAAAAATATCTGTAGAGCAGGTGCCGGGGGCTACGCTGGGCACTGGCAATTCAGTCGTGAACAAAACCAAAAGTGGACTCTGCTCTCATGGGGTTTATAGCCAGGTGGGAAGGCAGATACTAACACAAGACATAAACAAACTAATGAGGGTGTAGCTTTGAACTTGGGGAAGTGTTACAACAGAAAGGGGACAATTCTGTGGAAGTGTATGTAGCTGAGGCTACTGATTGGTCCCTCAGCAGCCAGCCTCCCATCTTGACTCACTGAATCCCTGATTTGTTGGAGGGACTAATGGGCCCAGCTAGAACATGACTTTTCCTAACCTCTCCTGAAGATGGCTCAGTGGGTAAAGAACCAGCCTATAAAGCAGGAGACCCAGGAGATGCAGGTTCAATCCTGGGTCCCCTGGAGAAGGGAATGGCTAACCCAGTTTTCCTGCCTGGAGAATTCCATGGACAGAGGAACCTGGCAGGTTCCAGTCCATGGGGTCTCAAGAACTGAGCGACTAACCCTTTCTTTCCCACTGAGCCACCTAGGAAGCCCCAGAGAGATGTGGGGAGGCTACCTAAGGGAAGGGAGCCCTCTCCAAGCTTCACCCTTCTGGTCCTACCCAGACGCTTGACATTCCAGCCTCTGGCCCTTGGGGAGCCCCTGTTTAAATGCAGATTGTATCTGGTACTGTTTAATTGGCCTTCATTCTAGTTATTAGCACCTTAGCTCTAATCAGATGGCCCTCAGCTGAAAAGGAAGTCTTGGGCCAGACAAGTGGAGTGAAGGAAAAGGTAGTGTAGGGGTTCACGGTACCAGGAAAGAGGTCCTTAACCCTTGGGTGGTCTTGGCGGACTGAGAGGGGAGCCTGTTAGGAGGCCCATGAGGCTGGAGCACTGCATCACTGCACGTGGACTGGAGGGCGGGCAGCTCCCGCACGCGGAGGCACAGTGCTCTTTCACGCAGGACACAGTTATGTAAACACAGTGACAGCTCCATGTCTTGGAATATTACACAGCAGTTTCAAATGAATAAGACAGATCTGTATGTATTGATACACAAGGTGATGGTCAAATGCCGCCCCTGCTTAAACATGGGAGAATCTGTACAAATCCGTATTACAAGAATACATTTCAAAATGGAAAATGTTCATTATGAAATAATAAAGGAAAAAAACCGAGAGGAGACAGGGTATGCTGTTAACACACCCACCACTAAAAACAATTACACGCTCAGAAAACCAAAAGAGGCTGGAGGGTACCCACAAACATACTGAGGTATATTTGCTGGTGAGGGTATTATTTTTCTTCCTCAAGGTTTCTGTTTTCTCCAGTGAATATATATTGATTTATTGAATAGCTTCTATAGTTTCATGGTATACAAGATAGATATTTCCTGAAAAGAAAGTCTTCCTGTCCATTCCTAGCCCCCAGCTACCTGGTTCCTTTCTTTAGAGGTACCCTCAGTTACTGTCAGTTACTAACCTCTACACACACACACACACACACACACACACACCAGACACAAAATATATTTTATGTTAATACATGTGGCAGCATATTGTATACATTGTTCTTTGTCTTGTTTTCTTCACTTGATAATATATCTTAGCAATTTTTCTGCATCAGGATAAACAGCTGCCATCCACTTTTTAACTTATGCAGAGTACTTCCTTACATGGATGTATCAAAATGGATACTGATGGTGAAGGCTTTATGTTGCTTCCAACTTAACGTCACAGCTTTTTGCTGTAAACAGTGAGTGTTCCTGACAGTCATGTTTCATATGTGCAGGCATATTTAGAGGTTAGATGCCTAGAGATGAAATTAATTCAAAAGGTACGTGAATCTGTAATTTTGACAGAAATTGGCAAAAGCCGTGGCATAGAAGATGGACCAATACCAGCAATATGTGATTGCCTGTTTTCTCACATTCTCATCAGCAGTTATCAAATTAAGAAAATCTTTACTTCCTTTCACAGCAACATGGATGGACCCAGAGATTGTCACACCGACTGAAGTAAGTTCACAAAAGCAAATATCGTATGATACTGCTTATATGTGGAACCTAAAGTATAAGGGTACAAATGAAGTTACCTGTAAAATAAAAATAGAGTTACAGATGTAGAAAACAGACTTATGATTACCAGGTGGAAAGGAGCAGGGGAGGGATACGTTGGGAGATTGGGATTGACATACACACACTCAGGTCAGTCCAATTCAGTCGCTCAGTCGTGTCTGGTTCTTTGTGACCCCATGAACCGCAGCACGTCAGGCCTCCCTGTCCATCACCAGCTCCCTGAGTTTACCCAAACTACTACACATAAAATAGATCACTAATAACTACTGTACAGCACAGGGAACTCTACTCAGTACTTTGTAATGACCTATATGAGAAAAGAGTCTAAAAAAGAGTGTATATATGGATATGTGTAACTAATTCACTTTGCTGTACATCTGAAACTAACACAACATTATAAATCAACTATGTGTCAATAAAAGTTAAAAAAAATCCACCAACCTTACAGGTGAAAAGATGGAATTTCATTTACCTTCAGTTTGCATTTTTCTTAAAATGAATGGAGTTGAACATCCTTTCCTATGTTCAAAGGCTGCTGCTGTTGCTAAGTCGCTTCAGTCATGTCCGACTCTGTGCGACCCCATAGATGGCAGCCCACCAGGCTCCCCCGTCCCTGGGATTCTCCAGGCAAGAACACTGGAGTGGGTTGCCATTTCCTTCTCCAATGCATGAAAGTGAAAAGTGAAAGGGAAGTCGCTCAGTCGTGCCCGCCTCTTAGCGACCTCATAGACTGCAGGCTTCCAAGGCTCCTCCATCCATGGGATTTTCCAGGCAAGAGAACTGGAGTGGGGTGCCATTGTTTGATTCATGATGCAGCTACATTCCCATAAACCCAGTATAAGTTGAAAACGTCATAAGATTAAAATGTATCTCACCTACTTAGCACCATTGCTTAGCCCTGCTTACCTTAAAAGTGCTCAGAACACTTATATTAGCAGATGGGCACAATCATCAGACGCAAGCCTACTTTGTAATGGAGTGTTGACTGTCTCACATAATGAATTGAATACTGTACTGAAAGCACACCATCATAAAGGCAAAAAATCGTTAAGTCAAACCACCCTAAGATGGGGACTATCCATATTTGCTTTATTTTTTTCTGTGACTTGTATGTTCCTATTCTTTGTTTATTTTTCCATTAGATCGCTAAATTTTCTCTTACTTTTATTTCTTTATATGAAGGAATGTAGCACTTGCCTGTCATATGAGTTAAAATATTTGTCCCAGTTTTTTGTTTATCTTTTTGTTCGTCTGAGGTGTTGTTACTATTGTTCTGATAATTGCATCTGTGATTCACAGAGGTTGTAAGTAATGTTTCCAGGATAAAATTCATCACTCTTTGCTTTTATGATTCTAGATTTTGCATCACACTTTCTCTCATGCTAGCTTATAAAATTATTCTCATGTTCAGTAATTTGTGGTTCCATTTAAATCTTTCATCTATCAGAATCTATTTTGGCGTCAGTTGTGAGGTAAGATCACCTTTATTTTTTTCTTCAGATGGATTTCCTGTGAGCCAAGACTTTAATTTATTATGCAAAATTCTCATGAAACCTTAAATCTGTTTCAGAATTTTGTGCTTGGTGTTAGTGATCTTTGTTTCCATTCATGTTGTTTTGATTTTTAAGGACTCAGAATAAGTTTTTATATATGATAGCCTCAATCCTCCGTATTACTCTAATTTTTCCAAACTTCCTGGCTATTCTTGGTAATTTTTCTGTATGAAATTTAGAACCAGCTAGTCTAGTTCCAAAAAAAATGCCCTTTTTATATTTTTATTGGGATGACATTAAATCTACAGATGAACTATCTTGACAACTTTATGACGATGAGAAATTAATGATGTGCTAGCCAAGGACATGTTAAAATGAGCATGTCAGTTTCTTCCAAAAGGCTGCTGCTGGAATTCTGACCGGGACTGCATTGACTCCAGAGGTCCAAAGATTGATTTGGGACAAGCTGACATCTTAACAATAGTGAGCATTCTAATCCATGAGTTTAGCCTATATCTATAATTATTCAGGTCTTCTTTTTTCTTCAGAAATATTGAAAAGTTATCAGTGTCAAGCACTTTTTCATATTTTGTTAGATTTGTTCCCAAGAATTTGATTTTTTTTATGCTATGGTAAATGAGTGTTTTTAGTTTTAATTTCTGATTATTCACTGTTGTATGTGGAAAATATAGAAATAGAGTATATAACATATATGAAGTATTATTTATATCACTATGAATAAGATAACTAATAATTATAAATATATTTATATTTCATAATATATAGCTATAGCATGTTATATGTTATCAGTTTGTTTCAGTCGCTCAGTCATGTTCGACTCTTTGTGACTCCCATGGACGGCAGCACACCAGGCTTCCTTGTCCATCACCAACTCCCAGAGCTTACTCAGATTCATGTCCATCAAGTCAGTGATGCCATTCAACAGTCTCATCCTCTGTTGTCTCCTTCTCCTCCTGCCTTCAATCTTTCCCAGCATCAGGGTCTTTTCCAATGAGTCAGTTCTTCAAATCAGGTGGCCAAAGTATTGGAGTTTCAGTTTCAGCATCAGTCGTTCCAATGAATATTCATGACTGATCTCCTTTAGGATGGACTGGTTGGATCTCCTTGCAGTCCAACGGACTCTCAAGAGTCTTCTCCAACACCACAGTTCAAAAGCATCAATTCTTCAGTGCTCAGCTTTCTTTATAGTCCAACTCTCACATCTGTATATGACTACTGGAAAAACCATAGCTTTGACTAGATGAACCTTTGTTGGCAAAGTAATGTCTCTGCTTTTTAATATGCCATCTCAGTTGGTCATAGCTTTCTTCCAAGGAACAAGGGTCTTTTAATTTCATGGCTGCAGTCACTATTTGCAGTGATTTTGGAGCCCAAAATAATAGTCTCTCACTATTTCCATTGTTTCCCGATCTATTTGCCATGAAGTGATGGGACCAGATACCATGATCTTCGTTTTCTGAATGTTGAGTTTTAAGCCAACTTTCTCACTCTCCTCTTTCACTTTCATCAAGAGGCTCTTTAGTTCTTCTTCACTTTCTGCCATAAGTGTGGTGTCATCTGCGTATCTGAGGTTATTGATATTTCTCCTGGCAATCCTGATTCCAACTTGTGTTTCTTCCAGCCCAGTGTTTCTCATGATGTACTCTGCATATAAGTTAAATAAGCAGGGTGACAATATGCAGCCTTGACGTACTCCTTTTCCTATTTGGAACCAGTCTGTTGTTCCATGTCCAGTTCTAACTGTTGCTTCCTGACCTGCATACAGATTTCTCAAGAGGCAGATAAGGTGGTCTGGTATTACCATCTCTTGAAGAATTTTCCACAGTTTGTTGTGACCCACACAGTCAAAGGCTTTGGTGTAGTCAATAAAGCAGAAGTAGATGTTTTTCTGGAACTCTCTTGCTTTTTCGATGATCTAACAGATGTTGGCAATTTGATCTCTGGTTCCTCTGCCTTTTCTAAATCCAGCTTGAACATCTGGAAGTTCATGGCTCATGTACTGTTGAAGCCTGGCTTGGAGAATTTTAAGCATTACTTTACTAGCGTGTGAGATGAGTGCAATTGTGTGGTAGTTTGAACATCATTTGGCATTGCCTTTCTTTGGGACTGGAATGAATACTGACCTTTTCCAGTCCTGTGGCCACTTCTGAGTTTTCCAAATTTGCTGGCATATTGACTGCAGCAGTTTCATAGCATCATCTTTTAGAATTTGAAATAGCTCAACTGGAATTCCATCACCTCCGCTACCTTTGTTCCTAGTGATTCTTCCAAAGGCCGACTTGACTTTGCATTCCAGGATGTCTGGCTCAAGGTGAGTGATCACACCATTGTTGTTATCTGGGTCACGAAGATCTTTTTTATATAGTTCTTTTGTGTATTCTTGCCACCTCTTCTTAATATCTTCTGCTTCTGTTAGGTCCATACCATTTCTGTCCTTTATTGTGCCTGTCTTTGCATGAAATGTTCCCTTGGTATCTCTAATTTTCTTGAAGAGATCTCTAGTCTTTCTCATTCTATTGTTTTCCTCTATTTCTTTGCACTGATCACGGAGGAAGGCTTTCTTATCTCTCCTTGCTCTTCTTTTGAACTCTGCATTCAAATAGGTATATCTTTCCTCTTCTCTTTTACCTTTCACTTCTCTTCTTTTCTCTCAGCTATTTGTAAGGGCTCCTCAGACAACCATTTTGCCTTTTTGCATTTCTTTTTCTTGGGATGGTCTTGATCACTGCCTCCTGTACATGTCACAAACCTCTGCCATAGTTCTTCAGGCACTCTGTCTATCAGATCTTATCTGAAATCTATTTGTCACTTCCACTGTATCATCATAAGGGATTTGATTTAGATCATACCTGAATGTTATATATTAAAATATGTTATAATTTGTATAAATATAACCCAGGTAAATGTTAAGTATTTGTGTATATTGACCAGTAACCTTGCTAAATTCATGTATTAGTTTTAGCAGTTTACTTTTAGATTTCTTGAGATTTTGTACTGGAGGAGGAAATGGCAACCCACTCCAGTATTCTCGCCTGGAGAATTCCATGGATAGAGGAGCCTGGCAGAGTATAGTCCATGGCGTTGCAAAGAGCTGGACACGTGTATACTATTATAGATAAAATAGCCCTAAGGACTTTTAATGAAGCCTCTCTTATTGAAACCCTGGTGTATTGGGTTCTTGGCTACTAAAGCCAAACTCATTGTTAATCGACGCAGATGCTGGCACACAGAGGTGAGGCTCTGAAGACACAGACCTGGCTGAGTGGGGATGCTCAGAGCTGGTTTTCATGGTGTGGAAGCAGCCTGGCTCTGTCTGTGACCCAGCTCTGCCCCTTGATGGCTGTGTCCCTGGACAGACTCACTTAACCTAAAACTTATTTTCATCATTCCAGATTTGCATAATGAAAATACTTCCCCTGAAACGCTGTTTTGAAATCAGAAGTGCATGTACGTAACTTAGGGTGGTGACTGGCATGTGGTCCTGTCTATGAGTTGTTACTCTTTAGGAGTCAAATATCAGCTCAGGCCACTCTGCCTTTCTCAAACATGATTAAACTTGGCTTGAACCTCTGTTTCAGAGTGAAAATCTGGAGCCTGTTTGTAGTAGGCAGACTTCTAAGGTGGCCTCAGTGATGCCTGCCTCTTGGTTTTCTTGCGTTTCTATAACTCTGTCCCGTTGAACCTGGGCTGGACCTGGTGACTTTTTTTTTAAATAGGCTCTACAAATTAATTAATTCATATAGATAACTACGCTGGGTCTAGTTGTGGCATGGACTTAGCTGCTCAGAGGCATGTGAGATGGTGGAGGAGAGGGAAACCTGGAATGCTGCAGTCCATGGGGTCACAAAGAGTCAGACACCACTTAGCAACTGAACACCAACAACAGGAGACAATGAGACCAGTGATGGAACCCACGTCCCCTGCATTGTAAGCAGTTTCTTCACCACTGGACCACCAGGGAAGTCCCTAGTGACTTGTTTTTTGATTGGCAGAATATGGCAAAATGGAAGGGACATGAACTCTGTGATTCCATTACAAGAGGCTGTGATTTCTGCTAGTAGGCTCCAACGCCTTTGTGGTTTGTGTGCACTGGAGAAGCAAGTTACCTTGTTGGAGAGGCCCACGTGGCAGGGCTCTGAAGGCGATCTCTGGTCCACAGTCAGAGAGAAGCTGAATGGTGGCTACGGGTTCAGAGGAGGATCTCTCTCCAGTCAAGCTTGTGGGTGAGAGAGATCCCAGTCATGGACAACACCTCCTAAGAGACCTTGATTGCAGCCTTATATGAGACCCTTCGAGGTGGCACTAGTGGTAAACAAGCCGCCTACCAATACAAGAGATGCAGGTTTGATCCCTGGGTCGGGAAGATCCCCTGGAGAAGGAAATGGCAACCCACTCCAGTATTCTTGCCTGGGTAATCCCGTGGATGGAGAAGCCTGGCGGGCTATAGTCCATGGGGTCTCAAAGAGCTGGACATGAGTGACCGACTAAACAACAACATTGGAGATGGTGTGAAAGTTGTAAATCAGGAGGGAGTGTGTGCTTGGGTACGTGAGTGTGCAAGCACACATCCCCCCTTTTATTTGGCATCAAGCTCATCACTGGACGCTCGTGGCCTGATGTTTCAACCTTATATCCAGATGAGTGAGTGGCAGGGATGGGATTCTCCTGAGGCCCCCGGACTCCAGTCCAGGGCGTTTCCTACAAGGTGTGGGAAGGGCTGCGTCTGCCCGTGGACCATTAGTTAGAAACGCAACTGGCCTTTGAGGGAGTGAAGAAGAATCACTAGAACACACACCAAATCCCAAGCTCACCGAGTGTGGGAACCAGGGCAAGGCAGTCACCTTCTCTGCAGATGTGCTCAGAGATGAGTCACTTCCCCTCAACCCCTAGAATCCTCCACGCACGCCGTTCCTCTTCTGATGCTATCAGTTCTAACTTCAGAGGGAAAAAGAGAAGCCCGCAAGGGGAGTCGCTATAGACCGCCAGTTCACCACCGCCTTGTACCTGTCCTCCTGCTCCTATCTAAGGATCTCCCTGTTTGCTGGGGAGTCTGTGTCGCCGGCCTTCTTAGCGTTCATGGCCCACTGATGATTTTTCTGTTCTCATTTCTTCAACTTCTTTCTCTTTCTCTGAAGACTTATAAAGATTAAAATATGTTCAGTTCTCTCCTATATATAAAAGCGCTTGGTCCCACACATTCTTGTTGTTCCGTTACTACCTCTTTGCCACCCCATGTCAGGCTTTCCCTGTCCTTCACTATCTCCCAGTTTGCTCAAACACATGTCCATTGAGTTGATGATGCCATCCAACTATCTCATCCTCTGTTATCCCCTTCTCCTCCTGCCTTCAATCTTTCCCAACATCAGGGTCTTTTCTAATAAGTCGGCCCTTCACATCAGGTGGCCAAAGTAACGGAGCTTCAGCTTCAATGCTTCCAACGAATATTCAGGGTTGGTTTCCTTTAGGGTTGACTGGTTTGATCTCTTTGCAGTCCAAGAGTCTTCAACACCACAGTTCAAAAGCATCAATTCTTCCGCACTCAGCCTTCATGGTTCAACTCTCACATCCTCCTACAGACTTATCTTTCTCTCCTCTGTCCGGAGCCAACATTTTGGAAAGAGCTGTCCAAACCCACGGTGTCCTTTTGCTCAGGCCCCACTGGGTCCTCAGTACCCTGCAAGCTGGATTTCATCCCAACCACTTCAGTGAAACTGCCGTCCCCTGATGACCATTAAGCTCCATGTCAATGGGCACTCTCCTGTTCTCAGCTGTATCTCTGAAGAATCTGGTATCAGTGTCCACTTGATCCTGAAAGTACATCTCTCCCTGATCCCATGAAACCACACGCCAGTACTTTACTGGTTTTCTTACTTCTTTTCTGACTTTGCTTTGATGGGCCTGCAACTTCTTGACTTATACTCACCCCTGAAACAGGTTCTGTTCCAGACTCTTTTCTGTTTTCACCCTATATAGTCTCCCTTTGGGTTCTCAACTTTTCCTTGTGGCTTTACTATCACCGGTCGATGACTCCTAAATCTAGACTTTTAACACAGATTTCTTTCTTTGAAATCATCCCCTGGAAACTTCCATTTGGAAGTGCCAGAACCTTACATTCAACATGGTCAAAGTTAAACTCATCACACTGCCATACCTGGTCTTCCTTTCGTGTTTTCTCTCTTTTTATTTTTCAGCTGAGTGGCATGTGAGATCTTAGTTCCCCAAAAAGGGATTGAACCCTAGCCCCCTGCAGTAAAAGTACAGAGTCTTAACCACTGGACCACTATGGGAAGTCCCTTGTGTTTTCTCTCTTGATAAATAACACCAAAAAACCACTTAGGTGTCTAAGACAGAAACTCAAACATCATTCAGACAGAAAATCCTGTGCCTCGAAACCCAGAAAATCTCTCCAACACATCCATCCGCATCCTTCTCCTGGACCGAGACCAGGCTGCTACATTCTGCCTGTGTTGTCACATCACTTGCCTTGACGCTGGTCTTCCTGCTTACATGCTGGTTCCTTCCCGTTGATTCTTCATGTTGCAACCTGAGTAGGCTTAAGGAGATACAATCCTGCTCACCTTAAGATTCTTTGGGGAGCGATAAATTAGGAGGTTGGGATTAACATTAATACACTACTACATATAAAATAGATAAGCTTTAAAATATGTATTAGCATAGGGCAGCTTTTCAGTGTTGTTAGTTTCTGCTGCACAGTGAACTGAATCAGCCATATGCGTACATATATCCCTCCCTGTTGCCTCTCCCTTCCCCCGCATGCCACCCCTCCAGGTCACAGAGCACCAAGCAGCACTTCCCATGCCATACAGCAGCTTCCCAGTACCCATCTATTTTATACATGGCACTGTATATGTCAATAAAAAATAAAATAGATAAGCAATAAGGACTTATTGTATGACACAGGGAACTCTACTCAATATCTTGTAATAACCTATAAGGGAAAAGAATCTGAAAATCTATCTATCTGTCTATCTATATGAATCACTTTGCTGTTTACCTAAAACTAACATGACACTATAAATCAACCATACTTCAATTTCAAAAAAAGAAATAAGAAGAGTTGCATTAAAAAAAAGAGAGAGAGAGAAAAGTGGAGAGAAGAAGAAAAGAAAAAGTAAAGACATGACAAGGTGACAAAGTCCTTCCACAGCCTTTCACGGCCATGTGGGCCTTTTTCATTCTTCAGCCTCTGTCTTTGCGCGTTGTGGCCCCTTTTGTTCACAGTTTCACCCACTGCCCCCAGACTGGCTACCTACTGGCCCATTAAACCCACAGGTGTGTTTTATTTGGCACACACAATATTTTTGTTAAGTTGAGCCGACATGTAAAACTAGAGAATTTCTCATAAAAGTCCAGGTTTCCAGATTCTTTTAAAAATTGGAATATACATTAACACCCCCTCCCCCATTCCTGTGTGGCCACAGCCTGTTACCCCTTTTGGCCGAGGCGTGAGTGGTCTAGTTCCTACGGTCTCCACTCCCCGGGGCCTCCACGACAGTAGGTGACCACTGCTGTCTTAAGCGTACTGTCCCCTCTGTCTGCAAAACCCTCACTCTCTTCTCTTTGACACCTCCAGCTTTTCCTTGGGTCGCATCTGTTTTTAAAACGATTTTTTAATGTTTATTTGTTTATGGTTGCCCTGGGTCTTTGTTGCTGAGTGCAGGCTTTCCTTGGTTGTGGTGAGCGGGGGTTACTCTCTAACTGTGGGGCGCTGGTTTCCCATGACGGTGGCTTCCCTTGTTGTGGAGGCCAGGCACGTAGGCACAGGGGCTTCAGTAATTCCAACACAGAGCTCTGTCGTTGTGGTGCATAGGCTTGGCTGCTCCACGGCATGTGAAGTCTTTCAGGGCCAAGGATGGAACCTGTGTCCGCTGCACTGACAGGTGGATTCCTACCCACTGTCCCCTGGATTCCTATCCACTGGATAGGATAGGATATCCTATCCTGGGAAGTCCCTGGGGTCTCATCTGAATCATTACTTCCTCATGGAAACCTTCCTTGAGCCCTATGGTCCTATTTAAGCGCTCCCAGGACCTGAAAGCTAAGTCTCTCTCCCATGCTGGGGGACCTAGTGTTGCCCACAAAAGGAAGAGAGGTGGGCTAGGAGGCAGTGAGTGACTGGGGAACTCATGAGGAACATGGGCCTCTCCACTAACGCGCATGACCACACCACGTCGCCAGGCAGAGAGTGACCTACCCAGCCCTCACCGTGGGATATGCTTTCCTAGATCTTATTGAAAATGGCTTTCTGGACCATTTTGTCCTGTATTTGTCCGGGCCTGGGTTTGTCCTGTATTTCTGGATGCCATCCTTATTTACCATGTGATATGGCGAAGCAAGCCGCTGGCTGATGTATGCCTCCACGTTCAAAAAAATGTACACTGAGCCCTGCTAGGAGCAGGAGATGTGTAAATAAGCAAGACGTAGTTCTTACCTTGAGAAGAATGTAGGATCCAGTGGGGAAAACACACACAAAGGCAGATCAGTAAAGTGTGACTGGCTTTGATAAAGGTGTGAGTGCAGGTACAATCGGGATGTGGTTGCAGAAGTGATGTTTCTGTTCAAGTTATCAGAAAGAGAGGTACTCGGAGGAAGGGAGATATGAACTGTATCTTGTGGGACAGGTGAACTCAGCACAGTACAAAGCTCGGAAGAAAAGCCATGAGCAGAGGTTGCATGAGGCCATCCTAATTCCATATACTGAAATTACTTATGGAAATAGAATTTCCAAATAAAGCTCCAATACTTTGGCCACCTGATGCGAAGAGCCAACTCATTGGAAAAGACCCTGATGCTGGGAAAAATTGAAGGCAGGAGGAGAAGGGGATGACAGAGGATGAGATGGTTGGATGGTATCACCAACTTGATGGACATGACTTTGAGCAAACTCTGGGAGATGGTGAAGGACAGGGAGGGCTGGTGTGCTGCAGTCCATGGGGTCACAAAGGGTTAGACAGAATGAGCAACTGAAGTGAACTAACTGATGCTGACTTTTGGAGATTCCCAGGTGGCTCAGTGGTAAAGAAACTGCCTGCCAAGCAGGAGATGCAGGTTCAGTCCCAGGTCCAGGAAGAGCCCCTGGGGAAAGAAATGGCAACATACTCCAGTATTCTTGCTTGGATAATCCCATGGACCGAGGAGCCTGATGGGCTGCAGTCCATGGGGTTGCAAATAGTCAGACAGGATTTAGCGAGTAAACTACCGCCACCACCGTGTGCTGACTTTTTAGAATTATGGGGACGAATCAGATGTGGAAGGACTTAGCAGTCTTTCAAGAACTGAACAAATGCAAGATACATCACTCTCCTACTAATTAAAATAAAATGTTTTGTTCATCATCACATGGCAACAAGCAAACTTGAGACTGTCGAGCACTGGGCTGGATGGTGAGCGACAGGGAAAGCTCAGACTGCAGTGCTCTCGAGTGGCTTAGAAGGCAGACGCTGACCAGTACATGTGACATATTTACTTATTATATGTACATATAATTGTATAATGTATCCAGTGTATGTTCTATGTTAATATCTATGTTTATACATTATAAATAATAATTTAACTGGAAAGTGTTTAAGATAGAAGGACACAGGTTACCAGCACCTAGAATATTTTCCTTCATTCATTTATTGAAAAAACATGTAGCTCCTAGGCGGGCTTCCCAGGTGGCTCAGTGGTAAAGAACTGACCTGCCAAAGCAGGAGACTCAGGTTCGATCCCCGGCTAAGGAAGATCCCCTGGAGAAGGGAATGGCTACCCGCTCTAGTATTCTTGCCTGGGAAATCCCATGGACATAAGAGCCTGGAGGGCTATGGTCCATGAGGTCGCAAAGAGTCGGACATGACTGACTGAGCATACACGTAGCTGCTGGGTGCTAGACCCACTCTGGGGCTGCAAGAACGGGGAATGGGACTGGCAAAGCCAATTCATTTGGGGAGCTCCAATCTTAGGGACTCTGTGGAGAGGTGACTGTGCTGCTCAGATAACAAACAAATAAGCAAAATTGAGCCAGATAATGACAAACGCTCGGAAGGAAACAAACAGAACGATTTACTTCCTGGAGAGGGCGAGTTTCCACGATGTGGGTGGAGGAGGCTCCTTCAGCAGAGATCTTAAGGGTGAGGGGTCCACAGGATGGATGGTGACAGCGGTGGGTGTGGAGGGGGAGAGGGCACCGAGACGGGGTGGCAGGTGTGCTCGGCTGGCACACCTAGGACAGAGCAAAGATGTCTCTGCAATCTTCTTAGATGGAGAGACCCCAGAGGTCCCCAGCTTCTCTCCACAGCCCAGGTAGGGCCCCCTTCAGGAGTTTCTGAGGACGGGCAGGGGGGGAGCAGCCAGCCCTGAGAAAGGTGCTTCGGGGCCGGCAGCCCCCCGGCTAGGGGCTTCGGACTGGGTGACTTTTCCCTTCTGCCCTCTCCAAGCCTCGCCCCTCCCACCATCTGCTCCTGTCCCCTCCCCCAGAAGTGTACACGAGTGTGTCACTCTTCCGTGAGGCACTTGTATGTAAGCCAAGAATTCTGGAGGGTTGGAAACCCTGAAGATCCCCCAGGGCAGTAAGCCCCAGTGCAGGAAGAAGGCATGGAGACCATGCACTCTTTGGGGGCAGGAGGAAAGAAAGGGGTGCAGCTAGCAACCTCCATGCAGTCAGCTGGAGAGGGGGAGACTGGGGGTCTGAAGGGGGGCACTCCTGGTCCTATCAGTCCCATCCCTTCTCTCACTGGCACCTTGAAGTTCAGAAGCTTCTGCTGTGACCACTGCTAACGCCATGAGGAGGAAAAGAAGAAGAACATTCATCTTAATTCATTTCTTCTGATTAGGTTGGGGCTGGAGTGAGTTGGGTGCGTGTGTGTGCGTGTGTGTGTGTTCTTGCACAGCGGCACCCTGTGCAGTGAGTGTGTGTAGCCCTGTGCATGGGATTCCAGTGGAGGGGATGTTCTACATAAAGTGTACGTCTAGCCAAGTCCATTTCCTCCTGTCTGTCCCTTTCTCAAAAACGCAGTATCCTCCCTTCCAACCCAAAGCCCCTGGTTGTCCACAGCAGGGCTTGGACATGGAGAGAGGGGTGCGGGGGGCAGGCCTGGGTGGGAGCCCTGGGCACCCCTGGGCTCAGATGCCTGGCTGATGAAGTCACATCCTCTCCCTCCCACTCCTCTGCAGATAAAAGGCCAGGGAGACTGAGATGTCTGTGGAGTGGGAAGGGCCTGGCTGGGCAGGGCTGGTGTTACCAATCTGGGATATGTGCTTATTCCGGCTCACCTTCAGCTCTCCTGGGAAGGAGGTCCAGAGGCTGGGCCCTGGGCGCCTGGAAGGAAAGGCAAGGCTGGAGGCAGCTGGGTTGATGGAAGAGAGGAGGGAGGCTGGGTTGGGTACACAGGGCGGGAGGGGACCTCGGGGAAGTGGGGGACCTGGGAGGAGAGTCAGGAGGACTGAAGTGGAGGGGCGGGCTTCCTTCTGCATCCACTCAATGCCCAGCCTGCAAACAGCGACTGCTGTCAGGGTACCGGGGCCAGGGAAAAGGATGACAAACGTGATGCACGTGGTGAAGGAAAACGGTCTCTTGGAAAGGGTGTGAAAGCCAGGGAAAGAGCGAGAAACTCAGGAGGGGAATGGACAGTGCTTGGCACCCAAGCGCAACTTGAAGCCAGGCAGGCTCCCAGATCAGATACACTGAAGACAGCTCTGGGGAGGCACAGCCCTGGGGTGCAGGACCCAGGCAGGACCTGTGCGCCCCTCTGAGATCATTTAGAACATAATCTTGAAGATGATCCATTAAGCATCGGGAATGGCTCATCATAATTTTAAGTGGTCGTAGCCTGTAAACAATATACCTTCTGCCATGTCGACATTTCTTTGACGCTGAAATGTGCGATAACACTCTGAAGTGTCTCAAAGAGAATCTAGCTACTTGATACGAATCATCATTTACTTTAAAATGTCCATATATAAGCTCTTAAGAGTTGAGAGTTTTACAGGGTTCCTTTTTCTCCTTGAACTCCACAGAAGTTTATCTGGGCATGATTATTTTTATGACTGAAAATGTTCTAGGGATCGTCCTGTTTTGTCTCTCTGCCACATATAAATCGAAGTGAATTTTTTTCTATGATTTTAGATAATGCAGTTCTCCCTGGGTTCCAAAATCTGGGGAAGCTCAAATCCCTTACATAAAATGGCCTGCCGTTTTTTTTGTCGTTCAGTCGCCCAGTCATGTCCGACTCTTTCCGACCCCATGGACTGCAATACACCAGGCTCCCCTGTCCTCAGCATCTCCCGGAGTTTGCTCAAACCCATGTCCATCGAGTTGGTGATGCCATCCAACCATCTCATCTTCTGCTGTCCTCTTATCCTCCCATCTTCAATCGCTTAGGGTCTTTTCTAATAAGTCGGTTCTTCACTTCAGGTGGCCAAAGTATTGGAACTTCAGTTTCAGCATCAGTTCTTCCAATGAATATTTAGGACTGATTTCCTTTCCAAAAACCCCTTCACCACGATAAAGCTGTGATCCTGGTATTTCCTGACAACCTATGGCACAGCTTCCTTGTACATTATGTTATCTCTAATTACTTATAATACTTAATACAAAGTAATTTATCTGTTGTTGGTTAGTCACTAAGTCATTTGTGACCCCATGGACTGTAGCCCACCAGGCTCCTCTGTCTATGGGATTGATGGGCAAGAATGCTGGAGTGGGTTGCCATTTCCTTCTACAGGGGATTTTCTCAACTCGGGGATCGAACCCATGTCTCCTGCATCTTCTGCATTGGCGGGTGGATTCTCTACCACTGAGCCACCTGGGAAGACCAAGTTATCTATAAATTATATGTAAATAGTAGAAAATGCTATGTAAGTGTTTGCACAGGAGTTGAAAATTCAAGTTTTGCTTTTGGGACTTTACTGGAATAGTTCTTCTGAATATTTTCTGTCTGCGGTGGGTTGAATCCACTTGAGGAGGTGGAGGATCTGCAGATGGACAGCTTTCAGGTGATCCATGCTCGTGTGCTCTGTGGAAACCTGCATAGACCCTGAAGGACCAAAGCCCTAGGACTGCATGAATAGAAATGCTTGAGTTTCACACCAATACCTGCCTGTGCCTGCGACCTTGCTCGGCCTTGGCTTCTCTGTGTCTGGTTTCCTCTTTTCCTCTTTGTGATTGGTGCGTGCGAGGCTCCTGCTCCCTCTGCCTGGATCCCCTCGGTCACCTGGGGCTGCTGCTTTCCCGCTTCCCACCCTTCCCCAGAGTTCTCAAATCCTTCCCCTCCTCCCAGCCCCACTGCCTCTGCTCTGGTTCAGAGCCTCGTGTCTCTCACCTGGACCACATCACAACTTCCCAGCCGAGCCCGCCGACTCCATTGCATCCATCCTCCACAATGCCATGTGGTGGTTTGGCTAAAAGGCAAAGCTGACCACGCTGCTCCCTTAGGTAAAGTCCTTCAGGGCTCCCAGTGCCCGTAAGATAGAGTGTAAATTCCTTCCTCTGGTGTATGGGGAGTCTGCCTGCCTTTCGTGTCTAATTTCTTATCTTTCCTGTATGTTCCAGCGTGTGTCTCTCTGGTGGGAAGTGGGACTTCCCATGGTGATTTCTACATCTTACAGAGGCATGTGCCCTGAATAGACCCCGCTGTAGGCTTGCAGAGTCAGGGCTCAGCTATACAGTGTCATTTGAGGGAGGAAGGAAAATCTTTCCGCTCATTCAAGCTGGCTAAAATCGCAACATTCAACTTTGATTCCTTTGCTTTCAGGTCTTACTCTCATCAGTCACCTTTTTCTAAAATGTATGTATCCCTGAGGAAGATAACTGGTATCTTCACTAATACAGTACCTCAGAGGAGATTAGTTGAACTGTTGCCCAGACTTTTTTTACCCGGACAACTAGCTGAAAGAAGGAGAGGGATGCAGTAAAGAGAGGAAAAAATAGTTTTGGAATGTGACGGGCTGTCTGGGATAGGTGGTCCCGGATGGGGTCGCATGCTTGTCAGCAAGAATGTGCACTGGGGAAGGTGACACAGCCCTAAAAGGGGCTTAGCCAAAGGTGGTCCCTCCCTGTCATGTGTCCCCTCTGCTTTCTGGGTCTGGTTACTTCGGCAATATGAGAAGTGGGAGGGACTTCCCTGGTGGTCCAGGGGTTGGTACGCCATGCCTCCAATGCTGAGGGCACAGATTCAGCCCCTGGTTGGGGCGCTAGGATTCCACATGCTACGGAGCAACTAAACCTTCACGCCACAACAAGAGATACCGCCTGCCTCCACTGAGACCCAGTGCAACCAAAAATACGTGAGAATTCTGGTCACAAGTAACAGACAGGAGATCATATCCAGCATTTTTTCTGTCCTGCAGGCCGATAGTAAGACTGTATAACCTGAAAGAGGATATCTCTTCAATGGTTTCCACTGCAGAGCAGGACTGGGGACAGGCTAGGCAAGCTGCTGTCAGGGATGACATTCTGGAAGAGGCATTCCAACAGCAGTGACATAGAACAAAACAGAATGTTGTTTGTTTCAGTAACAATACCTCTTAGGGAGAGCAGTAAGTGTGGGTAGAATTCTTCGATAAGCCTCTTGGGGGATATTTGTGTCAGTGAACCCCCAGGGGACATATCCAAGTGACAACTGAATAATCTGCCTTCAAAGATCATAGCTACTCTAGACTACTCAGTTCTTCCTGGTTTCTGCAAGTATTGGGCCAGAGCTGAATTGCAGAGTGATGGACAACATCTTATTTTCCCAGCTTTATTGAGATATAATTGACACATAGCGTCTGTGTTGTTCTGATACATTTGTATACTGCAAAATAATTCCCATCATACCATTAGCTAACCCTTCTATCATGTCACATAATTACCATTTCTTTTTCATGGTGAGAACATTTACAGTTTACTCTCTTAGCAACTTTCAAATGCATACTATAGTATGAGTAACTATTATACTTACGCTGTATGTGAGATTCCCAGAACTTTAGTCTTATAACGGAAAGTTTGTGTCTGTTGACCAACATCTTCCAGTGTCCCTCACCCACCAATTCTTGGTAACCACCCCTTTACTCTATTTCTAAGAGGTTGGTTCTTTGAGACTCCACACCAAAGTGATATCATCTGGTATTTGTCTTGCTCTGTGTTAGACAGTATCTTTAATGTTTCCCGCCTTCATGCCTCCTAGGAAGCACCTAGGGTCTCTAAACAAATGCTGAATACCTTTTAGAGAAAATGCGACCTTACCTGTTCTTGTAAGCATTTTAGAGAAGAGTCTAGCCTCTGGTAGGGAGGTCTGGAGCCGGGAGGACTCAATTCTCAGGCAGTTATTAATAAGCTAATGTGGCATGTGTTCAATCATGCCATCTACTGTGGTTTCATGAGTAATTCAGGCAGAATTTTGATACCATCTCTTACAGTCAGAAATTTGTCTCTTGGTTTAGAAAAAGCGCAGGAAAAAAGGAGTGTTAAATGTTTGGTCCTATGGCTGTATTTGTCTCCTAGGGTTATCGTTAACAAATGACCACAAACTGATGGGTTTAACACAACAGAAATGTATTCTTTTGCAATTCTGGACATCAGAAGTCTGAAATTAAAGTGTTGGCAGGGCCATGCTCCCTGCGAGGGCTCTAAGGAAGGGTCATTCCTGCTTCTCCTGGTTTCTTCTGCTGGCTCCTGGGGTTCCTTGGTTTCTGGCAGCATAATTCCAGCCTTTGCCTCCATCTCCACGTGGTTTTCTTCCTTTGGCCTCTTTTTCTGCATCTCAAATTTCCCTCTCCTTTTTCTTATAAGAACATTGTTCATTAGATTTAGGGAATACTGTAAATCTCAGACCTTGACTTAATTACATTCACAAAGACCCAATTTCCAAACAAGATCACTTTCATAAGTACTGGGGGCTAAGACTTGGTTATATCATTTTTGGGGTGCACTCTTCAACCCAATGTACTCCACCAAACCCTAACATCTCATTAAAGAGCAGAGAACATTGAAAAATAAAATAATAATAACCATCATTTTTTTATTTGTAGAGCACTCGACTTGTGTGGATGGGGGCTTTGGGCATGGCCAGGAGGCAAGGTGTTAGGATTGTCAACTGCGCCCCTTGGGGTGGGAATGGGGGTTGACCTTGGCAATTGGTCACATTGCTAACATGATGTCATATAGTTGGCCTTGATGACTTTTAAAAAAGTAACCTTTTATCGACATGCTGATATTACAGTTGGATGTTGGATGAAATTTTAGTAACTGGACACTCTTTATGTAACCAGCACCTGGACGAGACAGAGGACATTACCAATAGCACATAAACCCCCTCATACCACTTAATGATCGCCCAGCTACCATCCTGACCATTAACAGCATAAAGAGTCTTGGGTTTGCTTTGCAATTCACATACATTTATATAAATACAATCATAACAGTAGAAACAGTATGTTCTTTCCCACAACATGAAGAGCTTTTTATGAGATCATCCACATGGTTGTGTGTGGTGACATATTATTCATTCTCACTGCTCTATAATGAAACTGATTTTTTAAAATTTTATTTCTTTATTCTGGGCTGCGCTGGGTCCTCACTGCTGCACGAGCTTCTCCCTAGTTGTGGTGAGCAGGGGCTGCTCTCTAGTTGCGGTGCTCGGCTTTCTCATTGCACTGGCTTCTCCGGCTGCAAAGCACAGGCTCTTGGGCACTCAGGCTTCAGTAGCTGTGGGTCCCAGGCATGTGGGATCTTCCTGGATCAGGCATCGAACCAGTGTCTCCTGCACTGGCAAGCAGCTGAACCACCAGGGAAGCCCCTGAAATTGAGTTTTTCACAGGGATGCCCTGGGTGGAGGAGTTAAGCATCAGGAAGCAGGGGCCGTGCGGGACTCTCCCTTAGCCGATCATGGCAGCCACCGGCTCCTTGGCCATTTTACACTGGGATGGAGGCAGGATGGGGACCCTAGCAAGTGAGGTGGCTTAAGAGGCAGAAGCAGCAAGGATTTGGTGAAAAGGAGACATTAGGGAAGATTAAGAAGGAGGCAAGGGTTTGATTAAAGGACACTGAGAGCATTTCATGGGGCTTTGATGCAAAGGAGCAGGACGTTTTTAGTGTGGTCTCTGAGCCAGGATGCTCAGGACTTTAAGCTGATATTCTTTCTGTTTCACAGAACAGAGTGAGTTTTGAGTTTTAGAGTGTTAGTGGTCAGTAACTGTAGACAACATAAGGTAAACTACCCCCCAGTTCTGTACTTTAAAAAATGTTTTAATTGCTTTAAATTGTCTTCAGAAGCAAGAGAGAAAACTACAAAGGAACTAGATTTTAATTCCTGTAACTTGCCCACAGGTTCAAGAGAAACCCCCAAATGTGATTTCAAAGTGGTTCCAGATTTGTTACTGATATACTCTGACTACGGCTCTGAACCTCAGACACCCCGCCTGTGGCTTCCTTTTACAGAAAAATAGTAGATTTTATTTTAAAAAAATAATACAAGGAATGAAGTCTTTTATCATAAAGAGAATCTGTGTTCTAAGTTTATGGAAGAGAAATACATCAATATTATTGAAAATATAATATTGATTGTTCTTATGGGGGAAATTGAAATGGCAGACATATTTTAAAAAATATTTTTTATTGAACTATAGCAATAGATTGGGCTTCCCTGGTTGCTCAGATAGTAAAGATGATACATTATACAATGTTGACAAACCTAGTTTAGGTGAGTCTAGAACAGAAATGGTGTTCGAATTCCAGTAAGATTAAGCAGCAGAGAAAAGAAGCAACATTTTTCAGACAGCAGACTGCAATGGCTTTCCCAGGGGTAGCCAAGATCCAGGAAAATCTGAGAAGTGTCTGTCCTTTCAGATCTGCTGGGAGGAGGGCCGCAGTGTGAGTGTACATGGTAAGAACAATTGGCAACAGCCCCTTAAAGGATGGGACAAAAAAAAGCTTTGGATAAAGCTATCCAAAGGAGAGGCGATGGCGTGGGAGGTGGGAGGGAGGTTCAAAAGAGAGAGAGACACATGCATACTGATTCATGTTGTTGTATGGCAGAAACCAACACAATGGTGTAAGTAATCATCCTCTAATTAAAAATACATAAATTAATTGAAATTTTTTGGACAGTGAAAGACTAGAAAGATCAGTGTGAAATGCTAAAAAAGAAAAAAAATAACATTTCATGAACTTTGTGACCCAGGAAATACCTCTGTCTAAGAGAACACCTGAGACATTCATGGAATTTGGTCTCTGAAGGAAAACACAGGACCAATGGGACGGATGACAGAACAGCCGGGCAGGACAAGCTCGGAACAAGCCCAGACTCGAGGAGACGCAGGACTGATGGGAGAAGACCTCTGAGCGGGATTTTCCAGCTTAGTAAGATTTGTCTAAACAGCGATTTGCTTTGAACAGACCCAGAATGAATGATTTCGTATCTCCCATCATGGGAAATCCCATAAGAAAAGACCCTGGAGGATTGTGTTCAGAAAACAATTCTTGGAAAACACAAGAAAGGGCGGGCTCTATATGAAATAAAAGGCCAACTTAAAAAAAAAAGCAGGTTCAACTGATACAAAGCTGAGCTTGCCTGAAAGAAGCCAGGGACAGTTGAGGGGAAGAAAGCACAGGTAAAATATCTTGATCCCTGCAGGAAAAGATTCGAGGGAAAGCAATGATTTTCAAAGGGTGGATATTTTTAAAAGGTCTACAAAGAAGAACATCTTGAGAAGTGCACGGGAGCAGAACCATCAGTCCGGCTTTGGTTCAGGATTGTGCCTGAGTGATCCTCCAGCTGGAACACAAGGGGGATGAGGGAAGAAAACCACCTTCTTTAGGGGACAATCTGGGGTCTTGGCAAGGATGCCCTGTGGTGAGATGCCTTCAGGAGGGGGCAGAGGTGCCCAAGGAGGCACCAGAGCCCAGAAAAATGGACATTCAGAGAGTCTGACTTCTAGTTGGGAAAGGAAGGTACCTCAAAGAAGAAGACCTGGTCACTGGAGCGGCATCACTGCAGACTGCTAACTTACATGAAGACAACGGGGGCTTCCCAGGTGGTTCAGTGCTAAGAATCCACCTGCCAGTGCAGGGGATCTGGGTTTTATCCTTGGGTCGGGAAGATCCCCTGGATAAGGGAATGGGAACCCACTCCAGTATTCTTGCCTGGAGAATCCCATGGACAGAGGAGTCTGGCGGGCTACAGTCCACGGGGTCACGAAGAGTCAGCACAACCGAGTGACTGGACGACAACAGCATGAAGACAATGACGTCTCAGAGCCTGCTCTCAGAGGGGAGACCCTGCACACGGCCCCCTGCCCCTTATATGGCACTTGCACAGTGGTAAAAGGAGGGGGAGATTTGACCCTGTTGACTTTAAGTGGACCCCAGACCCCTGTCTTCCTTTGCCTGACTAGCATCTTGGCAGAATAGAAATGGCTTTCTTGATCCACATCTTCCTTTCCTCCCTTGCTTGAGTGTCTGTCTTGGTCTTTGCAGCATCACCCACAGAGCCTAGGGGAATATACTCTTGCTCATACATCTGCCCTGAGAGCTGGGGATTTCCTGAGTTTGCAGATGGTATGTCATTCATCTGTTGGGTTCAACACATTAGCTCTTAGGATGTTTTTAAGCTGAGTCTCATGAGTTGGTGCTCTCAAAGGGATGCCTTCAGGCATCCCTTATAAGGTGCTGAAGGGTCCATGCCTCTCCCCACTAGAGATGGTCCAGGCAGTGGCCCCAGCTCCGTCCAGACCCTCAGAGCCCCTTCAGCTATGGCTGAGCAGGATCAGAAATTCACCATAGGAATGAATTTATATTCAAGCTTGAGGCTTCTCTGTGTTGGAATTTTAGGGAGTATTTTTATATTGCCATTTAGTTGTTCACTCACTAAGTCATGTCCAACTTTTTGCGATCCCATGGACTGCAGCATGCCAGGCTCCTCTGTCCTCTGCTATCTCCTGGAGTTTGCTCAAATTCATGTCCATTGAGTCAATGATGCTATCTATCTAACCATCTTATCCTCTGCTGCCCTCTTCTCCTTTTGCCTTCACTCGTTCCCAGCATCAAGGTCTTTCCAATGAGTTGGCTCTTTGCATTCAAGTGGCCAAAGTATTGGAGTACATTGTCATTTGCTTTCACAGTAAATCTGATGAGCTCTATCATGCTGTTTGGTGCTTCATAATCTGAGGTGGAAAATGGGATAGGGAGTCAGTTTTCCAGCTTAGGTACTGAGTGACCTTGGAGTCAATTGAAATGTCTGATCCTGTTTTGTTTCTGACCTTCAGGCAACCAAATCTGCTTTGCCCAGCTGTGGTTCTAGGAGGCTGCCCAAAGGACCAGTAGTTGATATTGTGAAAATTCCACTTGATGGTGGGGGCAAGATCGAACAGACCTAGGAGGACACACAACTCCTACTCACCATAAGCTCAGTGGGTTAGTTCAGCCAGTTCAGTGAGCCAGGAGTTGGGAATGTTAGCTGGGAGCCCATGGAGGTGGCACCTTCCTGCTCCAAACCCCGCCCACCTCTTTGAGGGACCGAGCTGATTGGCTACTCTGGAGGAAGGAGCTGAGTGTGATGCTTGGTTCTTCAGTCTTTTCTGTCTCTGCTTGCTAGGCAACAATATTTCTTCTGTTCTCCCCGTTTTACCTGCACAGAACCTGCAGCTGCAACACTCAGTGACTGTAGATTGTGTGGACTCAGTCAGTCAAACTGAAGGTGGGTATTAGCCAGCACAGGTGTAGAAAACATCCTGCACCAGATCGCCAAGAGTTTTACTAGGCAGTATTTTTTTTTTAATATTTATTTTAGTTTTTAAAATTTTTGGCTGGGTCTTTGTTGCTGTTCTTGGGCTTTCTCTAGTTGTGCATGGGCTTCTCACTGCAGCGGCTTCTCTTGCTGCCGAGCACAGGCTCTAGGGTGCCCGGGCTGCAATAGCTGTGGCACGTGGGCTTAGGTGCCCTGTGGCATGTGGGATCTTCCTGGACCATGGATTGAACCCGTGTCCCCTGCATTGGCAGGTGAATTTGTAACCACTGGACCACCAGGGAAGTCCGATTAGATAGCATTTCGATCTTTGTTAGAGATACTCAATTCCTCCCTAAGACAACATTTATAAACAGTTTCTTTTGTATCCAAAGAGGTACCCCACTTGTAAACTATGTGTGTGTGTCTTTGTGTGATTTTTTTCCTCCCCTAGCTTGACTTGAACTGTGCCTGACATGAATTGAGTGCTCAGTTAGTGTCAACTGTTGTCGATTCCAGAAACCTGGGAGTTTTCCTCCATACATATCTCTCTTTCGGTAGAGCGTCCTATCCATGGCCAAGTCCTGTGGGTTTTCCCTCCTCAGCATCTCTCAAATCTACTCCTTTTGCTCTCCCCTGCCATCATCCCAAGTGGTCTTTATCTCCCCTGGACCAACGGGGCTTTCTGTTTCCATGCTGCATCCAGGAGCCAGAGTGGCTATTCTAAATCTCAACCCCTAAAAGCAGAGACATCAATCACTTTGCCAACAAAGGTCTGTATAGTCAAAGCTATGGTTTTTCCGGTAGTCATGTATGGATGTGAGAGTTGGACCATAAAGAAAGCTAGCACAGGAGAATTGATGGTTTTGAACTGTGGTGCCAGGGAAAACTCTTGTGAGTCCCTTGGACAGTAAGGAGATAAACCAGTCAGTCCTAAAAGAAATCAGTCCTGAGTGTTCATTGGAAGGACTGATGCTGAAGTTGAAGCTCCAATACTTTGGCCACTTCATCTGAAGGGCCGACTCATTGGAAAAGACCCTGATGCTGGGAAAAATTGAGGGCAGCAGGAAAAGGGGCGACAGATGATGAGACGGTTGGATGGCATCACTGACTCAATGGACATGAATTTGAGCAAACTCCGTGAGACAGTGAAGGACGGGAAAGCCTGGCGTGCTACAGTCCACTGGGTTGCAAAGAGCTGGACACGACTGAGAGACTGAACAACAAATTATGTCACCATCAGCCTGAGACACTGCAGAGCTTCCCCACACTTGGTCACGGAACACACTTGAGCCTGCCTCCTTCCCATCTCTCAGACCTGCCTCCGCTTTTCATCCCTACCGCTGACTCCTCAGACCCTCATCTTTTCAGCTTGACTCTGGTGCCGATCCTGTGGCTGACTGCCCACCTGCAGCCTCACACTCTCCTAGCTCTCTCTCTCTCACAGAGAAAGAAAGACTTTTTTTAAAATCACTAAACCAAACATGTGATTCGGCTGCTTGAGCCCTGTCAATGGCTTCTCACCTACAGTGTCGATGTCAGCCCAGAGTCAGGCATCTGGGTCCCCTGCCCACTCTGGGATTTGGACCCTGCTTCTCTCTCTCCAGATTTACATCTTGCCCAGCTCTCTCATGTGCAAACCCTTTGCTTCAGCCACTCGGAACACCCTGTTCTTCCGCGGTACCCAGGCTGTTGCACATGGATGCTTCTGCTGCAGCTACTTCCTTGACCTGTCCTGCCCACCCTGTTCTGGCTGGGAAGCACCTACTCATCTCTCGAGAATCACTTCTCCTAAATGACCAAGAATAGTAGAAAATTACATAACGGTGGCTTCCAGTGGGTTTCTGTATTTGCTTTCTGGACAATATGTCTTCCGATAGTCTTTGATTAGCTGTCTCAACCATGAGACTATGATGACTTTTAGGAAAGACTCAGGTTTATCCCCGTGTCCCAAGCTAAGTTTTGAATAATAAAGTAAATAATGATAAGAATGAATGATAACCTGTAGAAGAAAAGAGGATAAATGTTCATGAGGCCATGCTGACATAAATAATTGAATAAAGTATATACACAAAGGGAGAAAAAAGGAACATTTCCTTTTCACAGGAGAGTTCCAACTGATAAATGTAGAAGAAATGAGAAAGAGGGAAAAAAGGAATGATTGTGGCAAATATGTCCCATGGGTGGATGCTGAATGTGGGATGTGAAAATAGATGGAAAACAGAATATCTGCAGAGTCTCAAACTATCTTCTCACAAGAGATTTATTCATCACAAAAGAAAAATGATAATAGTGGAGAAGGCTAGTGGACATCACCTCAACCAAGTGGCCGCAGTTAACATCCCCAGGATTGAGAACCAGCAGCATCACAAAGCCCCTGATGGGATACACTGAGCAGGGCATAGAGTCCCTTCTGTGAGATTCTTGCCAAAATTAACAGCTTGCATCAAATCATGAGAAATCACTGGACAAATCCAGACAGAGGCGCATTTTACGAAATCACCAGCCAATACTTTTCAAACTGTCAAGGTCGTAAAACAAACAAACAAGTAAAAGCCAAACAAACAGAAAACAGGAAAGAAAAGAAAGGAAAAGACTAAGAACAATGTACCAGATTGAAGGCGATTAAGGCAACTAAATATAACTAAATAGGATGTAGAATCCAGGATCGGACCCTGGTCCTAAAAAAAAAAAAAAAAAAGATATGAGTAAATCAAATTGGTGAAGTTTGAATAAGGCCTATAATTAGCTGATAGCATCATATCAAAGTGAACTTCCTGGTTATGGTCACTGAACCATGGTTATTCAAGCTGTCAACGGTTGAGAACACTAGGGGTAGGTGGAAGGGAACCCTGTACTATTTTTGCAGTATTTATAAGTCTTAAATGATTTCAAAGTGGAAAATTTTAAAAAGAAAGAAGGAAAAAGAAGAATTTCTCAAGCACCCCTTGAGATGGTAGAATTGATCCCATCCTTCTCTATGCCTGTCTCCACCTCTCCCATCATGCTTTCTCATAGCATTTATAACCCTTTGTCATACCTATTCGTTTCCTTATTGGTCTACCTCCAAGTTCTTTTATGCAGGATATTATTTTTCATCTTTGAGTCTTCAGTGCCTATAACAAGTGATAAATACTTATAAGGCACTCACAAATTCCTTCATTCCTTCATTCAACAGTTTTGATGTGCGAGATTTCATGCCAGGGCCATGAAACTCAGTGGTGGATTTTGTCCAAGTGGCTACCAGTCCAGGATGGAGTCAGAACAACTCAGAGGGAACTCTCGGGGAGTGTGGTGGGCGGTGTGATGGAGCGCATGAAGGCTGCCATGCCGGTCCATGACTGGCGACACCAGGAAGAGCTTTCCCGAGGAAGAGACAGTTAAGCGCATAACTAAAAGGTTGGTCAAGAATTGTACAGCCAGGGACATCCCCAGTGGTCCAGTGGGTAAGACTCTGAGCTCCCAATGCAGGGGACCCAGTTTCCATCCCTGGTCAGGGAACTAGATCCCACATGTCACAACTAAAGGGTTCTTGTGCCACAACTAAGATACGGGGCAGCCACATAAATAAATACATATTAAAAAAAAAAAAAAAGAATTATGCAGCCAAAAAGGGAATGAGAAAGAGTGTTCCAGGCAGAGCCCTCAAAAAGGCACATCCAAAGTCCACAGGGGAGAGAGAACAGAGAATCTGGGAAACTGCACTCTAGCTGCAGGGTCTACAGCAAGGCTCGGTATGGCCAGAAGTGCCACTGAGCAGTCATCAGGGCTGGGTCAAGCAGGGCCTGGTGAGTCAGGAGAGAGGGTTTGCTCTGTGAGAGGGTGACCCCGGGAGGTTTCTCTTGTAGAAGAAGCACTTGGGGTGCACGTGGAGAATGATGAGGGCACAGCCTGGAGGCAGCAGACTGGCCAGGAGGCAATTTCAGTGGTTGATCGGAGATGCACAGCACGGGGAGAGAATGAAAAGCTCCTGGGGTGGGCAGCTGGAGGAGGGATATGATTTCAGAGGAGAAAAAAAAAAAAGATGAACAGCAACGTCTTGGCAGGTACTAAGCAGGGACATCCTGCCAGCAGCTATGCTGAGAACAAATGTCTCTCGCCTTCTGATTTCTTCCCTGCATCTCCAAACTCCTATTTTCAAAAGAGACAGTCAGATGTCTATACTGGCTCCAATTGGCTATGACCTTGGTGTTTGCCTTGATGTGCCTAGGAGGGTCAGGGTTCTGGGGTATCAGTGAGGTTCCCTGGATGTATCCCTTCCGTGGGGGAGGTGGGAGTGGGTCCTTGGAAATGGGGGTCTGTGCAGGAAAGGCCTCTAAGCAGGGTGACCAGGAAGAGTCAGACGGACCCACCTGATGCTCCGAGGAGAGACACGGTCTTAGGTACTCACATCCGGCATCCAGAGCATCCACATGAATGAGACCGGAGAAGCTGCTGGCATCATTTAGAAAGGGTGTAGGGAGAGCGGTCATCAGAGAGAAGCCACCTGATGGATGGTCAGGAAGGGCGTCAACCGGGGCAAGGTCCCGGGGAAGGGGGCCAAAGGAGAAAGGGACTGGGAGGGAACGCACTCATGCTGAAGACCCTGGAGGCAGCAGAATCAGGGCAGGGATGGAAGAATCCTTTCGAGACAAGAGGGGCCCTGGCTTCCAGCGAGACAGGCAGGAAGGAGGAAGGAGTGGGCGGGGCTGCAGGTGAGGCGGGGGAGGGGCCCCCTGAATGTGGGAGGTGGGGAGACAGCTTGCAGGAGGTTCCGCACAAGTTTGAAAAATCTGCTGTGGAGAAAGGGGTCAAGGAAACTGAGAAACGAAAAAGAAATCTCCTAGCTGAGGTTGGAGATCCCGAATCTGAAGCGAGCCCGGTTTCGGTGTGCTGTGACCTGCTTCTGGAGGGGGGAACAGAGACTCTGACCAGGGCTGGCTGAGTCTGGGTTTGCAGGTGGGTGTGGGGGCCCCCAGGCTTCTCCACGGAACCCCCAGGGGCCTCACAGGCCCACCGCTCCTGCAGCTGTGGCGTCGGCCCAGCTGCCCACTTTGTGCCAAACCTCTGCCCCCTGTGCCTTCTGTCCCGTGTTGACAGAGGGTTCCTGCCTGCTCTTCAGGATGGAAGTCTCTCGGGCCGCTGCTCTGTGGAAGCTGCCCACCTCCAGCAGAGCCCCTCAGCGCCCTGCAGGGACCTTAAGAACGCTCTGAAGCTCTTCCTGCCTCCTGATTCATGCAGTGAAGGTGACCCTCCACCTCCAGCAGCCCAGGGCCCTGCGTCCCCTCTGGTTCTGCTGTGAGCATCCCTGCCCTGGAAGCCCATCCAGCCCAGACACTGGGTCTTCAACCACCTGAGTGAGCGCACTGATCCTGGGCTACCTATAACACGCATGCCTTTGGGAGATGGATGGTGGACGGTGGGGAGCCGGTCTGTCCACCTTTATAGGCATCCTCCTACAGGGACTCTGAGACTCACCTTGTCAAACTCTCTCATTTCATAGGTGTGGGCCTGCTCAGTCGTGGCTGACTCTTTTGTGACCCCAGGGACCATAACCCTCCAGGCTCCTCTTTCCATGGAATTTTCCAGGCAAGAATACTGGAGCGGGTGGCCATTTCCTCCTCCAGGGGATTTTCCCTATCTGGGGATCAAACCCACATCTCCTGCTCTGACAGGTGGATTCTTTACCACTGTGCCACCTGGGAAACCCCTCATGTCATAGGTTAAGGAACCTGAAATGAAGGTCTTGAAAGCTTAAGCACTATCTCAAGTGATGCGACTGCTTTAAAAAAAAAATTGAAGTATATTTGATTTACAGTGTTTCAGGTGTGCAGCAAAGTGATTCACTGATATCATATATACCTATTCTTTTTGGCCACCTGATGTGAAGAACTGATTCATTGGAAAAGACCCGGATGCTGGGAAAGATTGAAGGCAGGAGGAGAAGGGGACGACAGAGGATGAGATGGTTGGATGGCATCACTGACTTGATGGACATGAATTTGAGCAAGCTCCCGGAGTTGGTGAAGGACAGGGAAGCCTGGTGTGCTGCAGTCCATGGGGTTGCAAAGAGTTGGACATGACTGAGCGACTGAACTGAGCTGATTCTTTTTCAGATTCCTCCCTGTTATAGGTTATTACAAAATATTGAATATAGTTCCCTGTGCTATATGACAGGTCCTTGTTGTTGATTTATTTCATTGAGTCTATCAATATATAGTATGTAACAGTGTGTATCTGCTTACCCCAAACCCCTAATTTATCCCTGACCCTTTCCCCCCTTTTTGTAACCATAAGTTTGTTTTCTATGTCTGTGAGTTTATTTCTGTTTTAACTACAATCTTTTAAAAATTCACAGATGTTTTTGAGCAATTTCAAGCTTACAGAAAAATTGAGGGGAAAGTACAAAAATTCTCTTGTACCCCACCACTCCCTCCTCCAGTTTCCCCAATTATTAACATCTTAACTCACCGTGGTGCATTTCTTATAATTGATGAGCCAGTATTGATACCTTCTCAACTAACACACAGTTTACAGTAAGGTTCACTCTTCCTGTTGTTCATTCTATGGGCGCTATATGTGTAATGACCTATTTCTACCATTACAGTATCAAACAAAATAGTTTCACGGCCCTAACAACCCTTGAGTTCTACCTAATTTATTCCTGCCTTGGTCACTGGCAACTACCGATCTTTTAACCATCTCTGTGGTTTTGCCTTTTCCAGAATGTCTATACAGACAATATCGTATTGTGTATCCTTTTCAGATTGGTTTTTTTCACTTAACAATACACTTTTGAGGTTTTTCACGTCTTTTCGTGTCTTGATAACTAATTTGTTATAAGCCTGGCGGGTTATAGCCCATGGGGTTGCAGAGTCGGCCAGGATTGAGTGACTGAGCATGCACACAAGATATACATACAAAAATGTCCAAACTGTAAGCTGTAAATGTAATAAATGCCTTTATGTCTATACTTAATTTATACGTTCTGAGTCTGATGTGCCCACTTTATAAATGAACTTAATTTTTACAAGGTGCATGCCTTCAGGTAACCAGCCTTGATTCTGATATCAAGGCAAAATATCACCAGCAACCCCTTGAAGCTGCCATCATGCCCTCCCAGAGAATGTCAGAGGCGCTGGTTACGACCCCACTGACTTCTCATAGCAGGAGTTCGTTCGGCCTGTTTGGGACTCAGCCTCGGTTGCATCAGACAGAACCTGTTGTCTTTGGTATCTGCCTTCACTTGCTCCAGAGTTCCTTTGTGAGACGCATCCACATTGTTGAGAAAGCAATTGGGTCTTTCATTCTGCTTCTCTTTTAAATTCCAAAAGGCACACAAGTGATGGATGGTGAGTGTGCATGTGTGTGTGTGTATATATGTGTATGTACACATCTATGTTCTGTGTATTCCTTGCCCTGCTGTGGACCTCCATCTTTCTGACCCATTGGATTCACCCTCAATTTCAACTTCTTCCAAGTCTCACATGGCTTAACTGAGACAGACAAAACCTCCGCACTGTGAGCTTGCTGATGAGCCCAAGGGCCAGCCCTACCTGTGATCCCAGATCGCATTCACCCTCAGAGGCATCAAGGACACAGAGAGCGAAGCTTCACCCCAGGGCTGGGAATGCAGGCACTCTCCCCTTCCCTTGGAGCTGTGGCCTGTGACAGGGAACGCTTGGTAAAGGAACGGGAGGAGGTTATAAAGCACAATGGAGGAACAACTCTGAGGCTTTGAGGTTGTGGATTTTAGGGATGTTTTAGGTGTTTGGGACCCAGAGGCTTTGGGCCTGTAGGACCTGAGGATTTTTCCTGTTCCATCCCCACATCATCCTGAAGTGGGGGCACCCAAAGTTCATCATCTCCATTTAATGCTTAAAATGAGATGCCCATTATGATGTCCATTACGTCTGCTTGGCTGGGAAGAAACCAGGCGATCTTAAACGCCTTGTGTTAAGAGCATAGTTCCAGCATCACCTTGTCTGGTCCACTGTGCAGCTAAGAACTGCCTATTAAGGTGCCTAGGAACACAGGCGAAAGATCTCCAGCTCGCCTTAGTACACATGGTGTCCAGGTGAACAAGGATCAGAAAGAGACTCTGCTGGCAGCTGGCGGGGGCCATGAAGTAGCAGCACCAGCCCCAAGAGCTCTCAGTGTTGAATGGGGCCCCTGCCAGAGCGGGTGGCGGGGATGAGCCCTGGCCTGTCGTCCTGTGTCTCTCCTCCAAGGATCTGCTTAGCTCCCTGCAAGATCCCTCGTTTGTATCCTTCTGGGGGCAGTCGCCTGCTCCAGACTCCAGAAACTTTCTTAAAAGAGAATCACCCTAAAGTGCCCCACGGTTCTCCCCAGCTCAGCTCTGCCCATTCAGCCTGTATTCACAGCTGCCCCCCTCTTTGTTAGCATGCTCTGGGCTTGTCACCCCTACTGTCTCCCTGGGGGTCCCACAAACGACCCCTCCTCCACAGAGCACCCCCTCTCCTCCAGCCAGAGCGACCCTTTTCTTCTCAGTCTCCCTGAAGGGCTGTTGGCCTTGCCTGACAGGAGTGGGAGGCTTCTGCCTTGGTGTGGACCCTCAGTACACAGGGCTGGCTCTTTCCCCAGAGTCTTGAAAAGTTCCCAGAGACTCAACTAGGGACAGTCTGTGGGCCTGTCCCAGAAGAAGCATTCAGACTTGGGGACCAGATTTTGTACCCTAAGACTTGACAGGGCCTTGGGAAGCTCTGAGGATGTGTCTGTGTGTGGGTATTTAAGTTCAAGAGGGTTTACTTTCCCCTACTGAGTGCTTTGTTTTTTAAATTCCAGTTGTGTTAACATTACCATCTATTTTTAAAACTACTGATTTATTATTAGACAAGGCCCCTGACATCTAAGGAGTTAGGATCAGGATTTTAGGGGTGCACATAAAGAACATATACTCGGGGGACAGAAAGAAGCACAGATTAAGTCAGGAGAAGGAAATGGCAACCCACTCCAGTATTCCTGCCTGGAGAATCCCATGGACAGAGGAGTCTGGCAGGCTGCAGTCCATGGGGTTGCAAAGATTTGGCACGATTTAGAGACTAAATGACAACAATTGTCAGCATCCCAGGGCTTGTGGCAAGGATGAGTCGGTGGGTACTCCACATCATTTGGAGAAGATGACCTTCCCTCATTCACATACACATCTCTTTCAAGGCAATTCTTGAGTTCCTACTACTATGGTGATGGAAGCTGAGACTGGAAAACAAACATGATTTTGTCCTCCAAGTCCATCAATATAACAGGACAAATGAAGGGTTAAAACCAAAGGTCACATGGTAAGCCATAGAACTCCAAGAATAGAAACCCCTAAGCCCCAACACTTTGGCCATCTGATGCAAAGAGCTGAGTCACTGGAAAAGACCTTGATGCTGGGACAGATTGAAGGCAAAAGGAGAAGTGGGCAGCAGAGGATGAGATGGTTGGATAGTATCACCAACTCAATGGACGTGAATTTGAGCAAACTCCAGGAGACAGTGAAGGACAGGGAAGCCTGGTATGCTGCCATCTATGAGACTGCAAAGAGTCGAACATGACTTAGCAACTGAACAACAACAGGAAAGCTAGGCTAGGGAACCAGGGAGGGCTTTCTGGAGGAGGTGACGTCTGAGTTGCATCTGGACAGAAATGAGTCACTTATATTTTCATGGCACCTTCCAGTTTACAGATCGCTTTCACATGCCTTATCTTGCACAGTTTTCTCCACAGCCTTTGGAAGTTGCCCTGAGATGAAATATTATCCCACTTTTACATGTTACGCATGGAAGGCGGGGGGCAGCAGTGCCCGGGGGGTTGAGTGCACTGTCCAGAGTCACACACGCACGCACACACACACACACCACCCACTCGGATGGCCATCCTCCTGCTTCCTGGTTTGGGCTCTTTCAGCTCACAGCCAGGTGGCCTGCACCCTCCACCCCCTCCACGCCTGCTAAACACAGCTGAAGATGGCAACTTTCTGATAATCCCAGGCAGGCTTCCTGGAACCAGTGTGGGGGAGCTGGGGCGGCCCGGAGGGGACACTCAGAATAGCCTGGGGGACCTCACCCAAGGCTCCACCCCCAGGAAATCCCCTGGTCTGTGGCCCCTCCGAAGGCGCTCTGACCATCTGCCCCTGCACCCAGATCCAGGGCCACTCACAGCAACTTCCTGCATCCTTCTCTCGCTCATCCCCGAGTTGGATGTTGGGCGGTAGGTGGCTTCGGGGTGGAAAGTCCACTAATGGCTGTGGCCTTTTCTTCTGGGGAATTCCACCCTCGCCCCCATGGCCCTTTACAGCCATCAAAATATGCTCGGTTTCTGTAAAATTAGGAAGTCATTGTCACCTGTCACTCAGAGTAATCAGAGCTCTGTTCCCCTTTAAGTTGCTCAGTCGTGTCCTCCTTTTTGTGACCCCATGGACTATAGCTCACCAGGCTCCTCTGTCCATGGAATTGTTCAGGCAAGAATACAGGAGTGGGTTGCCATTCCTTTCTCCAGGGGATCTTCCCTACCCAGGGATTGAACCCTGGTCCCCTGCACTGCAGGCAGATTCTCTACCATCTGAGTCATCAGGGAAGCCCCTTCTGCTCCCCTCATGTCTTCATCTTCCCCCCTTCTCCTCCCCACCTAGGCCTGAGGAGCCATCATCAAGGTTTATCATTAAAGACTTTGTTAATTCCAATCTCTGGATGAAGAGGGAGTATCTGAATTCTTTGTATTATGTTTTAATTAGCTGCTAAATACATAAGCAATGGGCTTCTCAGGTGGTCCAGCCTGTCAACTAAGAGACATGGGTTCAGTCCCTGGTCTGGGAGGATCGCGCATGCAGTAGGGCAACTAAGCCTGTGCGCCGCAACTACTGAACTTCCGCCCTAGAACTTGGGAGCTGCCATTGCTGAAGCCCAAATGCTCTAGAGCCCGTGCTCCACAACAAGAGAAGCCGCCGCGACCATAAACTTGTGCACCGCAGCTAGAGAGTAACCCCTGCTCGTTGCAACTAGAGAAGAGCCCAAGCAACAGTGAAGAGCCAGCACCGCCATACATAAACACATTAATTAATTTCATAAAAAGCTCCCGCACACTGCAACTAAAACCTGAAGCTGCCAAAACAGAGAGAAAGAGGTTTCCCTTTAACTTACAGACATATGTAATACATGTACCCATAGGGGGTAAAAGGTGTTGTTTTGAAGGTTATCCCCCCATCCCATGAATAGATCACACCACATATATTGTTCTACAAATTGCTTTTCTTTTCTTTTTTTTTTCACTTACTCTGCTATGGGGATTTTCCCCGCATAGCTCTACATTTAAAAAATTTTAACCGCAGCTTAGTATGTGGGTATGGTCGTTCTACAGTTTCACATATAGTTAAAGATCAGTAGTATTAAATTACCACAAGGTTCTGTGCTGTAACATAGCCTGAGCATTCCTGAAAACCCTTGCATTCTGCAAAGCTGTGCGCTAAAATAATAGGCTAAAAACAATAGGGTAGGGCTGACCTGCACAATGTGCGTAACTTGGGAATAGAACCCCACCCAGAGTGGTGATGGATGTTTCAGGAGCAACCTGGACAGCTAGGTCATGTGCTCGCACATCCAAGGTTGCCTGCGGGGATATTAGAACTCTCCAGCCACATTAGTGCCTGCAGGTGATGAGCTGGTGCAGGTGGAGGTGAACTCCCAGCCAGGTGGACACAGGGGAAGTGCAACCTGCTTCCTGGGATGGGTCTCTCTGGGGACCAAACCCCAGGTGCAGGCACGCTTTTCAAATCTCTCAAAATAGACCTGAAAGGGCTCACCAAAGTCGAGTTAAGGGTCTTTTCCTTTCTGGCTGAGGGTTACCATGCTACATCTGTTGTTCCAGCTCTCCCAGTCAGAAAGAACTCCATCAAAACCAACCAGCTTCTCTTTACAGCCTCAAGGGCTCCTCTTGATCGGGTGTGGGGGAGCTCTTTGGTACTATAAAAGTATTCGTTATAGAGGGAAAGGTGGTAGGAAGATGGCTAAAACATAGTAGTTGCTCGAGAAACGTTTATAAAGGACAGGAGGGAGGGAAGGAGAGAAGAAAGGAAGGGAAGAAGGAATGAGGGAGGAGGGAGGGAGGTTAGGATGCAAGACTAATTTAAGGAAACTACTAGTAAACAGAGCATGCCTGCATCACATCATCAAGTTCATTAACTCCTAAATGAGGACCCATGATGGACCTCTGAAGGTCCTTGAAGACACTTTTGCTGGTGTGACGGAGAGCAGAGACTATGTAGGCGGGCCTCCCAGGTGGCGCTAGTAGGAAAGAACCCGTCTGCCAGTGCAGGAGACGTAAGAAACGCAGGTTCAATCCCTGGGTCAGGAACAGCCTCTGGAGGAGGGCATGGCAACCCACTCCCGTATTCTTTCCTGGAGAATCCCGTGGACAGAGGAGACTTGAGGGCTGTGGTCCATAAGGTCAAAAAGAGTTGGACGGGACTGAAGAGACTCAGCATGCACGATGTGAGTAGAAAACATTCCTTGAATAAACAATAAGGACCTACCGAATAGCACAGTGAACTAAATTTAATATCTTATGATAACCTGTAATGGAAAAGAATATATATATAGGTATGTACAACTGAATCACTTTGCTGTACACTCGAAGCTAGTGCAACGCTGTGAATCAACTCCACTGCAATAGAAAAAGGAAAACATTCTTTGAAGGGGTATCTTTATTCTTAGATTGTTTTACTTTGTGTTTCCAGAAGATCTTTTCATTGTGAAACAATAATCATAGCAAATAGTCTTTCTACATCTGTGCCTCCCTAAATTCATATTCATATTTGGCAAAATGCTGAGTTGTCAGCTTTTTATTGGTCCTCAAATTTGGAGGTGAAGTTGTGCTAATTTATCAAGTGTAAAAAGTCTAGGAACCCCTAGGAACTAGTCTGTCTGGTCAAAGCTATGGTTTTTCCAATAGTCATGTATGGATGCGAGAGTTGGACCATTAAGAAAGCTGAGCACTGAAGAACTGATGCTTTTGAACTGTGATGTTGGAGAAGACTCTAGAGAGTCCCTTGGACCGCAAGGAGATCCAACCAAAAGAAAAGGAGATCCATCCTAAAGAAAATCAGTCCTGAATATTCAGTGGAAGGACTGATGCTGAAGCTGATGCTCCAATACTTGGGCCACCTGATGTGAAGAACTGACTCACTGGGAAAGACCCTGATGCTGGGAAAGACTGAAGGCAGGAGCAGAAGGGGACGGCAGAGGATGCGATGGTTGGATGGCATCACTGACTTGATGAGTTTGAGCAAGCTCCAGAAGTTGATGATGGACAGGGAAGCCTGGCAGGCTGCAGTCCATGGGGCCGCAAAGAGTCTGACACAACTGAGCAACTGAACTGAAAGCACACTGGAAAAAGCAGTGACTGGTCTATTCTTCAGGTCCTCGGACATTCTGGCTTTATGACGTAACTGGCATAATGCGGTCCACTCAGAGTTCTCTCTGTTCTAGAGTTACATTAAATCTTGTTTGAACTTCACGCTGTGGAAGTTTCCTTCAAGCATAGCTTATTTTTCACAATGTAAATAGGGGAAACTTGGAGGATGGAGGCCCAGAGGGTTAAGGGGACTTCAGATCCCCCAAACGACCCCCTGATCACCCAGCCATCTCCCTGGGACTCTCTTCTGGTCCCCCGAGACTGGCGTTAAAGTCCCTTCACCCATGTGGAGGTGAGGACTGGGCAGATTAAAGAGGCTGAACCGAGGCTTGGGGAATGAGTGCTCCTGGACTCAAAGCTCTTCCCCAGTGGTTAGGACCAACTGTACCTACCCAGATTTCTCTCTGGTGAAAGGAAATCAAGTCAGGCAGGGGTTTCCCAAGATGCTGCAGCCCTGGACACTGGTCTGATGGTCCTGACCACCACCTCTGGGTCTAGACCGTGCTTGGCAGTAGACAGAGCCTGACCCTGGAAGGCTCTTGGGCTCATGCCAGCAGTGGTGGTCTAATCAGGTCAACTGCTCTGGGTTTTGGGGGGACCCACCTATAGATGGAAGAGGCCACCTGCAGAATCTTTAAGTTGTTTCCAGTTTTTATGCCTCATGAACTCCCAAGTCCACCATAATAAAAGGCAGCCATGCAGAGACAGACACTGAACAAATCCAGTTGCAAAGTCCCAGGCATGGAGAGGGAGATGGAGAGAGGGAGAGGGAGATGGGGAGAGGGAGAGAGAGAAAAATCACCTTTAAGATATTTATTAACTTTTATTTATAATAGCCAGGACGTGGAAGCAACCTAAATGTTCATCGAACAGATAAAGAAAATGTGGTACATATACACCGTGGAGTATTACTCAGCCATTAAAAAGGAATGAAATTGGATCATTCGTAGAGATGTCGATGAACCTAGAGCCTGTTATACAGGGTGAAGGAAGTCAGAAAGAGAAATACAAATGTATATTAACGCACAGGACATCTAGAAAAATGGTACTGATAAACCTACTTGCTGGGCAGGAATAGAAACACAGATGTAGGGTACAGATTTGTGGACACAGAGGGAAAGGAGAGGGTGGGACGAATTGAGAGCAGCACCTACGTATTTACACTATCACGTGTTAGATAGATGGCTAGAGGCAAGTTGCTGGGTAGCACAGGAAGCCCAGCTTGGTGCTCGATGACCTAGAGGGATAGGATGGGACGGGTGGGGAGGAGGCACAAAAGGGAGGGGGGAGTGTGTACGCATACAGCTGATTCACTTTGTTGTACAGAAGGGACTGGCACAGCACTGCAGAGCAATTAGACCCCAATTTAAAAAAAGATATTTACCCAGTTTAAAAGCAAAGTGCTGAACAACAGGACATTACCATTTGGGGTAAGGAGTATACAAAGCAATGGGGCTTCCCAGGTGGCTCCGTGGTAACGAATCTTCCTGCAATGCAGGAGACACAGGTTTGATTCCTGGGTCAGGAAGATCCCCTGGAGGAGGGCGTGACAACCCACTTCAGTATTCTTGCTGCAGCATCCCATGGGCCGAGGAGCCTGGTGGGCTTCAGTCTCAAAGAGTCAGACACGACTGAAGCGGCTGAGCATGCGTGCACGAATACAGAGCAATATTGATGCACATTCGAATGTATATGCAGGCAGTATCTAGAGGATGATATACAAGAACTGGTTGATCCTGGTGGCCTTGAGGAGGGACTGTGCTGGCGCATGGGAGTGGAGAGGAGGCTCTTCATTGGCATAAACTTTTGTAATACAAATTTCGAAGTAACTGGATTTTCAAAATGAGCTTAGAGAAACATCCTGGCTCAGCCATTTAGTAACTACCGGTCTTTTGGCAAGTGACCTAACTTCCAGTTTTAGTTCCTCATTTAGAAAATGAAAATAATAACCCCATAATGTTATGGGTGGGGATTAAATGAGAAAATGATATATTAAAGAGCTGAGTGCCGTGTCTGGCGAGTCAGAAGGCTGCACCAAGATGTGGAGGATTCGGCTCCATGTCTGGAAGCTCACACTCGGGTTGGGAAGTCAGTCTCAGCTGGGAGGGTGCCCCTGTGCACAAGGAATGCGGTGACCGGGGGGCATCCTCCATTTTATCTCGTTTCCTCCTCATCACAGCCTGGAGCTGGGCAGGGGCAGCACGGGGAGCAGAGCTAAGTTGAAGTTCACACCTCCGGACTGCAGGGCAAGAAGGGGATTCGGGCCTTACAACCGCTTTGACTGGTGTGGGTCATGTTCCCCTTGAGCGCAGGCCATTTTCCATCAGCCGCTGGGTTAAGGGGAGGACAGAGGCTCTGCCTCATCTGCCCTGTCCTTTCCAGGCCAGTAGGACTTGTCGGTGGGTGTCCTGGAGGCAGACGGACTGCAGCCCAAGATGCGGTGGAGGAGCAAATGATGTGGCTTCATCATTTGAAAACAGCTCAGGCCCCCTCTTGCTCCCTCTCCCCCAACCCATGTGTATTTCACTCTTGAGGCCCCTCCTAACTCCTGTGTCCATGCTGGGGGGAGTGACTTAGGCAGCTTTCTCAAGTTTAGAGGAAGGAGGTCGAATTAATCAGAGTATTTGGATCTGAGGACGCTGAGCTGCAGGGATGCGAAAGGTCATCTAACCCCTGCGTCCCCACTATTTCAGAGAAGGAAGTGGGGGTCTGGAGGGCAGAGTGGGCATCAAGGTTGCACACCACTTTGCGCAGCGCTGAGACTCCGATCCAGATCTTCTGACTCTAGGTCAAGTGGCAGTGGAGTTTTACTTATTTATTTACTTATTTACTTATTCTTGAGCTTTTACTTATTTATTTATTCTGGCTGTGCTGGGTCTTTGTTGCTGTGTCAGCTTTTCTCGAGTTGTGGTGAGCAAGGGCTTCTCTCTAGTTGCGATGCACGGGCTTCTCATTGTGGTGGCTTCTCTTGTTTCGGAGCACAGGCTCTAGACAAGCCGGCTTCAGTAGCTGCAGCACATGGGCTCAGTGGTTGCAGCTCCCGGGCTCTAGAGCACAGGTTCAGGAGTTGTGGCACACGGGCTTAGTTGCTCCACAGCATGTGGGATCTTCCCTGACCAGGGATCGAACCCGTGTCTCCCGCACTGGCAGATGGATTCTGTACCACTGAGCCACCGGGCAAGCCCAGTTCTTGAGCTTTTTAGCTGCAGAAAAAATACAGCACAGAGTGTTTAATGAGGATTGATCTGTGTCTCTGCATGGGTGCAGGGGTGGGGGGATCCGGGGTGGAAGAAACAAACACAGACTGGAAGCGAGATGAGTACAGGGAGCTAAAACTCCTGAGATTCAGAGAGGTGAACATCCCTCTCCCCATTGTACAGATGACAAAACCGAGGTTCAGAGAGCTTGCATCAGCTTCCAGAGGTCTCATGGCTAGTCCGAGACAGAACCAGGATATGAATTCAGTCCTTCTGCTTTAAAGCCTAATGTGCTTTCCACAACAATAAAGCTTGAAGTCAGGAACAGGGCATGAAGTTTTTCATTCTAGTCTTCTGGCAGGCTTTGCAATGACATCAGCATGTGGTCAGTGTTGTAGGGCCAACAGGGTGAGTCAGTCTGAAAGTCCTGGGGACCACCATCGAAATCCCCTTAGCAGTGGATGCCTGGGGTTCCTGGACAAGTGGCAGGAAGAACCTGTTCTCAGAACTAAATGTGAGTCAGTGTGATGAGGATGTGGTCAGGACTACGCGCCCTGGTCACAGTCAGCGCCCTCTGGGGCCTGAGCCGCGCCGTCCAGGTCACAGACACCTGATTGCAGGATTAGTGGCCACGCCGAGCCCTGGCTCCTCTCAGGTGGCTTGAAAGAGCCTCTGTCCGATAGCAATTTCTGCGTGGGATGGTGCATTGTGAGCCAACTGCACTCTTTCTCTTGGAAGGAGTGGCTGCTGTGTCCAAAGCCGTGAGGAGTGAGTCATCACAGTGAGTCCCCAGGACCTGACCGCACAGGGCTGTGCTTCAGAGGAATCGGTGCTCAGCACTGCTGTCTGGTTCTTCTAGAACTTCTCCACTTCCTCGTAAGTCCTCACACACCCACGGCTCCTTCAAGGAGCACTCTTTGCTTTGGGGTTCTGGTCACGCCAGCTGGAGCCTTGCATTCCCTGTGGCTATAGAGAGTCCCCACACTTCTGAGAAGCACCCGGAATATCTACACGCTCCTATACCCATGCGGTGGTCTCGGTACCCCAGCCTGATGCTTCTCAGCTCATATTCTGCTGGGATAAAGCAAAGCGGGGCAAGGAATTGAGGATATACATGAAGGAGTCATCATCAGGACTAACTAGAGGATTTAAGGCAGGTAAGAAAGGGAGAGGCAGTGAGGCCAGTGAGAATGAGGGTCTGGGAATCCAGATGGTTGGAACTGAGGTTCTAGAGGGGCAAAGAATGAAAGTGTAGAATGCAAGAAACTGAGATTATGGTGGAATTGAAATTATTGGCAAAACGAGGTCTAGTGTATGAGTACGGGACTAAGTGGCTGGGGTGGGTAGAGGACAAGATTGTTGGAAAGGAGGTGCTCACGGAACCGTGTTCGCTGCACAGTACACGTCCAGATGGAGGAATATGTGCGGTGACTGGAGAAAATGACCGTGATCCAGGAATTACCATTACAAGGAAGTGACAGAGTGTGAGCCAGCGCGAGAGGTGGGTGTGAGCACACGTCCCTGGGACAGTCCTCTTTTCTGACTTCTGATTTTAAGATAGATTGTTGGAAGAGGCGTGAACTTATGAGTTACATCCCCTGCATGATATGAGGAGACAGTCTCTTTAATTGTTCACGCTGATATCCCACTAGCTGTGCTCTTATGGGCTTCTTTGCGGGGCAAGATTTGTTTGTTTTGGCCATGCTGGGTCTTCATTGTGGCACCCACCTTAGTCTCTCTGTGGCATGTGGGAGCATGTTCCCCAACTAGGAACTGAACCTGCCTGTCCCGCACTGGAAGGTGGATTCTTCTACTGGGCCACCAGGAAAGTCCTGGTTTGTTTGACGATTGTAGGAGTAAAGAAGAGATGCTGCTGCTGCTGCTGCTGCTAAGTCACTTCAGTCATGTCCGACTCTGTGCGACCCCATAGACAGCAGCCCACCAGGCTCCCCCGTCCCGGGGATTCTCCAGGCAAGAACACTGGAGTGGGTTGCCATTTCCTTCTCCAATGCATGAAAGTGAAAAGTGAAAGTGAGGTTGCTCAGTCGTGTACGACTCTTAGCGACCCCATGGACTGTAGCCTACCAGGCTCCTCCATCCATGGGATTTTCCAGGCAAGAGTACTGGAGTGGGGTGCCATTGCCTTCTCCGAAGAAGAGATGAGGTTATTCAACAAAAAGCTGTCACCATCCCTGTTCCTGCTCGATAATATACTGGAATTAAATATATTCCATGACAGATAAAAAACACCCCCGTTTTTAACATGGATCTTAAAATAAATATGAAAAAAAATAAAAATAAAAAAATATGTAAGAGCCTTGGGTGAGAAGGCGTCTATGTGTGCTTATACCTGGGACATAATGAGATGCAGGTAGACGAGAGTGAAGTGGGAGATGGGCATTCGTGAAGGAGAGGTAGGAGGACCCAGGTGGAGGCGAGCACCTGGAAGCTGAGGGCCAGGAAATTAGTTCTGCTAGATGGGCCAGGCTCACAGATCTCTTAGGAAGTTCTCCTGCACCCTGGTTAACAGATCACCGGAGGTAGGTTGCTGGCTCTCTGTCTCTGTCTCTCTTCCCCACACTACCTCCTAGCTGGGTGAACTTGGGTACATTTATACAACCTCCTGGAGCCTCAGGGAACAGTGTGCATTCAGGGGCAATCCCACCGCACACACTGACTCCCCTATGTGCTGTGTAAGGCCCGCAGTCCTGTCCAACTCTTTATGACCCCATGGACTGTAGCCCGCTAGGCTCCTCTGTCCATGGGATTCTCCAGGCAAGAAAACTGGAGTGGGCTGCCCTTCCCTTCTCCAGGAACTACCCTATAACATTAAAAAAAAATCTGAACTATTAAAGGAGGTGGTTTTTGGAGGATTGCATTATAGGCAACCTGTCCTTTGCTCCTGCAGTGCTTGAGTTTCTGCTATAAGAATGTATCATATTGTTCTCATATGTATGCTAGTATATACATGAACATGTATACTTATTTTTGTACTTTTATTTTTATTTAGTCTTTTGAGTGAACAATTTTTATTGAATCCCTGAAAGATTAAAAAGGACCAAGTGGTGAGTTTGGGTACCATAACAGAAACCTCACGGAACTGTACCATTATTCACAGGAGTGAACAAACCCCAACATGACAAAATTCAAGTTCTTATATAATTGTTTCAAGTGAATGTAAATGAACTAATCATTTTATCATAACCTTGCTTTGTGCAGTTGCTCAGTCGTGTCTGACTCTTTGTGACCCCATGAACTGTAGCCCACCAGGCTCCTCTGTCCACGGGATTTCCCAGGCGAGAACACTGAGAGGGTTGCCATTTCCTCCTCCAGGGGATCTTCCTGACCCAGGGATTGAATCTACGCCTCCTACATCTCCTGTATCGCGGGGGGATTTTTTTTACTATGCTACCTGGGAAGCCACAACTCTTCTTTAATCGTATGAAAAAGAAGGGAATTTTATTTTTGTATTTTTAAAAGTTCTGTTTCTGTTTTTGACTTATGTGGTACCAGCTTGCTGTTTGGACAACATATTTGAAGATCAGTACATGATGGCCATGATATGTGTCTGATACACATCTTTAAATGGAAGAATGGCTTCTCATTTGGTAAAGAGAATCCAAGCAGAGAAAGGAATCAGGGTTGATAAGGAATCTGCGTGTCTGCTCTATGAGGAGGGGTGTCTCCCCTACCACACCCCAGCCTCTGAGTCCTGCATGGGCAGAGGTGGGTATTGGGGTATACAGTGCTAAGCAGAGTTGGGGTTCGGGCAGGGAAGGGAGAGGCAGTGCGGGGCCTCCAAGCCTGGAGCAGCTTCGCTGAGATCAGCATTCGCTGGGGAAGTGGGCGGTTTGAGTTTTACTTTCAGTTTTCACTCCAAGTCATTTCAGGATGAAACTCATTTAACGGTCAGATCTCTCAGCCAGATTTCTCAGCAAACCTGGGCTCCACCCTAGCCCAGGTTGTTCAACTTGAGCTTGAGGGTGGAGCTGGGAGGAAAGCATTGGGCATGAGGCCAGCTGCATAGAAGTCCATCCTCTGCAGATCGGCGATTCTCCCCTGGGTACCAGCGCCTGTGGGTGATGGTGGGCCGGCATCTTCCTCCGTCCTCTACTCGTGTGTGTGTTTAGTCACTCAGTTGTGTCCGACTCTGCGATTCCATGGTCCGTAGCCTACCAGGCTCCTCTGTCCATGGAATTTCCCAGGCAAGGATACTGGTGTGGGTTGCCATTCCCTTCTCCAGGGGATCTTCCTGACCCAAGGACTGAACTCAAGTCTCCTGCGTCTCCTGCACTGCAGGCGGCTTCTTTCCCCACTGAGCCATCGGGAAAACCCTGTCCTCTAAACATGGACATCCAAAAACGAGCTCTAGGCCATCATTAGCAGCCAGTGTGTGCCAGGCTGGCACTGTGTCTGAAAAGCTGATAAGACACCACCCTAGCCCAGGGGAACTCACAGGGTAGAGGGGAAGGAGGAAGGGAAAAAAGGTCGGGATACAGCAGGATGACAGCAGCCCTCCTGGTGGCTGCTCTGTGCCAGGCACCTTACTTATATTATTTTCACTGTCCTTACTATGACTCAAAGGCAAGGCTTCACAAAATTTGAGCTACGGACCACCCATCAAAACACAGGTTCCTAGGCCATACTCTGAGCCAGTGGGTCAGAATTTACTGGAGTTGGGTTGGGCATCTTCATTCTTTTTTTCTTTTTTTAAATAAAAATATTAGACTTTTAATGAAAAAAATTAAATTTT
>SJYQ01095638.1:107193-128752 GCA_006410935.1 Redunca redunca
CTCAACTGTAGGGAATAAGGTTACAACAGTGGTTATTAGTGGTCAGAAAAAAATATATAGTTTACACGCTTATATTTTAAGAGAGAAGAAAGTCTGAATAGCAGGAAGGTAAACTTCCAAATAAAGAAATTATAATAAAAGAATAAGCTTTTAAAAAATGGGAAGCTGTATTAAATAAAGAGAAGAATTAATGAAACAGGAAAAAAGAGGTAAAGAAGGATTAGAAAAGCTAAAAGATAGATGCGTGTTTAAAAGATTGATGAAACTGAGACCCAGTGAGAATAAGAAGGAATAAAAGGGGAAAAACACCAACAGCAACATTAGAAATGAGAAAGAGGGTTTAACTACTTGTTATGAGCTGAATTGGGTTCCCTTGCCCAAAAGATATGTTTAACCTCTAGTACCTGTTCATATAAACTTATTAGGAAATAGGATCTTTGCAGCCATAATCAAGTTAATTAAGATAGGGTCATTAGGGCAGGCTGGGTATCTTTATAAGAAGGGAAGCCCTTGTATGGATTCTGATATGATTGAAGTCATTGTGAGAAGGGAAGAGACATGAGCATAGTCAACAGTTAGAACATCATGGAAAGATGAAGGTTATGATGGGAGTGATGTGTCTGCAAGCCAAGGAATGCCAAAGATTGCCAACAGTCCTCAGAAGAGGCATGGCGCAGGTTTGCCCTTGGAGCCCTCAGAAGAAACTAACTCTGTTGACACCTTGATTCCAGATTTGTAGCTTCCAGAACAGAGATGATAAATTTTTGTTGTTGTAAGGCACCCAGCTTCTGGTGCTTTATTATAGCAGTCTTTGAAAACTAGAATACTACTGAAGTAGCAGTGGCAAAAATCCATAAGAATAGTATACGTAATTTATTGCCAATAAATTTGAAAAATTAAATGAAAAAGACATCAGTTCTGTTCAGCTAAGTCACTAAGTTGTGTCCCCATGGACTGCAGCACACCAGGCTTCCCCATCCATCACCAACTCCTGGAGTTTACTCAGACTCATGTCCATCAAGTTGATGATGCCATCCAACCAACTCATCTTCTGTCGGCCCCTTCTCCTCCTGCCTTTACTTTTTCCCAGCATCAGGGTCTTTTCCAACAAGTCAATTCTTCCCATCAGGTGGCCAAAGTATTGGAGTTTCAGCTTCAACATCAGTCCTACCAATGAACACCCAGGACTGATCTCCTTTAGGATAGACTAGTTGGATCTCCTTGCAGCCCAAGGGACTCTCAAGAGTCTTCTCCAACACCACATTTTTAAAACCATACATGCTTTGGTGCTCAGCTTTTTGTCCAACTCTCACATCCATACATGACCACTGGAAAAACCATAGCTTTGACTAGATGGACTTTTGTCGACAAAGTAATGTCTCTGCTTTTTTAACACACTGTCTAGGTTGGTCATAGCTTTTCTTCCAAGGAACAAGTGTCTTAATTTCATGACTGCAATCACCATCTGCAGTGATTTTGGAGCCCCAAAAAATAAAGTCTGTCACTGTTTCCATTGTTTCCCCATCTATTTGCCAGGACAGGATGCCATGATCTTAGTTTTCTGAATGTTGAGCTTTAAGCCAACTTTTTCACTGTCCTTTTTCACTTTCATCAAAAGGCTCTTTAGCTCTTCTTCACTTTCTGCCATAAAGGTGGTGTCATCTACGTATCTGAGGTTATTGGTATTTCTCCTGGCAATCTTGATTCCAGCTTGTGCTTCATCAAGCCCAGTGTTTCTCATGATGTGCTTTGCATGTAAGTTAAATAAGCAGGGTGACAATATACAGCCTTGACATACTCCTTTCCCAGTTTGGAACCAGTCTGTTGTTCCATGTCCAGTTCTAACTGTTGCTTCTTGACCTGCATACAGATTTCTCCAGAGGCAGGTCAGGTGGTCTGCTATTCCCATTTCTTGAGAAATTTTCCACAGTTTGTTGTGTTCCCCACAGTCAAAGTCTTTGGTGTAGTCAATAAAGCAGAAGTAGATGTTTTTCTGGAACTCTCTTGCTTTTTCGATGATCCAACAGATGTTGGCAACTTGATCTCTGGTTCCTCTGCCTTTTCTAAATGTAGTTAGAACATCAGGAAGTTCATGGATCATGTATTGTTGAAGCCTGGCTTGGAGAATTTTGAGCATTACTTTGCTAGTGTGTGAGATGAGTGCAATTGTGTGGTAGTTTGAACACCCTTTGGCATTGCCTTTCTTTGGGCTTGGAATGAAAACTGACCTTTTCCAGTCCTGTGGCCACTTCTGAGTTTTCCAAATTTGCTGGCATATTGAGTGCAGCACTTTCACAGCATCATCTTTTAGAATTTGAAATAGCTCAACTGGAATTCCATCACCTCCACTAGCTTTGTTCTTAGTGATGCTTTGTAAGGCCCACTTGATTTCACATTCCAGGATGTCTGGTTCAAGGTGAGTGATCACACCATCATGATTATCTGAGTCGTGAAGATCTTTTTGTATAGTTCTTCTGTGTATTCTTACCACCTCTTCTTAAAATCTTCTGCTTCTGTTAGGTCCATACTATTTCTGTCCTTTATTGTTCCTATCTTTGCATGAAATGTTCCCTTGGTATCTCTAATGTTCTTGAAGAGATCGATAGTCTTTCCCATTCTATTGTTTTCCTCTATTTCTTTGCATTGATCACAGAGGAAGGCTTTCTTATCTCTCCTTGCTCTTCTTTTGAACTCTGCATTCAAATGGGCATATGTTTTTCCTTTTCTCCTTTACCTTTAGCATCTCTTCTTTTCTCTGCTATCTATAAGGCTTCCTCAGACAACCATTTTGAGTTTTTGCATTTCTTTTTCCTGGGGATGGTCTTGATCATTGCCTCTTGTACAATGTCACAAACCTTCATACATATTACCAGCAAAATACTAATTGCCAAAGTGGAGTTGGAAAACCTTTAAATTGGGGTAATGAATACTTAACAATACCACTACTTGATAGATCAGTACACCAAATACTAGAGAAAAAGACAGTTTCAATATTATTATAATGCTCCTATATGGTAGAAGAAAAGGAGCATTTTTAAAGATGTACTATGGGGCCAACACAATCTTAATGCCAGGATCAGACACAGTTGCTAGAGAAAAAAAAAATCACAGAATCATTTCACCAATGAAGATGAACGAAATAAAAAAACATAATAAAGGATGACTGAGTTAGATTCATTTCATGAAGTCAAAACTGGTTCAGCATCAGAAAATTTCTATAAATAGTTCACTACATAACAGTTCATTAAAAGAAAAAAAAACCATTCGATCATCTCAGTAGAGACGGAAGGTGTTTGATAACATGCAGTATTTGCTTTACCATATAAAGCTCTTGTCCTTCTCAACTAGGAACCAAAGGTGACTTCCTTAACCTGATAAGGGTTTTGTGGCCCACGCTTGTGGGTGTGTGAGCTCGCATGTGTGCACAAACTCAGTTTTTGTAATTACACATTTGGTAGTAAAATATTAAAGACTTCCTTCTTGACATTCTGGAAAAGGCAAAACTGCAGGTACTGGAAAACAAATCAGAGGCTGCCAAAACCTAGGAGGTGGGGACGCACGTTTGTTCACAAGAGGCACAAGCAGTTTGGAGGGATGTAATGAATATGTCCTACATCTGGATTGTGGCAGTGGGTACACCATCCATCGGGTTGTCAAAATTCCTAGAATGCTAAACCCCCCAAAGGGTGATTGTGTTGCATATAAATTGGACCTCATCTACCCTGATTTTTAAAGACAGGAAGGATAGATTACAGAGGATACCTCCAAGAACAGCAAAGTGAAAGTGAAAGTCACTCAGTCGTGTCCGATTCTTTGAGACCCCATGGACTGTATAGTCCATGATACTAGAGTGGGTAGCTTTTCCCTTCTCCAGGGGATCTTCCCAACCCAGGGATCGAACCCAGGTCTCCTGCATTGCAAGTGGATTCTTCGCCAGCTGAGCCACAAGGGAAGCCCAAGAATACTGGAGTGGGTAACCTATCCCTTCTCCAGCATATCTTCCTGACCCAGGAATTGAACCAGGGTCTCCTGCATTGCAGGCAGATTCTTTACCAACTGAGCTATGAGGATACCTCCATGAACGGCAAAGCTATTCTTAAAAGCAAGTAGCTTTTGAGAGTGAGGGCGTTCCATAAAATTTGAGAGAGACACACAAGTGACCTCAAGTTTGGACAGAGTGATGTGTCTTCAGGTGGAAGTGGAATAGAACAGGATTGTTGAACTAGGGTTATATTATTTGGGAGAAAAGGGTGAGGGGAAAGACTAACCCTGTCCTCTCGGCTTGGAGTAATCATCAATGTAGGAGGGACTTGGGGGAATTTGGGGTGACCAAAAGCATGGGGCCGGCACAGAAGAGAAGGGCTGACATTGTTTATCGACCCTGAAGCATCGCTCTTCATGCTCCTTTGCCAAGCAGGTGCAGAGGCAGCTTGATGCCTTCCCCAGCTTGCCCTTGGAATTGAAGATGGCAACTGGTCCCAGAGGGGAGCCCCAGGCTGCTGGCCATACTGACCCCTACCTTATCCACCGGTCACAATTTCTTACTTAAAGACAAGCTGGAGGGACTTACCTGGCGGTCCAGTGACTGGGACTTCACCTTCTAGCGCAGAAGGAGCAGGTTTGATCCATTGTCAGGGAGCTAAGATCATACATGCCTGGCAGCCAAAAAACCAAAAGGTGGTACAGAAGTAATACTGTAACAAATTCAGTAAAGACTTTTTAAAAATGTTGTTGTTGTTGTTAAGTTGCTAAGTCATGTCTGACTCTGCGACCCTGTGGACTGCAGCACACCAGGCTTCCCTGTCCATCACCGGCTTCCCTGTCCATCACCATCTCCCGGAATTTGCTTAGACTCATGTCCATTGAGTCGATGATGCCACCCAACCGTCTCATCTTCTGTCACCCCCTTCTCCTCCTGCCCTCAATCTTTCCCAGCATCAGTCTTTTCCAATGAGTCGGTTCTTCTCATCAAAAAAATCTTAAAAAAAAAAAAAGACAAACTGGAGAGGACTGTCCTTGAAGGCAGGGAGGACGTGGTAATAGAAAAAACACGCACTTTAGAGTCAGATCAGTTTTGGAATCCAGGCTGGTTGACTAAGCTGAGTGCCCTCTGGGTCAGGGAATGACTCCTTTGAGTCTCTATTTCCTTGCTGATAAAAACAGTCATAGTAACCACCCAACCTGTAGGACTTTGATATATTCTGATGTGTTTGGAAATAGAGAAATACGGTCTGATGGCCCAAGTGGAAGGGGCAGAGAAGGTGGAGGGGCTTCCTGGAAGACCAGTTCCCGGTGGTAGCATGGTCTTGGTCTGTGTCTCAGGGTGGACAGGCCCATCTCACCCATCAGAGACAGCTCTGGACAACTGTATGGAGCTGCTTGGGGCTGACACCCATGCTCCTCCAGGGATAAAGTCCTTGGGGAGCCAGGTTGCACTCACCTGGCTGGTGGGTGGATATAGAATGAAAACCCACAGGTCAGTTGTGCCAGGAAGATGCATCCTGCTGTTGTGTGAGGGTAATTCGATGCATCTCTCTCCACAAGAAAGACACAACTGCCTTTAGCACCAAGACGCTCTCTCCAGGCCAGCGCTCTGCATTCACCCTAGGCCTCCTTTTTCTGCACTTCTGTGACCTGTCTGCTCTTCAGGACTGACCACATTTTCTGTAGATGGAGGCTGGATGCCCAGAGAGTCACTCTCTCTTCAAAATCACTGCAGGCTCTGCACTGTGGCAGTGTGTGTTCATGTCACGGTTTTACCCTCCGAGAGCAGCTTTTGTTCCACATTTTTGGGGGCAGAACAGAAGGGGGGCATCTCCATGCCCAACTTGCATCCCACCACCCACGGTGTGTTCTTGATAATTGTTCTTTCCACGTGGATCAGGGGCTCTCTCAGTCCTCATGGAAGTTATTGACTGAGATTCTTGGTGTGCGTGTGCGTGCGTGTGTGTGTGTGTGTTTGTGTGTGTGGTCAGCATCGTGCAGACATAATTATACAGCCCAGAAACAGTGGCAGCAGAACCTCCGGACACTGTACCCATAAGACAGCCTCTAAGCCCACCCCTCCTTCCTCCAGTTCTCCAAACATACGCTCGTGATGCCCTGTGAACTGTGACCTCTCTGTGGCCTCCAGGCTCATCCCTTGCCAGCCGCTCAGGGCCTTCTGCAGTGAGGCCCTGACATCCTTCTGTAAGTTCTCAGCACAGCTCCAGACCTAAACCACAGCTTCTGCCGCCTGCCGTCTGCCTTCTTCAGCATCTCTTAGGTTTGCTGCCCCTGTGCCGGCGGCACCAAGCGGTCTCTGCATTTCTCTTTGGACTGAGGATGGTTCCCAGCCATCACCCAAAGACCTGCCAGAGGCCACTGCAACAAGGCCACGTGTCACCCAACAGCCCCTGGGTCCTGGACTTGCTCTGAACAGCCACCCCTTCAGACCACCCACCCTTGGCACTTACCATATATTTATTTTTCAAAACCACAAAAAGAACCGCGAGGCAGGAAGTTGAGAACATGCTCAGTCGCTCAGTTGTGTCTGACTATTTGCGGCCCTGTGGACCCTAGCCTGCCAGGCTCCTCTGTCCGTGGGGATTCTCCAGACAAGACTGCTAGATGGGGTTGCCATGCCCTCCTCCAGAGGATCTTTCCAACCCAGGGATTGAACCCAGGTCTTCTGGATTGCAGGCAGATTCTTTACCACCTGGGAAGCCCCAAGGTAAGAACAGGTCTGAGCTAACCAGGGGTCTCCCCTCCTCTAGGGTCTGGGACCGTTCACTGTGTGTGTTGGCCCGCCTTGGCCAAGCTTCCTAAGGACCGTGCCTCCAGTGGAAGTTAGGAATGATGCTGTTCCTCTGTATGTAGCACGTGCTGACTCTGTGTAGACACAAAGTCTACTTAGGTTATAAATGAACAATTGAAATCAACAAATGAAGAATTCCTGGTGAGTAAGGCAGAAGATGGCTGAAAAACACCAGTTGTCAAAGGATGGTGGTGGGTGCCTGAGTACAGGAAGATTTCCTGGGAGGAAAAGGAGGATTGAGGGAGTATTTTGAGCGATAGCTTGACGTTGATGCAGAAAACATAAGCTTAGGAGTCTGACAGGGCTTGAATCTGAACTCTCCCCCTTTACAGCTGTGTGACCTTGGCCAAGTTACTGAAGCTCTCTGTGCTTTTACCCTGTCACCTGTAAGAGGGGGGTGAGTACCTACCTTGCCAGGGTCATTATGATGATAAAACCAGATAATGTGTAAGTGCCTGGCCCAGAGGGAATGTTCCAGGAAAGACAAGTCCATTAGGATTAGAGAAGGCAAGGAGAGGAAGGGGCGGTTTGGAGGGAGACCACGTTCAGGGAGGTTGGAAGCATATCTGGAGCCGTTTCACCCAGCCCTGTGACCGTCAGTGTCTGTCATCTTGGCAGAGACACCCTGGAGCCCCGGCTTTGGTCATGGTTTCTGGAAGTGGCAGCAACAGCTGCCCGCTGGGTGGTGGTGATGGTGGGTGGGGGTGGGCGGTGGAGGGATGGATAGTATTCAGGTGGGGGTGGAGGAAGGGACAGCGATGCGGGGAGAACTGCAGCTGAACCGTTGGTTTATTTCAAGGTTGCAAGACCTCCAACCATCTCTTCCTACAAGCTCCCCCTGCCTCGAGGGTAGAGGAACCGAGCCGGGACCAGATGTTTCCTCTCTCTCGCCATCGATGGAGGGCTCGGCGACACGGGGGCAGGGAGAGGGCAGGAAATCAGGCAGAGGGACAGATTCCTTCGCTGGGAACCCATCCTCCTCCACGCGGGTCTGCCTCTTGGAGCCTCTGCCCGCTGCAGCTCTAGGAGCCGCCAATGTTAGTGGTGTGGCCACACAGAGGGGTCGGACAGCTGGTTTCCTGGAGGAGCCCCGTTGAGAGGGAACTTGGAGCTTGGTTAGCAGATTTGCCCATCTCAGTGACGACTAACTCAGGAGAGGAGAGGCTAAGAATAGCTGTTTGTCAGAAATAGACTTACAGACATAGAAGACAAACTTGTAAAACAGGGCAGAGCAGGCGGTGGGGGAGAGATTGGTTAGGAGTTTGGGATTAACTTACACGCACGACTGTATAAAATAAGTGAACCACCAGGACCTACGTAGAGCACAGGGAACTCTACTCAATATCTTGTAATAACCTGTAACGGAGAAGAATCTGAAAAGGAATATATATGTATAAGTGTGTGCATGCTAAGTCTCTTCAGTTGGGTCTGGCTCTGTGACCCCATGGACCACAGCCCAACCAGGCTCCTCTGTCCATGGGATTCTCCAGGCAAGAATACTGGAGTGGGTTGCCATGCCCTCCTCGAGGGAATCTTCTGGATTCAGGGATTGAACCCGTGTCTCCTGCACCTCCTGCTTTGGCAAGCAGGTTCTTTACCACTGGAGCCACCTGGGAAGCAGTTAACATGTATATGGATGCACACGTATATACGCATAACTGAATCACTCTGCAAAACACTGGAAACTAACATAACATTGTAAATTAGCTCTACTTCAATTTTAAAAATGGTTAAAAAAAAAAAGAAAAGAAAAGAAAAGAGCAGCTCTTTGTGACATCTGTGTCACTCAGAGAAAACCCGAGAGGCAGAGACAGAGGGTTGGAGAGTCCAGCACCTTCAGAGTCCACCAGCAGAATCTCCCTGGCATCAGTTTTTCCATCTGTAACATGGGGAGAGTACTCACACCTGCCCAGAGGATGTTACTCCCCCACTGAGGACTGTCATAAATGTGCAGGATGAGCGGGAGGGAGTTTTCATGGGGCAGCAGCATAGGGGGTGTCTTCACAGGCGGGGAAGCACCGAGGGGCCCACCACCTGTTGCAGCACAGAGGGGCCTCAGTGGGAGGGCAGGTGCACCTCCTCCCGACGACTCTGAAATAAGTGTGGGCGCCCAGGAAGCACTTCTCGGCTAGAGAACAACCAAAACCTGCTTTGGGCTCAAAACCTCCAGCACTGGGTCATCATCTCGGGGCTTCTGGTCTCATCTCCTCTTCTAAGACACATTTTTTTTTCTCACTTGAGAGGCTGTGAGGCTCCTGTGAATCAGAGAGTGGACCAAGCTGAGCTGGGCATGCCGTTTTTTTTGGTGGTCCTCCTGCTTGCTATCTCTAAAGGCCAAGGGGTTGCCTGGATACGTCCTGAGACTAAAAGCCCAGCCCCATTTGCGGGTCTTGGTGGTGTGGCTGGGGAATGGAGGAGATCACCTTCAGGTGCGGTGAGTCCCAGGTCTGCAACCATGAGAGCTGTTCACATCACGGTCAGTGTGAAGGAGGCCCTTCTCATGGGTTATCTGCATCATCGCCACAGCCTTCGGAAGAGGGACAGTTAATGTGTGTGCTAAGTCACTTCAGTCATGTCCAACTCTTTGTGACCCCATGACCTGTAGCCTGCCAGGCTCCTCTGTCCATGGGATTCTCCAGGCAAGAATACTGGAGTGGGTTCCCATTCCCTTATCCAGGGGATCTTCCTGACCGAGGGATCAAACTGGCATCTCTTTTGTCTCCTGTATTGGCAGGCAGGCTTTTTACCACTAGCACCACCTGGGAAGGTGGGACGAGTATCATCATCCCCATTTTACAGATAAGGAGACTGAGGCTCCAGGATGCCTCGGTTTCACAGCCTGATCGGGCCTTCGGTGAGGTCAGAGGTCAGGCCACAAGGGACAGGCATGTCCCACCAGAGACCACACGACCCACTGAGGGGGGCCCAACAGAGCAGAGGTGAATTATTCCCCAAAGGGAAAGCCTTGCTTTAAACCTCAGGCAGGCTCTCCTGGGGTCAGCCTTGAACACCTATGATAGGAGGACCCTCCAGCAGGGCTCACCTTCCTCCACCTTAAGCCAGAGGGGCTGCAAGAGGGCTGGGCTGCAACAGGTGGGGAAGATGCTTTCTTTCTTTCATAAACATAATGCTGAATGTTCTGTGTGTGTGTAGGGTGGGGGGAGAGAAAGGTTTACATGGAAGAAGAGAGTATACCTTTGTAGAATCTCTTTCCCTCCTCCCTCTGTTGCTTTCTCCCTCCTTTCTTTCTTTCCTTCTGTCTTTCTTTTGCAAACCACAGACCAGCTACACATTCTTTGGCAGTTTCCTGAAGATGAACTTCAGATTTTTGTGGAGAGAGCGGAAAAAAAAAAAGAAAAACAAGAAAGACAAAAGCAAAGGGTGGGAAGAAGTGAGGCAGAAAGCGACAGAGCGTGTGCACGCACACGCACACCACGCCTGGCAATAAGGAAGTGAGACCAGACCTTTTTCATGAATGGGCTCAGCTCAGCCCGGCCGGACTTCCGCTCTCCCATTCACCAGCTTTCAGATTTCACCTCTGACCGTCCAAGGGAGCTGGCTGAGGGCCCAGGAACGAGGAGCAGTTGGAGATCGTCCCCTGACCACAGACAACTGTGTGCTCACAAGAATCTTCCTTTGGGGGCTGGTAAATGCAGATGACCAGCGTGTTGGTAGGACACCAGGTTTGGGGGGGCACTGACCCTTGGGTCCCCCACAACAATGGCTCCCTCCCTGGGGGCTGCTATTACTGCCCAGGAAACTCAGAAAGGAGAGCAGGCACTACCTGCAGAGTCATGCTCCGGCCGGGGGCTGCATGCCAGGAGGGTTCGCCTACCTTAAATGGTGCTGGCGGATGAGCCTCATGGTCCAGAGGGGACACGTCGAGTTCTTCCTGCCAGGGCTGAGGGGCAGAGGGCTGTGGCTTGTGGCCTGAGAGGGTGTTATTCTTTCACTTCGGATGGGAGATGCTTGAGGAGCCGGGCGTCACTGAAGCTGCTGTCAGTGGTTGAAAATTGGTTCCAGAGGGTTCGCCTCGGCCCTAGGAAGTCTGGCTGCAGATCTGGATGAAGTCATTGAAATTTGCTGTACTTGGGAAAGATGGGATGAGAACACCTCCCGCAGGGGTGCTGGCATGACTCAGAGAGCAGAGGCTGGCCGACCAGTACCCGTCCCAGCCACAGGCGCTCAGTCACCAAAACCTGCAGCCACTGTCCAGAGTCAGGACAGCCCTGAGCTTCCAGGACATGGGGCTGCCACAGGCTTTTGGTGCATGGCCTGGATGGACAGGGAAGCAGGGGTGGCCTGGCCTGGACACCAAAACAGAAGAGGAAGGAGAAATGTTGGGAGACAGACACACCCTCGGGGCTAAGCTATTCTTCCTGTGAGTTCCTTCCCCCAATCCCCTGCAGTCCTTCTGGCGGAAGATCAAGGAGACAACAGAGAAAGGGACATCATTTTCCTGTCCCCACCCTGGTACCCCTGGTCCTCACACTCGGATGGGTCGGAGGAGGTCCCCAGACACCCCAGGTCTTAAGATCTTTGGGCCCAGAGGCAGGGGCCTGGACGAGATGACCTTCAGGGTGCCTCTCTACTTCCGGGGGCCACAAGCCTTTCCCGAAAACGAAACCCAGGACACAGTGCTGGGGGGAGCTGCATTCCACTCCCCGCAGCTGCCCAGCCGCTGGGCCCAGCTCCGGGCACTGGGAACAGACTCGGAAATACCAGTGGGCTTTGTTGGGGCTGATGACTCACGGCGGAGGAATGACAGCCATTCCATCGGACTTTCTAGGAACTCCCCTGCAGCTGGAGTGTCCCTGCCACTAGGTCCTCCCTGGAGCACAGAAAGGTTGCTGCTCACGGTGGAGTGTGGCCTGATGCCAATGGACCCCAGGAGGGGCTGGGGGGATTCTCCTGTGATCAAGTGGGGCTCCGGGGCACCTCTCCTGGGATAACTAGAGCATCCTTCTTGACCCATTCTCCTGGTGCCCTCTCCCTCCTCTGTTTGCCGTGCCCCCCACGCATTCAGCCACCCAACACATGCAGTGCAGAGGGTCTGAGGAGTGTGCGCTGGGACGGCAGTGACGTGAGGAAATGCCCACTGGTCTGAGGGCTCTGATCATGAAAGCTGCTCTATCTCCCGTAATCCTCGCAGCCGCCTGTGCCCAGCCCTATCACTGTGCCTTTTTTACAGACACTGATGAAGAGCCTTAGAGAGATCAAGAAATCCTTCCCAGCTTGCATGCCGAGCAAATGAATTGAGCCCATCTCTGCTCAGCTGAGAAGCCCGTGGGTTTAGCTCTTCTCTCATACGCTCCTTATCAGCTCCACTTTTATGAGAAGGAGATGTGAAGCTCTCCCGGAGGTTGCTCTTTGAAAAGGCAGCGGCCAGAATTTGCTGAGGCTGGAGGATGTGCAGGAACATGCTGCCGGCTGAGGGTCTAGGGTCACAGGGGCCCTGGAGCAAGGCTGGACCTTGCCCCTCTGGTAGGAACACCTCTTCCACGACCACTGACCCGCTCTTCCAGCTGGTGTTCACGGTTTTGTCTCCCTCCTTCCCCATCTTCTTCCAAGTCCACCTGTCGGGGCTTCTCCAGCTCCTGGTCCCATTCCTGCCTTCTCTCTGCAAACTCCTCTGACCTCCTAACCATCTATCTGGATGGAGCCCAGTTGCCTTGTGACTGCTTTTTCCAGTCTCCTTTCCTGAGCCATGACGGTCCTGTTTGCTCACGGTTTCCATGGTTCCCCTTCTCTCTGTGTCTAAGTTCCTGGACCACCTCACTCTCCAAGTCCTCTCAGTATCTCACATTCAAATGTCCTGCCAGAGGCTCCGATGGGTTAGTGACTACCCGGTTTAGAGTCAGTGTGCCCAGCCTGACTTTCAAGCAGCTGGCCTTCGATAGGAGACCGCAGGAGCCCATCTCCTTTCCAAGTTGTTGTGGTCAGGATGGCAGGGAAATATGGCCCAAAGCGCACGGGTTCAGTTGTGTTATTGCGGTGCTTGTTCAGTCGCTCAGTCGTGTCTGACTCTTTGCCACCCCTTGGACTCCAGCACGCCAGGCTTCCCTGTCCACCATCTCCCAGAGTCTGCTCAGACTCATGTCCATTGAGCTAGTGATGCCATCCAACCATCTCATCGTGTTGTCCTCTTCTCCTCCTGCCCTCAATTTTTCCCAGCATCAGGGTCTTTTCCAATGAGTCGGCTCTTTGTGTCAGGTGGCCTAAATATTGGAATTTCAGCTTCAACATCAGTCCTTCCAATGAATATTCAGGGTTGATTTCCTTTAGGAATGATTAGTTTGATCTCCTTGCTGTCCAAGGGACTCTCAAGAGTTTTCTCCAACACCACAGTTTAAAAGCATCAATTCTTCAGTGCTCAGCCTTCTGTATGGTGTAGCCCTCACATCTATACATGACTACTGGAAAAACCACAACTCTGACTATACAGACCTGTGTTGACAGAGTGTTGTCTCTGTTTTTTAATATGTTGTTTAGGTTTGTCATGGCTTTCCTTCCAAGCAGCAAGCGTCTTTTAATTCTGTGGTTGCAGTCACTGTCCACAGTCATTTTGGAGCCCCCAGAAAATAAAATCTGCCGCTGTTTACTTTTCCCCCTTCTATTTGCCGTGAAGTGATGGGACTGGATGCCATGATCTTAGTTTTTTAAATGCTGAGTTTTAAGTCAGCTTTTTCACTCCTCCTCTTTCACCCTCATCAAGAGGCTCTTTAGTTCCTCTTTGTTTTCTGCCATTAGAGTGATATCATCTGAGTATCTGAGGTTGTTGATGTTTCTCCTGCAGTCTTGATTCCAACTGGTGATTCAGTTACCTTATCCCCAGTTTAAATATGGGGACCTGACATTGAGAGGTGAAGCAATCTGCCTGAGGTCAAGCATTTAGAAGGCAATGGAATCCAGAATAAGATATAGATCTTCCATTTCCAAAGCCTGAGAATTTTCTACTCTACGGTGCTACCACCCAAGAAAAAATGAATTGTGTTTGGTTTTGTGTTTAGAGTAATTTTGCATTTTAAGCTATAGGAAAATCATTGTTTCTACAAGATCTTCCCCTCAGCCAACCTGAAACTTCCTGTCATTCTGTATTATCGTAAATGTGTTAATGTTAAATAAAAATCTTCACACGACTTCCCTGGTGGTCCAGTGGTTAAGACTTTGCCTTCCTATGCAGGTTCGACCCCTAGTCAGGGAGCTGAGATCCACATGCCTCTCGGCCAAAAACCCAGAAGCAATATTGTAACAGATTCAATAAAGACTTTGAAAAGAATAGTCCACATCAAAAAAAAAAAAAAAAACAAACTTTAAAAAACTAAAACCTTAGCACTAAAAATCTGACTTAGAATTGTTCAAATGATGATACTATTATTAATAATAGTATTATTCATTAATTACATACTAATTACTGCTGCTTGCAAAAAATAAAAACAGCAGAACTGTTGGTAATAATGTTACAAAGACCTATTCAGAACAAAACTCACACAAGAGCAGTGGTCATGGATTAAGAGGACTGACTCAGCTACCATCAGCTGGCTCTGTGGCCTGGGCAAGATGGTGTCCCTCAGCGTGCATGCATGCTAAGTCATTTCAGTCATGTCTGACTCTTTGTGACCTCATAGACTGTAGCCCACCAGGGTCCTCTGTCCATGGAATTCTCCAGGCAAGAATATCGGAGTGGGTTGCCGTGCTCTCCTCCAGGGGATCTTCCTAACCCTTCCTAACCTGTGTCTCTTACATCTCCCGCATTGGCAGGAGGATTCTTTACCACCAGCGCCACCTAGAAAGTCCGGTGTCCCTCTGGGTCACCTCAAATGAGGGGCTTGGTCTAAATAAACTTTGTGATTCCTTCTAGCTCCAACATCCTACAATGCTAAATATTTGGCTGAAGAAAGTATGTAAACTGAGGGTATATTGATGCTAAGCAGTTAGACCTTCCCCACCCTGCAGTGGGGCAGTTCTGATGGGATCTGGAGGTAGGGACGGTCCAGAGAAGTCCTTGCTACAACTTCTTTTCTGAGCCACGCTAACTGGTTGCCCTTTAGGGATTAAAAAGCTTCCTTCACATTCCGTTGGACACACACAGGTCATCCCAGTGGCCGTGTCCCCTCCCTTGGTTCTCATCTGTTGGACGCTACAGGCGGCGGAATTTCCATGGGCTCAAGCAGCTGCGGATAGCTGCAGAGTCTGGGGTGGTCTCTGTTAACCCGCCAGCTGCTTCAACAGCAGGCGGGGGAGGGGGGTGAGGGAGCTTCCTCTGGCTTCCTCTGGACTGCAGCTGTTCAGAACATCCCCGGAACAATGGTTGACTTCCACAACAAGAATGTGTCAAGACTGATTTTTTTTTTTTTTTTAACTCAGAAAATGATTTCAGATTGACTTACAAACTAGTCCAAATATGTCCTCTGGAATATACAACATGGTCATAAAGTGCCCTGAGATCATGCCTCACACATAGCAAGTACTCAAGCTAGCTAACAAATATATGTTAGCTCATTATTATGAAAAACGAAATAATGAGATTGAAATGATGATAATATCCAAACTCTACCCATCGTCCCCAGACCAGCTCAAGTTTGCTTTCCTCCGGGAAGTCTTCCTGCATTCCTCAGCCTATAGTTATCACTAGCATTCATTCATTCAGCAAATACTTTCCAAGTGCTTGGGGTCCTAGATGTTGAGGATATTACAGAGAATAAGAGCCAAGGTCCCTGCCCTGATGGGATTTGTATTCTGGTGGACAGAGATAATAATTTACATGTTAAAGAAAAAACAAGATTCATTCAATTAAATACTTATGGAGCACCTGCTCTGTGCCAAACACATGTTTAGGTTTTGGAGATAAAGTGTTGAGACAAACCCAAGTCTCTCGACTGAAAACACTTTCCTTTTAGTAGAAAGACAATGAAGACATGGATTAACTAGTTTAGACATGGTGATTCTTTAAGGAAAATGAAACAGGGACATGTGTCCAGAGTGAAGGAGGATGGGGAGTGGTTCTTAAACCAAAGAAGTCAGGTTTCAATAATTTCTAGAGAATACACATCACAATGATAACTTCTACTGCACTCACTGTCCAGTTCATTCATGGCCCACACCATATCATTGAAGTCCTCTCCTGCAACACTGACTTAGATATAGTAGCTGCCTGCTGTATCTGAAGGGTTGCTTACCTGAGTTTAGCAGGGAATAGGCTTTTTAAACTGGATTGAAGCTACTTCTGCAGTGTCTCACAAAGGTGTGGAAATTCTGGGGGCTTGCAGGAGCAAGAGCAGGTGAGAAACAAGTGATGGGAAAGAGCTTTTGGGGGACACTGGAGATTGAGGCTCTGTGAAGAAGTACTAGAACACACGGGCTTGACTTCCAATGGAAAGTCCTGAATGCCATCACGGGCAACTCAAAGTCTGTCGTCACGAGCTCTGCTGTCTCATTACACATCCTGACACCCCCACTGCCTCCCTTCTGTATCGAGATTTGAACTTTCAGAGCACTTTTCTCTCCAGCTTGAGGTTTACAGCATATTCTTGCAAGATAAACGTGACAAATACTATTATCTCCTTTTGAGAGTGAGGGAGTGGAGAAAGGTCAGAAGTCTTAACCAAGGCCACCCAGGAAGTCGTAAGTCAGAGGAGAAACCAGGAATGGACAGGTTCTCCTGATTCAGAGTGCTTTGTTCTGCTTGCCACATGGCCCCTCAGTACCATAATTCACTACTTCAGCGTGAAATACGCATCCATTCTGAGCTCTTCCGGGCATTTAGAATAAGGATCCGACTTGGGACTTTTTCTGGAAGCGTGAACTCTCCTTCTCGCTGAACCCCCAGCCTGTGCCTGGCTATCCTTGTGGGTGGTGGGGAAGGAGCCCACAGTTATGGGCAGCATGGGAGGCGGACACTTGGGTCTGACCTCAGGACAGCTGTCCCCAATTAGAGAAGGGTGCACTTGAGCCCTGAGGCACGCCCTGCTCCACACTCTTCTGTAATTGCTGAATGCAGTTTGGAAAGTCTCAGGCAGAGTGTTGACCAGGACAGCACTGGTGGGTCAGGCTGGGGGAGACCTACACCAGGTCCCATGGCTAGAACCCCTTGGAAAGAGGGCAATTTCCTGTTCTTGTACTGACCTCCTCTTGATACCCTGCATTCCAGTGCCCTTACAGCCATCACTGTGGTCTTTGAAAACAGAGCTCAGCATTTCTCTCTCCTGCTTGAAACCCTTCAAAATCCCACTTCTTGCTCCGAGGATAAAGCCTCACATGGCTCATAACTGCTTGCAGGTTGTGGTCCCTCTTGCTCACTCACTGGCAGTATTTCACATCAGCGGTCTCTCCCTCTATCTGACTCCAGCCACAGTGGCTTTTCTGAGTCTTGGGGCTTTTGCGTAGACTGTTCCCTCTACCTGGAACCCTCCCTTCCCTTCCCCCGCTTCGTTGCTTGAATATGTCATACTGACTTTCAGATTTCAGCTTAAATGTCACCTTCTCAGACTAGAGGACTACCCCTGTTAGATTTTTCTCATAACACTTGCCCACTTCTTTAAGATAGTACCTATCACTGTGGTGGCTCCTTTATTTATTTTTTTAATTTTTATTGGAGTATAGTTGCTCTACAGTGTAGCATTCGTTTCCGTTGTACAGTAAAGTGAATCAGTTGTATGTACACACATATCCCCACTTTTTCGAATTTTTTTCCTATAGAGGTTGCCACAGATCACCGAGTAGAGTTCCCTGTGTTCTACATCAGGTTCTCATTAGTTATCTATTTCGTGTACAGCACACATAGTGTGTATGCTGCTGCTGCTGCTAAGTCACTTCAGTCGTGTCCGACTCTGTGCGACCCCATAGACAGCAGCCCACCAGGCTCCCCCGTCCTGGGATTCTCCAGGCAAGAACACTGGAGTGGGTTGCCATTTCCTTCTCCAATGCATGAAAGTGAAAAGTGAAAGGGAAGTTGCTCAGTCGTGTCCGACTCTTCGCGACCCCATGGACTGCAGGCTTCCAGGCTCCTCCGCCAATGGGGTTCTCCAGGCAAGAGGACTGGAGTGGGTGCCATTGCCTTCTCCGCGTAGTGTGTTTAAGTCGATCTAAATCCAACTGCTTACTCATTCACCTGTCCCTCCCCCACCCCTCCTCCTTTTGGTAAAGGAGTTCCTTAGTTCCCAGGACATTGCCAGGCACTCCAGGCATATTTGTTGAATGACTGAAGGAACCCATATGCCCTAAGGGCTGGGAGGACATTTAGGAACATCCAATCCAATGAGTCTCCTTTACAGCATTCCTGCCAGATGTCCCCTACCTATGCTTCAGAGCCTCCATGGAGAACTTGCTGTCTGTCAGACTAAGGTAACAAACCTCCTCAGGGGTCAAATTCTCGGGTCCCTGAGTATGTTATTTAGCTCCTCTGGTTCCTGTCCTATAAATGTGATAAGAATAATACCCACTTCACAGGAAGGCTGTCGTTATTAAATGATATCAGGCACACGAAACCTGGTGACTGACACCACCTGATGACTCAATAAATGTGAGTTAATCACATTATTATTCCCATAATCATCATCACAGAAGGTGAAACTATCCTTACATTTCACTATGACTGATTTCTCTATAAATCTGTTTCTACCTTTGGGTTTGCACAGAATGTTTCTGGCATGTTCCACATGAGAGCAGTTGGAGTCTTGTTGACCACGGGTTTTCTCCAGTTTACCCTGACATAGATACTGGACCAGCTCTGAGCTTCTCACCAACTTGGTCCCGCTCTGAATAACTCCTCTTTGTCTGTATCCCCTGACATCTTGGGCTGTCCTAGGAATGAAGAAAGTGCTGGTCCTAACAAATCCAGGGTTTGGGGCATCAGACAGAGAGTAACAGAGACAGTTTAAGCTTTGGACCCAGCTAAGGTATAAGGAGCTTTACGGGCTCTTCGGCAAACCCTGGGGGTTTCAGTTCTCATCTTGAGATGGGAACCGAAGGATACCATATGAGGAGTTCAGGTCTGACCTTAGGCAAACTCGACCTGTTCCAACCCACTACTTAATTTCTCCCTATCTCTTCTTTTAAAGGCACCCAGGACCTACACACCACTCCAGCTTACGCATGGAGTTTCCCACCTAATAAACCATGAAAGTGGCACAGATTCTCTTTTAAGAACTTACCACTCTTTGGTTATACTTTTTCGAGGTCCTTTCTCTCCTGAGTTAATATACCGGATTAATTCCTGCTAAAGTGTTAATGACTAACCTCGGCTCCCTTCCTGCCTGCCATCTTGCACCCCCTCCCCAGAGGGCTGGGTAAATTTGAATTTTAGACATGGATGGCAGGGTCTGTGAAGGAGTTCATTTGAGCAGGCAGAGATCTCACCTAGGGCTCTCCCATTCACCCTGTGCAGGTAGGCGCCCCTTCCACCTGTGCCTGAAGCCGCCCGACCTTATACATACAATCCGCTGGAAAGGAGGGCTGGCCCAGTGAGTAGTCAGTTAATATGAAGACCGCCATCTGCTGGCAGATGGTATCTATCGGCCCTATTGGTGTGTTCGGTGTTGCTGCTACTGCCCCGGACTTTTCTGATTGGATTGCTCGAGTGAGGACGACCAGTCATCTCCCTTATTCCTTTTCTCTCATTTTCCTTTTCTCTCTCTTTTTTTTAAAGTTCTTTTAAAAACTTTGATTCCATAATATACATGGTGTTTCACAGAGCCTTTGAGCTGAAAGGGATCTGTGACGTGCATAATCATTGTAAGCCATTAACACTTTAGTATAAATTAACCCATTGGACTGCCCATTTCTGAACCTCTGAAACAAATTCAACTGCTCCTGAAATCTCTCGTATCGTTGGGACTCCATATTCCCAGTTCCTTCACCCCCACTAATAGTCTCCTAACTCCCTTCCAATTAGAAGTGTAAATATATTTGCCATCTTCTTAACCACAATTCATGTGTGATACTTTTGCTTTGTGTGGGTTCCATCTGTGACCTTCTCATGGGCTATTTTACTTCCAAAGATATTTGCCTTCTTTCTGTGTTGGTTTTTTTTTGTTTTTTTGTTTTTTTTTTTGATAGAGAGTAAATCTACTCTGGGTGATTCGTTTTAAGATGATGACTGCCTTCAATTATTAGGTTAAATTGTGGATGTTATTTGTAAATTGACATGTTAAATCTGCAGCTTCTAAGAGCTTGACAATAAAAATAAAGCCTATGATGATATAAAATAATTTTATAAAAAACAGTTTTGGCAAACATATATTAAAGTGACAATATTTCAATTTATCTAACTCTAGGCATATCAAATTAGAAGATACCTTTAAGAAAAAGAATAACATGGATAATTAATAATCATTTGATGAATAAAGCATTTTAAGTGACTGTTCAGAACTAGGGAAAGTCAATGTTTTCCCAAGTGGTGAAGAACCCACCTGCAATGTAGGAGACACAAGAAACGCAGGTTTGATCATTGGGTTGGGAAGATCCCCTGGAGGAGGAAATGGCAACCCACTCCAGTATTCTTGCCTGGAGAATCCCATGGATGGAGGAGTCTGGTGGGCTGTAATATGCGGGTCACAAAGAGTCAGACACAATAGAAGAAACTTAACATACACAATGACTACACAGACTGAAAAATAGGTACTTTTAAGTCAGATATTTTCTGATTCTTTGCTCTCAGTGATATCAGAAGAGGACCTAATTCAGTTGTCAGCTGATAGATGATTAAAAATAATTCTTGATGATAGAGCAGTATGCTATTTTTGGAATAGAACTTGGAAAGAGTTCAGATAGTTAAATCATATTGCTATAATAAAACTCCTTCCAAATGATTAATGTGGACAAAGTTTCCCAGCATTTCTTCTGTAAAAATGAGGTGTAGGAATGGAATGGATATTGCTCCTTGCCTAATTCTAATAACAGATAATATCACAAATGGATATATAAGGTCATTAAAAATAAAAACCATATTCATTTTATTGAGATAATTTGCTAATAAAAATTCTTAATTAAACTTTTTAATTTGAGAAGAGCTTCCCTGGTAGCTCAGATGATAAAGAATCTGCCTGCAATGTGGGAGATGTGGGTTCGATCTCTGGATTGAGAAGACCCCTTGGAAGAGAGCACGGCAACCCACTCCTGTATTCTTGCTTGGAAAATCCCCATGGAGAGAGGAGACTGGCAGGCTGCAGGTCATGGGGTCTCAAAGAGTCGGACACGACTGAGTGACTTAGCACACACGATTTGAGAAAATAGATTGGCATGCAGTTGTAAGAAATGATACACAGATATCCTGTGTGAGTTTACCCAATGGTAACATCTTTCGACACCGTGGTACAGTGTCATAACGTGCCATAACTAGAAGTCAGGAGATAGAATATTTTCATCACAATGAGGATTCTTCCTGTTGTCCTTTTATTATCACACTTACTTCCCTTCCATTTTGCTCCTCCTTAACCACTAATCTGTTCTCCATTTCTATGATTTTGTCGTTTCAACAATATTATTAATATATAACAGAATCAGGCACTATGCAACCCTTTGGGATTGACTTTTACACTGAGCAGTATTCTCTCGAGATTCACTCAGGTGTTATATGTATGAATAGTTCATTCATTTTCATTGCTGAGTGGTAGTTCATGATATCAATGGATCATAGTTATTTAACCATCCACATAATCCTTTCCCAGAAAATTATATAGTTAGAATTATTTGGTGTGTAGCCTCTTCAGAATGATTTCTTAAAATTATCAACATGTTTTTGAGGTTGCTCCACTTCTTTTCATG
>SJYQ01095638.1:130055-150490 GCA_006410935.1 Redunca redunca
CTGATATCATGATATTACTAGCTTCATAAAATGAATAGAAATGTATTTTCTGGAAGAGATTGTATAGAACTGGTGTTCATTCTTCTTTAAACATTTTGAAAATTCTCTAGTGGATCCATCTGGGCCTTGAGATTTTTTTTATTTTTTATTTTTAAATTTTCAAATGCAATTTTCTTAATGGTTATAAAGTTATTTTAGATGATCTTTTTCCTATTGGGTGAGTTATAATTATTTTTTATAATTACTTATAAGCTTGTGTTTATTGAGGAATTGGTCCTTTCATACAAGTTGTCAAGTTTACCAAAAGTAGAGCTGATTGTAGAATTCCTTTAGTAGCACATTGATGTGTTAGCCTCTGTAGGGACAACTTTAGTTTCATTCCTGATAGTGGTCAATTCTGTTTCTCTCTCTCTTTCTCTTGGTCAGTCTTGTTGGAGGCTTATCAATTTTGTTGATCTTTCCAAAGAACGATCTCTTTATTTCACAGATTTTCTCTTTTTAAATTTCTCTTTTCTGTTTTGAAATTTCATTTATTTTTTACTACTATCTTTATTGATTTCCTTCCTTCTGCTCACCCTTGGATTTATTTGCTCTTCATTTTCTAGGCTTTTAAGATGGGAGATTTGGTTATTGATATGGGAATTTTCCTCTTTTCTAATATAAACATTAATTACACATACTTTCCTCTCTGCCTGGCTGTGTTCCGTAACTTTTGCTATGATGTATTTTCATTTCCTTTCAGTTCAATATATTTTTGGACTTCCTTTGAGACTTCCTCTCTTCCCATGGACTATGTACAAGTGTTTTGGTATTTTCTTGTTATCTTTCTGTTATTGATTTCTAGTTTAATTCCACAGTAGATGGAAACCACATTCTATACTATTTCAATTATTCTAAATGTGCTGAGGTTTGTTTTATGACCCAGAGTATGCTCTATTCTACATTTTAAGTTTTCTTATCAAAATATGTAACATTTTATACTGTTTTTATTAATTGTGTACTACTAATAATTCTTATTCAAACCTATCATTAATATAGAAGAAAATTCGGACAATTGTAAGACACAACAGTTATAGGAGCTTTAGAATTCTAGACATATTTTTGTTGAATTACAGCAAGCGAGGCAAAGTAGAAATACAATTTCAAAAGGAAAAGAATACAATGTAAGATTCACAAACTTAAAGAATTTGCTTATACATTTTCAAATATATGATGTATATCAAATAATTGTGACAACTCTTTTCCATGGCAAGCATGCAAAAGTCTGATCAAAGAATTTTATTTTAAACTGCAAATGTTTATAATACTCTGGAAACTAACATCCACTTTAACTACATATTAATTCGTTTTATGTTTTGGCTACTGTACATGACCTGTGAGATCTTAGTTCCCTGCCTAGGGATTGAACACATGCCCCTTGTCTTGGAACTGCAGAGTCTTAACCACTGAACTGCCAGGGTTTAATCTACATATTAAATTTTGATGTAAACTTTTGGGTGTTAACTTACAAATGAAAGAGAATACTCAATTAAAAAAAAATTGCGTGTGTGTAGTTGGTGGTGAAAAGAAAAGGAAGCTGAGCGCCAAAAAATGGATGCTTTTGAACTGTGGTGTTGGAGAAAAAGCTTGAGAGTCCCTTGAACTGCAAGGAGAATCAAACCAGTCAATCCTAAAGAAAATCAGTCCTGAATATTCACTTCTGGTGAATATTTCGACTGATGCCGAAACTGAAGCTCCAATACTTCGGCCACCTGATGCGAAGAACTGATTCATTGGAAAAGAACCTGATGCTGGCAAGATTGAAGGCAGGAGGAGAAGGGTGGTGAGATGGTTGGATGGCATCACCGCCTCAATGGACCTGAGTCTGAGCAAGCTCTGGGAGTTAGTGATGGACAGGGAAGCCTGGCGTGCTGCAGTCAAAAGAGTCAGACACGACCGAGCGACTGACCTGAACTGAACTGAGGTGTGGTGAGTAAGCTAGCAAGGACAGAGGACCAATAGTCTGGATGAGTGCAGAAGATGGGTTAAGGAAAGTATGTCCCAGGTGTAAGCACCCACATCAAAGATCACTGGTAAAGAAAAACCAGCCACCTCAAGTTAGAGTCTCTAGTGCTTTTCTGTGTCTGGAAAGTCACAAGAGTCTCGGCTCACTGAAATCGTGGCTTAGATGTACATCTCGGCCACCTGGTACCAGGATCCTGCTTTTCTCCATCCTGAATCCCCTCAGGGTGCACGGTCAGGCAGCTGCAGTGGCTGCTGGTTTGATGGCCCCGACATCCTTTGTTTCCTGATACAGTGGGCTATCCCACAGTCCCTTCAGCCTGAGGACTCCCTGACTCTAAGACTCTTTGAGCTGGATTTCACAAATAACCTCCGTCTCCTCATGATTTGCTGGTATTCCTCACTCTGCATGAAGTTCCTTGCATGGAATCTTTTCAACTCCTTGGTCCAGGTTCTTTTGTCTTTTGTATCCTGCTCACTCTCCCCAAGAGCATCAACATGCCCCTCAAGCTCTCTCCTCCAGCGTCTCCCTCAGCACATGGGATCCACACCTGCCTCTCTTGATTTGGCTCACCCATCTTGTCTCCCCTGCCAGCATCAGCCAGGCACCTTCTAATTCCTGGATTGTTTAGCTCTTGACTGTGAACCACACCCACAGGATAACACTCCGCGGAGAAGATGCCTACGTCTATTGAAGGGCAAATCCTCCACACCCAAGAGTGACTCCTCTCTCCTCCATAAAACAGGCTTTCAGATCCCCAAAGGTGCAGCCCTCTTGAAGCCAGAAAAGTTTAGCTTTCCCATGTTACTAGGCTTTATCTTCAAACCTGGCACACAAGAGAAGCCAGCAGGTAGTCCAGATAGTCTATGACAATGAAGGATTTAAATATTCTACCTCAGGACTCCCCTGGCGGTCCAGTGGTAAAAACTCTACTTCCAGTGCAGGGGGCGTGGTTTTGATCCCTGGTCAGAGAACTAAGATCCCGCACACCACGTGGTACGGCTGAAACATTTTAATAACTAAATATTCTGTCTCTGAATTGATGCTTTAGAACTGTGATGTTGGAGAAGATTCTTGAGAGTCCCTTAGCCAACAAGGAGATCAAACTAGTCAATCCCAAAGGAAATCAACTCTGAATATTTATTGGAAAGACTGATGCTGAAGTTAAAGCTCCAACACTTTGGTCACCTGATGCAAAGAGTCAACTCATTGGAAAAGACCCTGATGCTGGGAAAGATTGAGGACAGGAGAAGAGGCTGTCAGAGGATGAGATGGCTGGATGGCATCACTGACTCAATGAACATGTGTTTGAGGAAACTCCGGGAGACAGTGAAGGACAGGGAAGCCTGGCGTGCTGCAGTCCATGGGGTGGCAAAGAGTGGGACACGACTTGGGGACTGAGCAACATACCCGTATAGCGCAGGGAAATATATTCAATATCCTATGATATTAATAAATCATAGAAAAGAATGTGCAAAAGAATACATGTGTATATAACTGAGTCACTTTCTGCACAGCGGAAATTAATACAGCATTCTACATCAACTACACTTCAACCAAATTTTTAAAATAGCCTATCTCTTGTCTCTGTAAGCCATTGAAATATCTAGGAACCATCTAAAGGTGTAAATAGTTCTCAGCACTAAAACTGGGAGCACCGTGTACCTTCTGTCCTGAAGTGATTTCATAAGTACTCGGCACCATCCGTGTGGTGTTCCTGCTGAAACATGCACCTCCCCAAGTCTTTGAATCTCCACTGCGTAGGAAGTGCAGGGGATGAAAGAAGAAGCCAAATGCACCACAAAGAGGTAACCCCGCATGCCCAGCGAGTGACACACCCACGGCAGTGGGCACCGTCTCTTCCATAACCGATGATGCCGGGGGAAAGAAAAGAGGATTCAAGTCAGAACGGAGAGACAAAGGGGACATCAAACCAGACAGATGTCTTGTTTAGATGAATCTTGTTTGGATCCTTCTTGAGTCAAGTCAAATGTAAAACCGTGTTTTCTGAGACACGAGGAGACATTAGAGTTCAGCTGGGTGTTTGGCGATATTCAGAAATTGTGACCTATGTTAGGTGTTTGGTTTTGTGATTCTGTCAGAAATCCCTCCTTCCCTCGCCTTCCCCCCTGTTTAGAGCTACATATGGAAGTATTTAGGGGCAAAATGATGAAATGTCAGGAATTTTCTTTAATGTACTATAGAAAAAAAAAGAGAGAGAAGAGGAAGGAACGGGGAGATGTAAGTGTGGGGAAATGTTGATCATTGTTGAACCTGGGGGATGGGAGTTTACTGTACAACTAAAGACTTTTAGTATACATATAAAAAAGCAAACCAGAAAAGGTCTGGGAAATGCCAGTGTTTTGGTGTCAAAATGATATGTGACTCTCTGCGAAGCCCATAATTACACCTCCGAGTTTAGTGTTAAAGAGAGTGAGTGTGGAGTCGGGCAAGACCAGATGGTAACCCTCACTCTGCTGCTTGCTAACTGAGTGATCTTTTAAAAAAAAAGTTATTTATTTATTTTTGGCTGTACTGGGTCTTCTTTGCTGCTCCAGCTTTCCTCTAGTTGTAGCAACCGGAGGTAACTCTGGTCGGGGTGCACAGGCCTCCCACCGCGGTGGTTTCTTTTGCTGCGGACCACACACTCTAGGTGCACAGGCTTCAGGAGCTGTGACTCACAGACTTAGTTGGTCTGCGGGATCTTCCCGGATCAGGAATCGAACCCATGTCTTCTGCATTGGCAGGCAGGTTCTTAACCACTGAGCCACCAGGGGAGCCCCAACTGGGTGCCCCTGGACAACTCACTCCAGAGGTCTCTGAAGCTCACATGGTTTCTGTGAGAGTAGATGAAATAGCATATGTAATGCATGCGTGCTCAGCCGTGTCCAGCTCCACGACCCCACAGACTGTAGCCCACCAGGCTCCTCGGTCCATGGGATGCTCCAGGCAAAAATACTGGAGTGGGTTGCCATTTACTTTTCCAGGGGATCTTCCCGAACCAGGGCTCAAACCCATGTCCCCCGCGCCCCTTGCACTGCGAGTGGAGGCTTTACTGTTGAGCCACCAGGGAAGCCCAATGCACGTAAAGGCCTCAGCAAAACAGATATTTGGGAAATAGCTGAAACTGAAGCCATGATCATCACGAACCCCAAAGCATCTGGGAAAAGCCTCTGCCAGGCCATGTGTCCTAGACTGGGTTCAGGAAATAGGAATTCAGAGAAGTGAGAATGGGGCACGGTGAGGGGGGTAGATACACAAAAAATATGGTCAGCCCCCTCAGGGGATGAGAGGCTGAAGTCCCCCAGGGAACAAGGACTGTGGACGGCACCAGCCCCCAGCGCCCAGGCCAGGTGGGAGGGGCAGGGCTGTTGGCCCAGAGTCTGCGAGGGAGCGGAGGCCCTGGGGCCAGCAGGGAAGTGAACTGATTTACAGCCTGGGAGGGTTCCGGAGCCCAGGAAGAGGATTGGGGTTTGCCTCCCAGCTAGTTCCGCACCCACCGGGAGCAGGGGCTGCTAGGAAGAATCTAAATATATAGCGTGTTGTTGTTGAAACGCTTCCTTCTGAGTGCGCTGGGCATTTTCTCTCATGGAGCTCAGATTCCCCAAACTGGAAAGTGAAATCATTTACAGACTCCCCAGGGAAGCCGGATCCCCGGATTCATTTTTCCCCAGAGAAAGCATGTTTGCAGGAAACCAGAGAAGGTAATTGGAGAGGCCCAGGGAAGAAAGGGACCTGCAGGGGTCATGGAGTCCATCCTTCGGCCTCCAGGCAGGAGGGAAGATAACCCGTTCCAGATGGTGACTGTCCCCAGCCGCCAAGGACTGCCAGGAGAGACCCCCGGAGCCTGACTCAGCAGCTCATTCCAGGGGTGAGCCCAGCGAATGGCCTTGGGTCACTAACTCACGTCGAATCAGAGTCCAGCCTCGGGTCACTAACTCAAGACGAATCAGAGTCCGTTGTCTTGGGTCCCGGTTTTCCCATCTATAAAATGAGGGAGATTATCCCTGCCTTGCTGCTGTGAGACCAAGTCCTAACACAAAGCAGAAACGAGCTCTGTGCCCAGGCGAGGCCAGGGTGTCCAGGCCTGGGAACTTTTCACTGTCAGCTCTTTGAAGAGGTTTAAAAACTCTTTAAGCGCTTCTAGAAATAACATCTTGTCTCCACTGCTCCTTCTGTCCTTATGAAGACAGTCGTGGTGGTGGTGGTTTAGTCGCTAAGTTGTGTCCGACACTTTCGACCCCGTGGACTGTAGCCTACCAGGCTCCTCTGTCCATGGGATTCTCCAGGCAAGCATGCTGGAGTGGGTTGCCATTTCCTCCTCCAGTGAAGACAGTGGGACGTGGCAATACTTCCTACTAGAATATTCCTGCTGATGCCACAAAAATAATGTATTGGTGTTGGTTGCACAGAACAAATGGAATCTTTGGCAATGATTAAATACCCAGTAGCATGGACATCAGGGCAACACCAACAGGGGGTATGGTCCACATTGTGCCTGCACGGTTGAGGAATACCACTGACTGAAGGGCTGAAGCTGGAGTTGACGTCCAGAGAGATGAAAAAACACCGACAATAAGGGATGGAAGATGCTGGAACTGGAGTCATTGCTCTGTACCAGGTACTGTGGTGATGGATGCTGAGAAAGATAGTTCAGCCTTCATGAAGCTTAGCAGCGAAGAGGGAAGATAGACATCTACTTTTTCATTTCAGATATGTAAAACTTAATTTTAAAAAATTGCCTCCATGACAAAGTTTAAAGTCTGGGAATTCCTTTTTCCCCAGCCAAAGAGCCCATCAACATGCACAGGAGAGTAAGTTCACTTTTAAAAGAACGTTATTTAAAAGGCAAAAGGTGCTATCCATTGGCATAGATTCAGCTTCTCAGAAGCAGAGCCATCCTCAGGTAGCCAGGGAACCAAGGTTAGCAATACTATCTTATCCACCAGCATTTATAGCTTACATACTATTTTAGCCTATTTCACTGCACGGTTCAGAGGCACTAGGTATGTTCACTGGAGAAGGCAATGGCAGCCCACTCCAGTACTCTTGCCTGGAGAATCCCGTGGACGGAGGAGCCTGGTAGGCTGCAGTCCATGGGGTCACTAGAGTCAGGCACGACTGAACGACTTCACTTTCACTTTTCACTTTCATGCATTGGAGAAGGAAGTGGCAACCCACTCCAGTGTTCTTGCCTGGAGAATCCCAGGGACGGGGGAGCCTGGTGGGCTGCCGTCTATGGGATCGAACAGAGTCGGACACGACTGAAGCGATTTAGCAGCAGCAGCACCAGGTACGTTCACACTGTTGTGCAGCTCTCACCATCATCCGTCTCCCAAATTTAAATTCAATGGAGATAACAATGACTATGCCACACTCATCTCTATCCTTGCATCACTGAGAATGATGCTTACTGCTTCCTAGCTGTTCAATACACTTTTCTCGAATGGGTAATGACTTGAATACCTGACTTAGGGAAACTACCTGCTTCCTTCCAGGTCCCTCAAGCAATATTCATTGAATGAATGAGGGAACAAGTGAATAAATGAGTGGATGAATCAATGAAGTGGTGGAGAGGGGGCATGACCCGTTGGCCTGCGGTTTTGAGACTCCATCTTCCCTCTCTCTACCTGTGTGGCCCTAGTCCTCACCTGGCCTGATGGCCGAAAGGAGATGACTGTTGAAAATAGCAATGGTACCAAGGGAACATAGACTTTCAGCCTGGAAGTGATGTCCAGGGCAAAGAAAGCAGGAGTTCCAAGGACTTCTGCTCCTGCAGAGAATCTAGCCCAATTATTTGGTCTCCAAAGCAGAACCACTGTGGATGTGGAAGGTCACATGGCTCATGTCAAAAATAAGCCAACCAATCAGACCTCCCTGGGGTTGGCCAAAATGAGAAGGCACATTGAGGAATAGCCCTTGTCATCTGAAAAGACTGTCCTGCCTACTCCACCAGGCTTGAGTTAGACGAACAAGGAGGAGAGATGTCCTAGCACAAAAACACAAATGATCTCTTTTCAACTTAATCCCTCTCCAGGCATCCCTTCTTTTTTAAACGTTATTTTATTTTTATCTTACTTTATTTTTAAAATTGAAGTATAGTTGAGTTTCAATATTATGTTAGTTTCAGGTATACCAAACACCCCTATTTAATACAAGTATAGTTTCACAAAATAAAACAACAAATCTCACAAAAGATGATGAATTCAACCAGGTTAACTAAAGGGATGCTGGAGAATCACTGAGATCCCAGGTAGAGACACCATGGGGAGAGGACATGACTGAGTTAGCCAGTGAAGCCGGGTACCAAGGGGCTACCCACAAAGAGGGGGCTGAGCTCCCAAAGAGAAAGCTTTGCATTTTAAAGAATGAAGGAAGAGCCCTTGAGATAAGCAATGAAGGGGCTCTCTGTACAGCTTCATTTTGAAAGGCAAAAGTTAACTGAAATGAATTTTTCGTGGTGCCATTATAAAATCATGCAAGAAAAATGATGCCCAAGCAAATCAGTTTTTTACTCACTATTTATTCTGTGATTTTACATGTAGTGACAACTACAACACCCATTTCATTTTCTTCAGTTCATACTTTCATAATCTGTAGCATAATTTTTCATCTTTTTTTTTTTTTTTTTTACTATTTACTGCAAAATCCCAGGAGCTATTTTTAGGGGCCCTTTTCCTGTTCTAATTATGCTTTGTGACAAGCAGATCCTGTATCCTATTTAGACATGGGGACTGTTACAATTCTGAGCTCACTGTAATTGAGGCACATGACTCCCTATCAGGGGTCGAGAGAACCTGAATGGGATTTCGGTTCCACGTTCCATTTCCTGTGTGACTTTGGCAAAGCCGCTTACTGTCTTTCTGTCCCCAGTTTCCAAGTCTGCAAAAATTAGGATAAGGATCCCACCTCCCTTCTCCTCCACAGAGGTCTTATGGGACAATATTTTGATCCTTATGAAGGGTGGTCCTCAGGAAGAGGAGGTTACTGTGATGCTGTGACCTGGTCAGATCCCCACTCTAGGTGCTGAAAATGAAATGAAAGTCACTCAGTTGTGTCCGACTCTTTGCCACCCCGTGGGCTATACAGTCTATGGAATTCTCCAGGCCAGAATACTGGAGTGGGTAGCCTTTCCTTTTCCTGACCCAGGAATTGAACCTAGGTCTCCTGCATTGCAGGCAGATTCTTTACCAGTTGAGCTATNAAAATAAAAACATATACAAAATACCCAGCACATTGCCAGGCAAATACAAGTAAGTCATCAACAAGCAAATATCCCCAGGCATCACGCATGAGTGACGCAGGCGACAAACATCCCAAATGTAAAGAGAGAAGTTCACTGTGAAGTGGGCACCAAGGAGGGCTTCTTGGAAAAAAGCAGAGATGGACTTTCTTGTCCTACTTGCCACAGAACACTCAAGCTGGTTATTCTGAGGTCCCAGTGGAACTCTTCTAGAAACTGGTTGTTTATCTTCTGACACTCGTCCACATCTTTGGGATGGGAAAGGGCAGGCGAGATGGAGTCTCTGCCCCAACCCTGCTGGGATGCTGGGGGCCTGGGCGGCCTGCTTGGCAAGCTCCTTCCATGACGGCCAGGAGGAGGCTGGCTGCTACTTCTGTTGCTCTTGACACTGGCTGCAACTGGGCCAGGAGTTAAGGATTGGCCCCACATTCTTAGGCATCAGGGTCACTATTCGCAGGAAGTCTCCAAAGGCGGCTTGTCTCAAGAGATGTCCCTCCCTGGGAGCAAGGCTAGGGCTTTGGTCCATTGGGAGGGGTAGTGGGGTCTGGGGATGCTGAGCCCAGAAGGTAACCAGGGGGGTATGGTAGAGGGAGGCTTTCCAGAAAGCCAGTCTCCCCCAAAGGGAGTTTTCTAGTGTGGTTTCTTCAGATGCATGAGTGTGGGGGGTAGGGAGGGAGTCGGGGAAGCAGAGAGGGAACGTGCAAGCAGTGACAGCAAACGCAGCATCGGGAAGTTTGTTTTCAGTACAGCCCTTTATCTGCTGTCAAATATATTTCCTGGGAAAAGACAACACTTCTCGGGGCAGTCCCACGGGAAACTTTCTGTTCCTCCCTGTGATTTACGTCGGGGCTGCTGGGGGTGCCTGTGGTCCCACGGGGGGCGGGAGGGCCCTGTGGGAGGGTGGAGGGAAGTAGAGCAACAGGGAGCACCCACTGGTGCTCCCAGCCTGGCAGCCCGAGACGGGCCTCATTACAGCCCAATATAAAGGCCTCATCATGGTCTGCCCGCTGGCCTCCAGCTCCGCACCGCATCCCATTGCAGAGTTCACAGCTATAAAATGTCTGTGACAGGCCCACACGAGACAACAGAGGCAGACGTGTGCGTGTTACATTTAGGAAACTTACAAGGACGTCACTTGTCCTTAGGTAGCTGGCGTTCAGGAAGGAGTGTGAGGTTGGGGTCAGAAGGTCGGGGGTCCCGGCCCCCCATGGTGTGGCCACAACCAGGCGTGTTCCAGCCGTGTCTGCTCCACTTCACCTGAAAAGTGGTGGGAAAGCCTTTCACCCCGACCTCTCTGGGGCCCACAGTGGGGTCATGACTAGGAAACAGCTTTGTGAATTTAACTGCGCTAGGGTCCTGGGTTCACAGTGTTAGAGAACGTATCTAGGGCTGAACCAGCTCAGATGACAAATGGGAGCTCGTAGAGAAGCAACAAGAGAAACAACAGCCAGTATTTTCTGCCCTTTATTTCAGCTGCTTGGATCCCTGGACTTTCCCAGTAGCCTGGCTGCTTGAGAATATTTTTGCTTGGAGTGAATTCATTTCTAAAAAATTGAAGTATAATTGATTTACAGTGTTCTGTTCATTTCTTCTGTACAGTGAAGTGAATCAGCTATACGTACATAAACATTCTTTTTTATTTTTATTAAAAGTCATTTTATTGGAGTATAATCACTTGACAATGTTGTGTTAGTTTCTGCTGTACAATGACATGAACCAGCTATACACACACACACACACACACACACACATGTCCCCTCCTTCTTGAGCCTCTCTCCCACTTTCCTCCTTAAAATATGATTTATCATGTGTGCTTTGGGCTCAGTTGCTCAGCCGTATCCAACTCTTTGCGACCCCTTGGACTCTAGCCCATCAGGCTCCTCTGTCCGTGGGATTTCCCAGGCAAGAATACTGGTGTGGGTTGCCATTTCCTCCCCCAGGGGAATCTTCCTGACCCAGGGATCAAACTCGTGTCTCTTACATCTCCTACATTGGCAGACAGGTTCTTTACCACTAGTGCCACCCGGGAAGCCCAAGTTAGTCCTAAATTAAACTTGGTCTTATATGGATCCCTTGTTCCTGGGTGTTGATTGCATTTCTTTGACTTAACTATAAACTTTTTAAATGTAAGAGATTCTAGGAGACACCAGTCTGGTTACTTAACAGTGAAAAGGCTTGACTTCTGTGTTCACAAAAATGGAAGAGACATAGTCTTCTCTATTTCTCTCATTAAGTACAATGGAAACCCCTGGGCATCATGTGTAAAACAAACGTGAGAAGATTCTGAAAAGTGCAGAGGAGGCAGGTCTGTTAGGGACCTTGGACCCAAGGAATGGCACGGTGGTGAGCTTCCTGGGTGCTGGCTGTTGCTGGTGGTGGTATTATTATTATTTGCTTCAATATCACAGACCTGGAACTGAAGAAGCTGGCAACCTGGAAACATCAATGGACACAGGCAGAGCCCCTATAAAACTTAATCTCTCTACCCAAGAGACCAGGAAAGGGGCCCTGTAACAATAAAGAAAACTTTCAGACAATAACTGCTCTATTCTAGCCAAAGCCACAGAAAGACACTGGCCCCCTCTCCACCCAGGCCAGCAAAGGCTGGGTAGAGAACCTAGTGGAGAGTCTTGGAGAGGCTCCTATTCTCTCAGAGCTGTAACAGGGCACCAGGAATGAAACAGGTCCAGCACACTTCAAGAGGATAATAAAAGACTTCCCTGGAGGTCCAGTGGTTAAGACTCTGCTTCCAGTGGAGGGGCTTGGGCTCCATCACTGGCTGGGGAAGTAAGATCTCACTGCCATGGTATGCGGTCAGAAAAACAGAAAAAAAAAATACAAACCACAACTCACCCAATATGAAATTCAAATTCTGAATTGGCTTGCAGTTATTAAGATAATTGAATTCATAATTATTTTTTAACTCCCCCAAAAGAAATCTCCAGAGCTAGATGGTTTCACTGGAGAATTCTACCAAACATTTACAGAAAAATTGACATGTATTCTACACAATCTTTTCCAGAAAATGAAAGAGGAAGAAACTGCCCAATCCATGTTATGAACCTGGTATTACCGATCAGAAAACCAGGCAAAACATTACAAAATAAAAAAGAACTACAGGCCAATATTCCAACATATAATCCTTAAAAAATATTAGCCAAAAAAGTTCAACAATACATAAAAGGAAATATACTCCATAGCCAAATGGGGTTTATTCTAGGGATGCAAAGCTAATTTAATATTTGAAAACTAGTCAACTCACCATATTAACATGTAAAAGAAAAAAAAATGACATAACCCTATGAAACAATGTAGAAAAGTATACGACAAAATTGAATACCGATTCATGTTTTTTTAAAAAAAAAATCCTTTGGAGGAGGTGAAAGAGAATGAAACTTCTCATCTTCATAAAAAACATATATGAAAAACTGATAGCTAATGTTATTATTAATAATGAGAGATGGGAATGCCTTCTCCCTGAGAGCAGGAACAAGACAAAGATGTTCACACGACATGGTCCTGATGTTGCAACCAGTGCAATGAGACAGGAAAAGGAAATGAAGGGTACATGGATTACAAAAAAAGAAAGAAAACTGCCCAAATTTGAAGATGACATAATTTGCTTATAAAGAAAATCCAAAGCAATCTATGAAAAAATTACACTAATAAATGAGTTTAACAAAACTTCAGGACATAAGAGAAACACATGAAAATCAATTGCATTTCTATGTAACAGCAATGAAGATGTAGACACCAAATTAATAACACAATGCTATTCACAATTACTAAAAAAATTAAATACTTAGGCGTAAGTCTAGCAAGACATATATAGGGTTCTATGCTGAAAACTACAAAATACTGATGGAAGAAATCAAAGAAGATCTAAGTAAATGGAGAAATGTACTATATTTATGGGTTAGAAGATTATACACAATAAAGATGTCAATTCTTCCCAGATCAGTATACAGATATATAAAATCCCCAGCAAGACATTTGTTGTATATACACAGTATTATGCTAAAACTTACAGAAAAGCAAAGAAGCTAGAAAAGCTGAAATCATTCTGAAAAAGAAGAATAAGTGGGAGGATTAATCTTCTCAATTTTAAGACATTATACAGCTAGAGTAATCAAAACTATGTGTTACTGGCAGAAAGATAGACACAGAGATAAATGAAACAGAATGGAAAATCACGAAATAAACCCACAAAAGTTTGTCCAACTTTTTTTTATAAAGATGAAGAAGAAATTCAATTGGTGGAAAGACAGTCTTTTCAACAAAAGGTACTGAAACTATTGGTTATCCACAGACATAAAAATGAACCTCAATGTAAGTCTTACATGCTCTTCAAAAAATTAACTCAAAATGGATCACAGACTTAAATGTAAGTCTTTTACAAAACTTGTAGAAAAAAATAGGAGAAAATCTTTACAACCCAGGGCTAGGCTGAAAATTCTTAGACTTGGCATTGAAAAAGTACGATACACAAAAGGAAAAAACAAATTAGACTGAATCAAAATTAAAACAAAATTATTTTTGCTCTGTGAAAAATCCTGTTCAGAGAATGAAAAGACAAGCTGCAGACTGGGAGAACGTACTTGCAAACTTCATATCTGAAAATAGTCTCATATCTAGAATGTATAAAAACAACCTTCCTGAACTCAACAGTTAAAAAAAAAGCTAAAACAAAAACAACCCAATTAGAAAATAGGCAAGAGACATTTTATCAAAGAGGATTACGGATGGCAACTAAATACATGAAAAGATGTTCAACAGCATTAGCCATTAGGGTAATGCAAGTTGAAATCACAAGACATTCAGAAACACTGAATTTTACTGTCTTTGGATTTATCATTTCTTTTAACATATAGACATTTTTGTCTTGTCTAAGATATCTTTCTGCATCTGCAAATTAATAAAGATCTTCTTCTATCTTATCTCCCAAAAGCCTATAGTTTGTATTCACAAATTTTGTATAGTTTTTTCCATACAGTTGCTTTGGTATCATTTATTAAAGACTCTTGTATTTATTATTTAAAAATGAGGTATCATAGAAATCTTTACAGAATGGCCAAAATAAAAATTAATGCAGAAGAATCACCAATAATTTACATAGATACTTTCTTCTCATAGTGGTGGAACTTGACTCCCAACCCTATAAGTGTGAGCTGTGCTGAAGATGTGCTTTCAAAGGGTAAAGTACGGAGGAGGTAACCTGTCAGTGGCGACCCCAGGCAAACCCTTCCTCACCCAGGTGGTCAAGGTTAACCTCGTCCATCACAGTGATTGCAGGTATCTTCCCTGTGACGCAATGAGAACGGCACTTCACCTTTGTGATTATCCTCCCCCAAAATCCATTAAGCTGGTCTAACCATGAGAAAAACAAAACAAACCTCAACTGATGGATATGCTATAAAATACTTGGTCAACATGCCTCAAAACTGTTCAGGTCATCAAAAACAAGGAAAGTCTGAGAAACTGTCAGAGATCAGGAAAGCCTAAGGAGACGTGACAGAGAAAGGTGATGTGATTCCCTGGATGGAATCCTCCAACAGAAAGAGGATACTAGGGCAGAGACGAGCGAAATACAAATGAACTGTGGAGTTTAAAGCCGTGTGTCAACGTGGTTTCCTCGGCTGTGAAAAGTGCACCCCACAACCCTGAGATGTTAACCTCGAGGAAACGGGGGTGAGGGTACTTGGACCTCTCTGTGCTTTCCTTGCAACTTTTCTGTCTATCTGAATCAATTCTAACATTAAAAGTGTATTTTAAAAAATAAAGTGTGAAAAAAGTGCAGGGAAACTAGATCTCTTGTAGCTCAGTTGGTAAAGAATCAATCTGCCTCAATGCAGGAGATCCAGGTTCAATTCCTGGGTCGCGAAGATCCCGCCCCAGACTGCCCCCAGAAAAGGAAATGGTAACCCACTCCAGTATTCGTGCCCGGGAAATCCTGTGGACAGAGGAGCCTGGTGTATCCAGTCTCCGGGGTCACAGAGAGCCGGACACGACTCAGCACAGCACAGCACGCAGCACACGTAACATGGCACAGCCACCGTGAAAGGCAGTTTGACAGTTTCTTGAAACATTAAACACGCAACTACCACGTGACCTAGAAGTTGCACTGCTGGGTCTTTACACCAAAGAAATGAAAGCTTACATTCACACAGAAACTTGTGTGTGAATATTTATCAAGGCCTTCTTTGTAATAGTCCCCAGCTGGAAACAAGCTAGGTGTGTTCCATTGTGCAGATGGTGTTTAATCCATGCTTGTTTAAAACCGAGGTCCATTCATGGAATATGTGTGTGTGTGTGCTCAGTCGCTCAGTCCTGTCCGACTGTATGTGACTCCATGGACTGCAGCCCGGCAGACTTCTCTATCCATGGGATTTCCCACAAAAGGAATACTGGAGTGGGTAGTCATTCCCTCCTCCAGGGGATCTTTCCGACCAGACGATGGAACCTGAGTCTCCTGCTTTGGCAGGCAGATGCTTTACCACTCAGCCACCTGGGAAGCTTGCATCAACTGTAACTCAGCAACAAAAAGAAAACAAACTAGTGATACATAGAACACGTGAATGAATACTGGAATTCATTGGAGTGAGTTGGAGTGGAAACATCCAATCCCAAAGGGTTACATAGTCTATGTATTTAAGTGACAAAAATCATAGACATGGAGAACAGATGAGAAGTTGTCAGGGACTGGGGATGGGAGGGTTAGGGTGGGAAGTGGGTATGGCTGAGAACGGGCAATGGGAAGAATCTTCGTGGGAGTGGAAACGTCACAGCAGCCCCACTGTCACTGCCTTGGTTGGGATATTGTACTATGACATCGAAAGATGTCACCACTAGGGGAAATTGGGTAAAAAGCACAACGGATTTCCCTGGATTAGGTGAATCTGCAGTTATCTCAAAATAAAAACTGAACGTCGCAACCTGAGGCACTTTCAAAATCAGGCGACAGACAACATAGAATGTCTCAGTGTCAACAGGGATCACAGAGATGCTGGCATCTGTAACTGCTCAAACCCTCTCCCTACAAAAAGAAAAACTAAATCACGAGATTAGAAATGCCAGGAAACATTGGCAGGAGTCAAAATCGACAGGTAATAGAACAGGAAGGAAGTGGAAGAGCTGGTGTGAAAATAATAAGGCAGTGACCCTAGGAAGCACTTGCTCTTGGTCCTTCTCAAGTGGTCACTCTGGGAGACTGTTCTTTTCCTCTGGGTGCCACCACTGCTAAGAAGAAATTTGAAATCTGGTCTAAACATACCTTGGAGTCCACAGTGTGTAACAAGCTATTCTTCATCAACCTTCTTCCATCTAAGGTGAATTTTATTTTTCTGAAACCAGTTTTTAAAAAAACAGGTGGGGTGCGTCGTATGCCATGATAGGCAGAGCCTTGGGTGTGCCAAGAACCAGGTTTGAATGCATTGCTCTCTGCCACCCAGTGACGGTGTGGCCCCAGGCGTGTAACTTCATCTCTATCCATGTCGGTTTCATAATCTGTAGAACAGAGCTAATTATACCCATCTCCCAGGATTTGTGTATGATTAAGTATGACAATAGATGAGAAGCCTCTAGTTCTGTGCCTGGCCCAGAGTCAAGTCTCATATTTAAGGAGCTTTTAGTTATAGTTGAACGGCACAAGAGTATTTTCTTGTGAGACATTCAAATGGAATCTGAAGGTCATCCAAAGAAGGGTTCAAAAATGTGCTGAGCTGAGTCAATCACTGTCTTTGGAATAGATTGGTCGTCTCTCCAGTCGTATGCAGAACAAGTCATGGTTTGTTTGGGAAGTTCTGGCATGTTTGTTATAAACCCAACTTTATTTCCTTAGAATCATATCCTACGGTGACGTGGCATCATTTATCAAGGAGACGTTCAGTATCTTCTCCCTCATCAGACCTAAAGGGAATCATGAGTATTTATAAGATGACACTCATGATTTATCAAAATCTGTGGGCTCAGTAGATTTTGCTTAGAACCACAGGGATGCATTTCACAAATTCCCAAACAAAATGGTTTAAATATGTGTTCTTTTTTTTTTTTAAAAAAAAAACTTTGTCAAGAATAGGACCATTTGAACATTGAAAAGAATAATGACTACAGTAGACTGAAATACAGCAAGTATATAAAAATCTATCAATTCAGGGAACATATTTGCAATCAACATATCAAAGGACTGATATCTAGCATATACGACTGTATAATAAAATGACAAATAGCCAATAAGAAAGGATCAAAAGATTTAAACAGACACTTCACAAAAGAAGACGTATGAAAGGTCAATAAATCCATGAAAGGATACTCAAAATGTCATTTGTCATCATGAAGTACAAATTAAAACTTCAGGGAGATATCATTTCAGACTCTCTAGAATGGCTAACATTAAAATCATGGACATACTTCACTCCGTATAATAGGCTCTAGGTTCATCCTTCTCATTAAAATGGACTCAGATGCGTTCCTGGACATGGAACAACAGACTGGTTCCAAATAGGAAAAGGAGTACGTCAAGGCTGTATATTGTCGCCCTGCTTATTTGACATATATGCAGAGTACATCGTGCTAAATGCTGGGCTGGAAGAAGCACAAGCTGGAATCAAGATTGCCGGGAGAAACATCAATAACCTCAGATATGCAGATGAAAGTGAAGAAGAACTAAAGAGCCTCTAGATGAAAGTGAAAGAGGAGAGTGAAAATCTTGGCTTAAAGCTCAACATTCAGAAAACTAAGATCACAGCATCCGATCCCATCACTTCATGGCAAATAGATGGAGAAACAGTAGAAACAGTGGCTGACTTTATTTTTGGGGGCTTCAAAATCAGTGCAGATGGTGATTGCAGCCATGAAATTAAAAGATGCTTACTCCTTGGAAGGAAAGTTATAACCAACCTAGACAGCATATTAAAAAGCAGAGATATTACTTTGCCAACAAAGGTCCAACTAGTCAAAGCTATGGTTTTTCCAATAGTCATGTATGGATGTGAGAGTTAGATTATAAAGAAAGCTGAGCACTGAAGAATTGATACTTTTGAATGGTGGTGTTGGAGGAGACTCTTGAGAGTCCCTTGGACTGCAAGGAGATCCAACCAGTCCATCCTAAAGGAAATCAGTCCTGAATATTCATTGGAAGGACTGATGCTGAAGCTGAAACTCCAATGTTTTGGCCACCTGATGCGAAGAACTGATTCATTGGAAAAGACCCTGATGCTGGGAAAGATTGAAGGCCGGAGGAGAAGGGGATGACAGAGGATGAGATGGTTGGATGGCATCACCGACTCGATGGACATGAGTTTGAGTAAACTCTGGGAGTTGGTGATGGACAGGGAGACCTGGGGTGCTGCAGTCCATGGGGTGACAAAGAGCTGGACACAACTGTGCGACTGAACTAAACTGAACTGAATATTCCACTGTGTATGTACCACAGCTGCCAATGGACATCTGTCGATGGACATCTAGGTTGCTTCCATGTTCTAGCTGAAAGAGAAATATAAGTATTGTATACTGACATGTATATATAGAATCTAAAAAAATTGTACTGATTAATTTATTTTCAGGGCAGCAATGGAGAAACAGACTTAGAGAACAGACCTGTGGACCCGGGGAGGGGAGGAGAGAGACGGTGAGATGCATAGAGAGAGTAACATGGGAATTTACAATACCACATGTTAAACAGATAGCCAATGGGGATTTGCTGTATGACGCAGGGAACTCAAACAGGGGCTCTGTGACAATCTAGAAGGGTGGGATGGGAGGCAGATGGGAGGGAGTTTCGGGAGGGAGGGGACATGGGTGTACCCATGGCTGATTCCTGTTGATGTATGACAGAAAAATCACAAAATTCTGTAAAGAATTATCCTTTAATAAAAAACAACAACAACAACAACACGGACAAAGCCAAGTGTTGAAAAGTACGTGGAACAACAGAAACTCTCATATGTTGCTGGTGGGAATGCAGCAGTACATCCACTCTGCAAAACAGTTTGGCAGTTTCTCATAAAGTTAAATATTCACCTACGATACAATTCAGCAGTTCTACTCTAAGACAAATGAAAACATTTTTCCATAAAGAGACTCATACACTCATATCAGATCTATTCATAATAACCAAGACTGGAAACACCCTAAATGTCCATCAACAGATGAATAGGTTAAAAAATGTAGTATATTCATAAAATGGAATGTTACCCAGTAATACAAAAGAAACAGACTATTGATACATGTAACAACACGAACGAATCTCAGAAACACTGTGCCAGGAGAAAGCAGACACACGCAAAGAGTATATACCATATAATTTAAGTTATATTGAAATCTAAAACAGGCAAAATTAATAAATAGTGAAAGAAAGATCTGTGATTGCCTGGAGATGGAAATGGATGGATAATACTGCAAAGGGGTGTGAGAAAAACTTTGGGAGGTAATAGAATGTTCTGTATCTTGATTGTAGTAGTTATCTAGTAGGTTATACATTTGTCAAAATGAGTGCAGTGTACTTTATGTAAATTATGCTTCAATAAGATTGTCTAAGTCCATAGCGTGAAAGTGTTACTTAGTCATACCCAACTCTTTGTGATCCCATGGACTATAGCCCGCCAGGCTCCTCTGTCCATGAGATTCTCCAAGCAAGAATACTGGAGTGGGTTGCCCCTTCCCTTCTCCAGGGGATCTTCCCGAACCAGAAATTCACCCCCAAGCTTCCCGCATTATCTAAAAAGTACTCTGTATGACTCTATGATGATGTGTAAATGTCATTATGCTGCTGCTGCTGCTGCTAAGTCACTTCAGTCGTGTCCGACTCGGTGCGACCCCATAGACGACAGCCCACCAGGCTCCCCCGCCCTGAGTCCAAATCCCAGAGTAAACCCTAATGCAAACTGTGGACTTGGGGTGACTGAGATGTGTCAGTGAGCGTTCACCAGTCAGAAAAATTGCTCAGGGGAAGCTGTGCCTGTGTGGGAGCGAGACAACATGGGAAATCGCAGTATCTTCGGCTCAGTCTTTCCTGTGAACCTAAAGCTGCTCTAAACCATAAAGTTTATTAAAAAAAAAAAAAATCAGCCAAGAGGTTGGGGGATCCCAGAATGTCATGGAGACTTTGACAAATGAATTTAACTGTATTGCAGATGTATGGACCTGACCTCATGAAGGAAGGTAGGGGGGCAGCCAGGGGTAAGGGGGTTCGGT
>SJYQ01095638.1:150526-161451 GCA_006410935.1 Redunca redunca
GTAAGGGGGTTCGGTGGGGTGGGTGGGGGAATGGGGAAGGAGCTGACCTTAGTAACTGTGGGAAATGGTGCTTTAACTGGAAACTGTAAGGCTGTAGACAAAAGGCACTGTAGAAAACACTGTGTTCTCATTGGAAAGCTTGCTTCTCACAGAGGCACAGGTTAGCAATTCTGAAACTACTTTCTGTGTAGGTATGGGGCTGAACAAATAAGTAAATAAACTGTGGATAAAAGGAGCCAGATTTCTCACCGTCAGAAAAAGAAGTTACAATTTCATTGGCGGGAAGGCTAGAGTCCTGGGTGCTGGGTTACAGCTGCAGACCGCAGAAAGAACGCATTTATTTCAATACATGTAGAGATTTAGAGATACAGAAGTACACACACATAGGCATGTGTACATCACTTGGCACATATGCGTATATTTCCTAACTCTGTTGAGAGGCCTAGAAGCAGCCACATTCTTATAGCAACAAACACACCCTGCGCTTGGATCTTTCTAAGTAACATTCTCCCATAAAAGGAATTGGGGCTGTATAAAGAAATGGCTGCTTCCAGGGGTGGGACAGGGACGATATAAAATGAGCTTGGAGTACCTTTTAGTCTCAGGAAGTAAGGAAAATACACAGAGACAGACAGAGATGGAAAAAGACAGAAAAGAGGAAGGAAAATAGAAGAAAAGAGAAAGCAAGATGGAGACCTATGAAAAAGATGCCAGCACTAAGCTGGAAGAGCTCCCGAAGGACAAAGCCAGAACAGTCTGAGGAAATAAACAAACAGATTCTAATCCAGAGAATTAAACCCTTGAGTCCATATTGATTGTATTGAGTTGAATTGTGTCCCCTCAAATTTATGTCCATTATTGTTGTTTGGATTCTCAGTTGTGGCTGACTCTTTTGCAACCCCGTGGACTGTAGCCCGCCAGGGTCCTGTCGATGGGATTTCCCAGGGAAGAATACTGGAGTTGCCATTTCCTTCTTCAGGGGATCTTCCCAATCTAGGGATCGAACCCAGGTCTCCTGCATTGCAAGTATTTTTTTACAATCTGGGAAGCCCCATAAGAAACAAGAAAAGACTGGGAAATTGACCCAGATCAAAGGATGCTTAAGGAGCAATGATGATTAAAAGTAACATGGGGGCCTAGACTGGCTCTGGGAACAGCAAAAGGGCAGAAATGGGGCAACTGATCACACCAAGTTTGGGTAATAGTGTGGCTCCAATGTCACCGTCTCACTTTTGACACATGTAGCTTGATTAAATAAGATGCTAACTTGAGGGGGAACTGTTTGAAAGATGTACAGAAACTCTATTGTCTTTGCAATATTTTGATAAGTCTAAAATTATCCCAAAATTAAAAAATTTTTAAAAAAAGAACAGTGAGTAAAAGATTTGGAAGTCAGTCAGCACTTTCTCTACCTTGACTTTCCATCTGTGGTTTTATTTTTATTTCCTTTCTCTGAGATGGAAGAGAATCTTGACTCAACTTCGGTTGGCCGCCTCACCCCTCCCAACCTCGTTTCCCAAACGAACAAACACATTTTAAAAAACAAGAAGGTAAGTGAATGAATGAATGAACAAATAGATAACTTCCAGCAGAGTGAGAGCATGCAGCAGGTTGGTGGGAACAATCAGAAAGCGTAAATATTTAGCCCTCTCGGCTTGCCCATCACAACAGCGACTGCCCCAGCGGCACAGAGTTTCAAAGTGGAAGTTCAATATTTATTCTGGCTCCCCTGTGCCTTGTCCACCAGGACTCCCTGCACAGTTGGCTTTCGGATGGAGCCAAGGTCCCTCCTACCCACCTCCTGACTTCCCATTCCACATGTGTTGTAGGTAAACAAGCCACTGGCATCCACTCCATCTGATTGGCACTCAAGGAAGTAAAATCGGGTGGGAAGATGGGGAGCAGTTCTCACCCACTCTTGGATACACTGAGCAGGCTGCTGTGTAGGTTGGATGCTCCGGGTAAGGTCCTGAGTGTCCTCTGTGAACCATAAAGCGCCCCAGAATCCCGTAAGGTGGTCTTGTCACCGGTACCTGTGCCCTGGTTCTCTCTAGACTGGTGATGCCCTCCTTGCCCCCAGCCCAGCTTGCTTCCAGATGACCTGGGCAGGCTTCTAATACATAGCAAGTCGACCTGTCTTGATTTCTCAGCCCCTGCAGCCCTTGATTCTGTGCCTTGAGACATTTGATCCTTATGACCTTGGGCTCAGCTCTATATTCATTACAAAAAATAAACTCAACCACATGGCAGCTCTGTGCTAGGTATAAGAACACAGAGATACTTAACACATGACCCCAAACTTCAGTGCGATTACTCTTGACTGCTTCTTCACTTTACTTCTAAGCCCATTTGGTACCCTAGCTTAGATTTTCCCTGCTTCTCCAATTCCAGGCTTCTCTCTCTCTCTCTGTGGCTGGTCCATCCAGACTACCTGGCTGGTGATGTGATTATCTTTGGCTTTGGGATCCCCCTAACTGGGCTGTCCCCAGCATGACAATAGCATAGGGGAGAAGACGGAATCCCTTACTAATTCTTAGCCTTGGAGGTTCAGGGGTCTGACAGTACTCACTAGTCACTCTCCTGGGTGAACATCAAGTTTCTAGAGTTGCTTGCTGCCTTTCTCCCTCACCTGTTGGGATACTGTGCCCATCCTTGGAACATCCTACTATGTCAACTTAGGTGCTTGTGCCCACTTCCTGCCTGGACCCCAGTGAACTTTTGTATGGACCCCTGAACACTGGTGTGTCCTCCAGATGGAACCTCCAAGCAGCGCTGGGCCTCTGCCTCCGTCCCATCTTGCTCCCACTTCCTGATCACATTTCCTCCGTGGCTGCCAAGAGGGTCCAGCTGAAAGTGGCTGGACGACATATCAGCTTAGCAAGAGAAGGATCTTGCCCCAGCTGGAAGAAGCAATGTTTGGGGTACCCTTTGGTTTTCCAGCTTTTCTCGGAACTGTGACAAGAGGTACAGTCTTGGTCAAGTCTGAACCAGTTTTCTGTGTCCTACCAAACGATCAAAGCCTAGTTCTTGAAGCCAAAATGTCTCATTTTTGGCTTTCAAGTTTGTATCTCTTTAAAGTTTGCCTCTTTTTTTCCTCCAAAGGTGGGCGATACCTAACTTCTCAGTTGTAATGGTCTGGAGGTTGGCAGAGGTCAGGGCATCAGCTGGCAACAGAATTGGTTGGGACATGGCTTGGCGTTCAACAGCCCGGTTCCAGGGAGCAAATAGCCATCCCCTCAGGGCCAGTCACCTCCGCAAGACAGCAGAGAGCAGGAAGCTCCACTTACTGTGTGAATATCATCAGCTTTTCTTTGCATTCCACGATGCTGAGAGAGGTTGAGAGGCGCTCTTTGACTGCTGCCTTCCTCATGGCCCTGGCTGAGGCAGTATCTTAGAATTCTGGGGTAGAGTTGGTGGGGAGGAGAGAAGGCTACACTAGCCTGGCTGGAAAGAGGTCCAGGAGCCACTCATAAAGAGAGAGTATCTCTCAGTTAACAAACTCAAAGATGCTGAAGGAAAAATGTGAAGAGCCAAGCATCGCACAGTAAGATCCAGGACTCTAGATCTGTCATTGACTCATAGGGACTGGGGGAGTTTCGGACCCAGATATGAAGGACCAGGAAGTTAGAGCACTGGGGAGCTGATGAGAGGACCGGAGGAAGGGAATCTGAAAGATACTGCAACCTGCTTGTGCTCTGTGACAGTCTGGAGGGGTGGGTGGGGGAGGGAGGCTCAAGAGGGAGGGGGCATATGTGTGCCTGTCTGATTTATGTTGATCTATGGCAGGAACCAACACAACATTTGGGGAGGGTAATATTTGGTAAGGATAATTTGCAAAGCAATTATCCTTCAATTAAAGTAAATGAATTTTTCAAAATAAAATAAACATGAGCTCACAGGAAAAAAAAAAAGATACTGCATCCTTGTTGGACTTTCATCTGGAATCAGTGAGAACTGGATGCATCTCAAGGGTCAGAGGGAGTCAAAGAAATTCATCATTCTCAAGTCCTACACTACCAGTTCTGGAATCAGAAGTATTCTTGTCCCTCCCTTCCACCTCTTCAGATCCTATTCATCCAATCCAGCAATCCCACTAGTGGGCATATACCATATGAGAAAACCATAATTCAAAAAGACACATGCACTCCAGTGTTCATTGCAGCAATATTTACAGAAGCCAGGACTTGGAAGCAACCTAGATGTCCACTGACAGATGAGTGGATAACAAGATGTAGTACATATCTACAATGGAATATTACTCAGCCATAAAAAGAAATGAAACTGGGTCATTTGAAGAGATGTGGATGAACCTAGAGTCTGTCATACAGAGTGAAGTAAGTCAGAAAGAGAAATACAAATATCATATATCAAAGCATATATGAGGAATCTAGAAAAATGGTACTGATTAACCTATTTGCAGGGCGGGAGTGGCGATGCAGACATAGAGAACGGATTTACAGACACAGTGGGGAAAGAGGGGGTGAGACAAGCGAAGAGTGTAGCATTGGCATATATACTCTATCATGTGTAAAATAGAGAGCTGGTGGGAACCTGCTATAAAGCACAGGAAACTCAGCTCAGCTCAGTGCTTTGGGTGATCTAGATGAGTGGAATGGGGGTGGGGAGGGAAGGAGGCACGAAAGGGAGAGGATATATGTATACATATAGCTGATTCAGACAAGACTGAGCGACTTCACTTTCACTTTTCACTTTCATGAATTGGAGAAGGAAATGGCAACCCACTCCCGTGTTCTTGCCTGGAGAATCTCAGGGAAAGAGGAGCCTGATGGGCTTCCATCTGTGAGGTTGCACAGAGTCGGACACGACTGACGCGATTTAGCAGCAGCAGCAACAGCTGATTCATGCTGTTGTACAGCAGAAACTCACACAACATTGTAAAGCAAAAATACTACAATTAAAAAAAAAATACCCTACTCATCCTTCGAAGTCTAGCTCAAGACAGACCTCCTGGTGTAACTCACGGTGTCCTCTGAACTCCCATCGTCATCTTGATCCCCACTTTGGCATGTGATTGCTGATGCAGCACATTGTAAAGGCTTGCAGGTCCCGCCCCAGCCTTGTTTCTTTCCCGGAAACAGGGCACTCTGCCTTAGATCCTTTCATAAGCTGCATCTAGTATTCTGCTGGGCTTAGTAAATCCTCATGAAACGGAGACAGTCATCGAGTGATATTGACATTCTCAATGGCCCAGATGCTTCACCAAACTTGGGTGCTGCCTGTCTGGCTCCATGCAAATAAACAAATGTCTGTGAATGGAAAGATTTTCCTAACATGTGTCAACCGGTAGAGGCTAAACTTACTACCAGTAGGAGAGACACGCTGTGGAGCTTTCCAACAGGAGCAGCAAGTTAGGCAAAACCGATAGTTCTCAACCTTGAATTAAATCACCTTTGAACTCTCAAAAGCTCCATTCTGGTTTAATTGGTCCAGGATGGAGCCCAACCATGAGTGTGTTTTACAAGCTCCCCGGATAATTCTTACAGGCAGCTGGGACTGAAAACTTTGTTTCACATTCTGAATCTTTTCCAGTGCTTTTCCTATTCTCGTGTCCGATCCCATCTGATCAAGTTCATTCACCCGAATGTCTAACTCGTGTTTTCTACCCTTTCTGTAGAATTTATTTATCAGGTACTTAGTACATGATGTGCCAGGCAGAAACAAAGAGAAATCTGCCCACAAGAAACCTGCTGTCAAGTGAGAGACACTTTTACGGAAATAAGCAAAGGTGTAAGCAAACTTTGCTACCCAAACTGAAGAGCTTATGAGATTCAGATGAATTTTTAGATCTTACCTTGCTGCCTGGATTCTCACTACCTGCTACCTGAAATTCAGAAACAAAATAGATTAAGATAATGTAGGACTCCTCTGTGCACAGATTTATGGTCCAGCCTCTTGTTAAGACTCCAGAATTAATAGACTGGGAAAGCACACTCTTGTGAGTGCTGTGGAGGAGAATGAGTTGAGAATGAGCAGGAAGAAATGACCGCCCAGAGGAATAAGGGTTCCCGGCCGTGGATTTTACAGTTCCCAGAGTCAAGCTATGTGAAAAGGAAGTTTTCTGAGTGAAGAGTCTCAATGCTGTGCTGAATCTCTGCTCGGATTTTTTTTTTTTTTTCATTTTTGAGATTTTGTTGTGTCCAGTAGTGCCTGAATGTGGTTTCAAAGAAAAGACCAAGAATCTCCCCTGTCTGGTTCAGTTGAGTCCTGCAGCTTGATGCTGACTCGTCAGAAAAACAGGATATTTGGGAGGAGATGTAGGGATAGGTGAGAGGGAAATCAAGGGGTGATGCTTAGCGCTGTCCAAAAGACCGACGAGAGGGACTTCCCTGGCGGTCCAGGGGTTGGGAGTCTGCCTACTAATTCAGAGGACATGGGTTCGGTCCCTGGTCCGGGAGATCCTCTATGCCGTGGAGCAACTAAGCCCCTGCAACACAAGTACTGAAGCCTGAGCACCCTAGAGCCTGTGCTCCACAGGAAGAGAAGCCGCCGTAATGAGAAGTCCTTGAACCAGAACTAGAGAAAGCCCCTGCGCAGCAACAAAAGTCCAGCACGGCCAATAAAAAGAAAAGGCCAAAGAGAAAGCTTGAATTAAGAAGCCAACAGTGCTCCCTCTTGAGTCCAGAAGCACATGGTCCTGATACCACGCTCCACAGTCTCAGGTGTCTGGCATGCCTCTTCCTAAGACACCTCGATGCTTTCTACAGCTGCTCATCTGCACCCCATCTACTCTCTTAACCTTGACCTTGATATACTTTCAGGTACATCTGGGGTTACTGAACGTGTCCATCACTCACTCACCTCATGGTCTGGGGATAAACGTGTTGCAGGAAGGGGCTTCAGAAGTTATCTCCTTTGTGTCCTACCCAACAATGAGCAGTGGGAAGACTTGCCCTTGCTTTGTGAAATCTGTGGGGGTCTCACCCCATGTCCTCCTCCAATACTGCTGTTGAAGTTGGGCCCCCAGTTCTGGACTCCTAATATGCCTGCATTTCCCAAGGCATGGCTGACTCTGCCCCTCTCCACCCTCATCTCCAATTTCCACTGGCCTCCCTCCTGCTGTAATTTTTAAAATTCTTTTGGCCCCAACCTCCTGGTTGGTGTTTTTAAAATAGACTTTATTGTTTAGAGCAGTTTGTGTGTGTGTGTTAGTCACTCAGTTGTGTCTGATTCTTTGTGGCCCATAGACTGTAGCCTGCTAGGCTCCTCTGACCATAGGATTTTCCAGGCAAGAATACTGGAGTGGGTTGCCATTTCCTTCTCCAAGGGATCTTCCCAACCCAGGGGTTAAATCTGTGTCTCCTGCATTGGCAGGCAGATTCTTTACCACTGCACCACCTCACCATAAATGTTATTAATGTGTGTGCTTAGTTGCTCAGTCTGTCCCACTCTTTTCGACCCCATGAACTGCAGCCCCCCAGGCTCCTCTGTCCATGGGGAGTCTCCAGGCAAGAATACTGGAGAGGGTTGCCATGCCCTCCTCAGGGGATCTTCCCAACCCAGGGATTGAACCCAGGTCTCTTGCAATGCAGGCAGATTCTTTACCAACTGAGCCACCAGGGAAGCCCAAAAATTTTATTAATACTTTGTTAAAATAATGATAAAGGCAACAGTAATAATGAATGGCAGAGACTGTGCCTACCCAGCCCAGTGACTGTCTTGGAGACTTTCGATTTTTTTTATAACCAACTTTTGGGAGGTTTAGTAACTATTAAACATCTACCAAGAAATCCTCAAGAGAGACCTAGAAATTAAAAAAAAAAAAAAAAAAGAAGACGGATATTTGGGATTTCTATCTGATGGAGTTCACAGCATCCGAAAAGGGCCTCCGCCTGGTACCAGTGTAAGAATGTGCTCCTTGAGTTATGTCCCTCAAAATGATTTCCCAGGCCCTTCATATGTTGGCCCACAATGGGGGATCGATAAGAGAGTTCAAGGGAGCCGAAAGCCAGGAGCATTCCGCAGGCTGGGCCGAGGAAAGGTTGAAGCAGGCCAGGCACGAACGCTTCAGCTCCTTGTCAGCAGCCTTTGATCTGCGTGGCAGCTGACACGAAAGTAGAATTTGGCCCTCCAACTCTACAGGACAAGACTTGACAAGGAAATCAGTTTCTCTGACAATTTCAAAAGCCCCGACACTTTCGTCACTTGGCACTTGGCCCTGGGGAATGGTGCTATGGACACAGAGGCACCCACCAGCAGAGCCACTTCTCCGGAAGGACTGACATTTCAAGTGCAGGCAGGTCCGTGAGGAATGAAGGACACACTCTTCCCTGCCCTTCGTGGAGGGCAGGTGTTGCAGGAAGCCGGAGGATTTGGGTTGGAGAACAGAAGGAACTTCCCACCTGTCCATCTGGGTGGAAAGGCACGAATAAGCATGGCCATGGAGTCAGAGGAAGTCTAAAGAATAACATAGCTGCTCCTGGGATTGTAGGCTTAAGCAGATGATGCTGCAGCTGGTCCGTGGAGGATCGGTCCGCATTTGCCAGGGTATGTGGGATTTAGATGTGCATTTTCATCCTAAGGAAATCAACTCTGAATATTCATTGGAAGGACTGATGCTGCAGCAGAAGTTCCAATACTTTGGCCACCTGATATGAAAAGCCAACTCATTGGAAAAGACCCTGATACTCGGAAAGATTGGAGGCAAAAGAAGAAGCAGGCAACAGAAGATTAGATAGTTTGATCGCCTCACCAACTCAATGGACATGAACCTGAGCAAACTCCAGGAGATAATGGAGAACAGAGGAGCCTGGCGGGCTACAGTCCATGAGGTCAAAAAGAGTTGGATACGACTTCAACAACAACAACAAAAAGTTTACTCCTAGATGAGCAAACCAAAATACACTGTGTTTGGCCTTTTATTCTAATTCCATCTTACAATTTGGCTGCCTGAATGTTCTTATCAGTGGGCTTAACCTCTCTAAGCTGCTCTGCTTGGGATTAATGACAGATGCGAAAATGCCAGGATTGGTTCAGGACCCGTGCTGGGCAGTGAGTCAAGATGACATCTGGACTATTCTTGATTCTTTTAATTAAAAAAATTTTAATTAAATTTTATTGGAGTGTAGTTGGTTTATAATGTTGTATAGCAAAGTGAATCAACCATACACATACACTGATTTTTCTTGATTTAGAAGCCAACTAAAGTGCAGCTACTTTTCAAGGATGCCCAGGACAACTGTGACAGTGAGAAGTGGATGAAACATCCTCAGAAACTGACAGCCGCATCTTGCTTTGGTGACGGCTCAGAGTATCACTGAGTTCCAGAGGGTTCTGGAAGCAGGCTTGACAGCACCAATTATTCCCCCAAAGAATGAGTCTGCAACTCAGTTCACTGGGGAGATACGATAAGCATGGTGGAGGAGGGACCGTGGTCCCAGCTGGCTGTGGAGTAAAAGGGCTTGGAGATCCAACAGCACGTGCTTATCTGTTAAGGTGCAAACTCAACTCACAGTTGGTGTGTGGAGCTGCAGGTGTGATGTCAGGCCACCCACGCAGAGAATCAAGTGCAAGAGTAGACACGGATCCTGAAAGCCACCTGACAGTGGAAAGGTGAGTGTAGGCCGCCTGGCAGTGGGCGGGTCGTGAGTGTAGACCGCCTGGCAGCGGCTGAGTAGCAAACATAGACCACCTGCTGGTGGATGGGTAGCAAGGGTGTTAGGCGCCGACACAAAGTCACCTGGTTGTCAAGGAGGGGACCCCTGGTTGAAGGTCAGACTTCCCAGGAAGCAGATTCTGAAATGAAGAGTAGTGAGAAGGACATTCATTGGGAAGTGTTCTTCAGATCAACTCCTATGAGGTAAGAGAAGAAAACAGGTAGGAGCAGACGGTGGGCTGGGCTGCAATGCAGTCCCAAAGCCTCAGCCAGTCCATCAGTTACAGCAGACGCACCCTTCAGGGTTGACTCGGGCTGGGTCGTGGGGCCACATCTTATATTCTTGTTGCCTCCGAAGGGAGCCTGTCCATGGAAGAGGCATCTCTCCTCAGCAAGGACAAGTCCATTGATGGCTGCATCCCCTGCCGGGGATGGGAATTAATCCTTTAGTCGAGAACAGATAGCAGGGCAGTGTAATACAGCATCTCCTACACTGGCCCGTCAGGCACTTCAAAGCTCATCTAGAGTCTGCTCTTGGGCTGGCCTTGGGAAACCTGGCAGGATTTTCCCATGGTGCCCCTCACATTCCTCCCCAGCATCCTATACATCCCCTTCTCCTTCTAGCATTGTGGAGCTTTGGTATCTCAGCATGAATCCATACTAAGGGCTCAGAACTCACTAGGTTGCCATCTTCTAAATGTCAAGGAGAATTTTCAATGTGTTTCTGAGAGAAGGTGTGTTTAATACAAAGGAGAGGACTGTTAGTGGTGCTCTTTCCCTATCAGTGTTGGAGGTCTCTTTGCCCAGGCTCAGGGAAGACTAGGTTGTTAGAGACATCCAAGCCAGAATACTTTCCCTCAAAGGGAAAGTCTGGGGGGACTTTTTGGTATGAAAGTATGCTGTCTGGGGGGATTTTCTTTCCCTGGAAGACATGTTCCCTGAACTCCAAGCGGGATCCAAAGCTAGAAGTTTCCTCCCCCTGGGTAAGTTCCCAAAAGGGTAATGACAGACTTGAGATGCTTGGCAGACATGGAGACAGGGCTGCCAGAGGGTGGGCCCTGGGCTTCTGAATTCCTCCCTTCAACACCATGTAAATAACCAGCCTCCCAGCAGCACTGGCAGCACCCTCCCTAGTACCACCAGAACCACAGCAAGAGCCAAGGGAGGGCTTCCTTAATTAAAGCAACTATCTTGCCTAACCATCAGTGCAATTAGAGTTTAATGAACCCGGCCACTTCTTTCAAGGGTTCAAATTATAGCTGATCTTAATATTCACGTGCTGGCGTTGGGGGGCAGGGCGTGGGGGTTGGTG
>SJYQ01095638.1:162745-182223 GCA_006410935.1 Redunca redunca
CGGGTGGGGTGGGGTGGGAGGTGGGAGGGAGGGGACATATGTAAACCTGGGAAGTTTTTCAAACCTACAACTGTTGGGCTTCCCCGGTGGCTCAGTGGTAAAGGATCTGCCTACCAATGCAGGAGACATGGGTTCGATCCCTGGTTCGGGAAGATCCCCCATGTTGCAGAACAACTAAGCCTGTGTGCCACAACTACTGAGCCTGTGCTCCACAAGAAGAGGAAGCCACCACAATGAGAAGCCTGCACACTGCAATCAGTAGCCCCCCGTTGCCGCAACTAGAGGAAAGCCCACACAGCAACGAAGACCCGGCACAGCCAAAAATAAATAAGGAAATAAGACCTAAGCTGTTGGCTTCCTCTAAGGAGGGTCACATGGATGTTCCACATGACACTGACCACTTCCCTGATCCCTCCCTCGTGGGCTCCCCATCCCCACCTTCATGTCTCTTCTGTGAGGCTCTTCCAGTTATCTGTGATGATAACAGCAGCAATATTAATAATTGTAATAGCAAATATTACCAGGGCTCAGATATACCAGCCAGTGTGCCTGCCAGCATCTTATATGGATCAGCTTACTTAATCCTCCCAAGAATGATTCCATTTTTAAAGCCTTGTTGTACTAGAAGGGGAAAGCGAGACTCCATCAATGGTGAAGGAGTTGGCCCAGCTGTTGTCAGGGTTGGAGCCAGAATGTGAACCCATCACCAGCCTTGAACTTCAGAGCCCTTGATCTTCATCCCAGTTCTCTATAATCAGCTTCATTCAAACTGATGGATCTGCTTTGAACCCCTGCCTTTTTCTTGCATCTCTAGCCGTCCTCTGTCTTCAATACACTGTAGGTCACTACATGTAGGAAGATTTCTTCTTCCAGGGAGTCTCTGCTCTTTGTGTAAGCTAGGGTCAGTGAGTCAGAGAGCTAAGGGGAGCAGACAGGACTTCCTGGTGGTCCAGTGTTTAAGAATCCACCTGCCGATGTGGGGGACACAGGTTCCATACCTGATCCAGGAAGATCCCACATGCCACGAAGCAACTAAGGCCGTGCACCACAGCTACTGAGCCTGCCCTCTGGAGCTAGGGAGCTGCAACTACTGAGCCCCTTGCTGCAACTACTAAAGCCTGGACGCCTAGAGCCCATGCTCCACAACACGAAAACCCGAGAAGCCTGAGCACCCCAACTAGAGAAAGCCCACTCAGAGCAACCGAGGCCCAGCACAGTCAAAACAAATAAACTTAAGAAAGAGCTGGGGGACAGAGGGTCACCGAGGGGAAGGGGCTGCTGTAGGTTACCCTGGAAGCAGCTCTAGAGACTCAATTAGCTATTTGCTAGGCATTCTTGAAACAGAAAAGTCATAAAAACAGGAAACTTGTGTAATCACAGAGTTGGAATAAACGAAGAACTCTGTTTACAGACAGGTAAACTGAGGCCATTGAAAACTACACAGCATCTTAAAGGCCATCTACATAGTTGGTGGCAGGGAGAACATCGGAGTCTCAGGAAATAAACAGAAGCACTATCATCACCATGTAGTATCGGAGGGCTTCCCTGGTGGCTCAGAAAGTAAAGAATCTGCCTGCAATGCAGGAGAGCTGGGTTCCATCCCTCGGTGGGGAAGATCCCCTGGAGAAGGGAATGGCAACCCACTCCAGTATTCTTGCCTGGAGAATCACATGGACGGAGGAGCCTGGTGGACCATGACATGGGGTGGCAAACAGTCAGATATGACTGAGCAGACTAACCCTTCACTTTTCACTGCCATGTAGTAGCTACCTGACATGGCTCATTCTCTTCATACAAATTGTCTAATTTGGCCACATAATGAGGTAGATATTTTACCCACATTTTATGGATGAGGAGAGCAAGGCATTGAAAGGTTAACTTATCCTAGCCTGCAGAGCTGGAAAGTGACAAAGACAGCTTTGGACGTGTGCATATTTCAACATCAGATCTCCCATCTCCTGGTCTGTCCATTATGTAATATTCATAGAATTCATTGAGAGCTTATTGCAAAGTAGGTACTAAACATGTATTTTCATCTCAGCCATTCTTTGTAGCAAAGAATGCCTCCTCATTTTTTAAACTTTTTATTTTGTATTGGGATATAGCCAATTAGCAATGCTGTGATAGTCTCAGGTGACCAGCGAAGAGACTCAGCTATGCATATACATGTATCCATTCTCCCCCTAACCCCCCTCCCATCCAGGCCGCCACATAACATTGAGCAGAGTTCTCTGGGCTATACAGTAGGTCCTTGTTGATTATTCATTTTAAATATAGCAATCTGTACGTGTCCATCCCAAACTCCCTAACTACACCCTCCCATTCTTCCCCCACCCCTGGCAACCATCATAAGTTCGTTCTCTAAGTCTGTAAGTATCTGTTTTGTAAGTAAAAACAAATCTCCTCACTTTTAAATTGAAGTCACTTAGAGAAGGCAGTAATGTGGTCAAGTCTGCTCAGTCAGTAAGTGGGTGGAGCTGAAATTCATACACAGGTCTGTTTGACTGAAGGTCTAAAACTCTTCAGTACAGGCGGCTCAGTGGTAAAGAATCTGCCTGCCAGTTCAGGAGTAACAGGACATTTGGGTTCGACCCCTGGGTCGGGAAGGTCCCCTGGAGGAGGAAATGGCAACCTATTCCAGTATTCTTGCCTGGAGAATTCCTTGGACAGAGGAGGCTGGCAGACTACAGTCCATGGGGTCGCAAGGAGTTGGACACAACTGAGTGACTGAGTGCAAACACACGCACACACGAAGTCACTTCTCTTTTGGGACCCTCTATTAGAAAAAAATATATTAAAGGAAGCATCCATTTAAAAAGAAAAAGAACAGGGAAAGGAAATTTCAATCTCCATTTTTTCAATTCTCAAAACACATACTTTATCTGTCCCATTGCTCTGAAAAAAAAATTTGCATTTTTTTTTTCATTTTTTTCTCATAGGTAGTTGAGGTCACCTTTCCCCTCTTTTATGCTTTAATTCAGGTTCCTGCATCTTGGGCATCATTTTGTCTACTCCCCGCAAATAACTCATCGCATCTCTTCTCTCTGTGTGTTTTTAATTGGAGGAGTCTCTTCAAGCTGTAAGACAACTCACCCCCTTGTCCGTTCTCCACTCTCCCTTTCAGCTGCTTTCCTGAATGGCTGTTGCACCAATTCTGTTTTCCTGACCACAATTGGTGCAGCTGGGACAGCGAAGGACCAACTGAAAAGGAAATGCTAATCAGACCTTTTTAGAGAGTACAGTAAACACACACACACACATGCATGCACGCACCCACGCACACACATGCACACAAATTAAAAGGGGGCTCTGATTTAAGGAGAAACATCTCTTTTCTCAGCATCCTACATTACTAGTAGGTCTTGAGGAGCCCCGAGGGGACAGCCATGCATGGCTTGTGTTCCCTGAAGCTCCCTCTTTCATTGAGTAGTTTCAGACAGAGCTTGAACATCCAGAGGGGAAGAAGTGCATGTATATTGGAAGACATTGTCGCCAGTTCCAAGTCTGGGCAGAGGCTGCCACAGGAACTGGAAAGGGCGTGGGGGTAGGTGCCCAGGTAGCCCTGGAGCCATGAGCTTGTTCCAGGTGGGGAACACACAGAGAAAGTTCAGGCAGACCTTTGCCCTGAGACCTGTGATTTGAACCATGTTTTGCAGAGGGTTTTGGGGTGGTTGTTGGGTTTTTGCTATTTAATGTGGGACAGAGGAAGAGCAAATGGCAAGTCCACAGCTGATGCTTCATGTCCTGTGTGGCCAGATGGCCAAGGTGCTTTACTGAACGTCTTGGAAGACACTGTCCAGTTCCTAGCTGAGAACACAGCCGAGGAGGGAGGAAAATCGAAAGAGAAGATGAGCAAACTGGAGAAAGCTTGTTGGAAAGGAAAGAGCCCAGGTTTACAAACAACTTACATGTGGCTCTCACCAGGGGTGGGACACGTCGTGTACTCCCTCTGGGTGCTGGTGTCTTCCTCTGCAGAAACAGGCTTACATGGATGACTTTCAAAGTGACTTTCCAGCTCTGATATTTACATTACTGAATAGTAGAAATAAAAGCTTCCTACCATCAAGGACCTATTGTATAGCACAGGGGACTACACTCAGTGTTTTTTTAATAACCTGTAAGGGAAAAGAAGGGCTTGCCTGGTGGCTCAGTCGGTGAAGAATTTGCCTGCACTGTAAGAGACCAGGTTCAATCCCTGGGTCGGGAAGATCCCCTGGAGAAAGGAATGGCAACTCACTCCAGTATTCTTGCTGGAGAATCCCACAGACAGAGGAACCTGGCGAGCTACAGTCCAGAGGGTGGCAAAGAGTTGGACACGACTGAGCAACTAACACACACACACACACACACACACACGAGGGAAAAGAACCTGAATAGACGAGATATACATATAGGTATAACCAAATCACTGTGCTCACACCTGAAACTACCATGATGTTGTAAATCAACTAAACTTCAATACAAAAAAATTAAACCCAAACCAAAGAATTCTCCTTAAATTAAACTCCTCTTTTGCTGTGGCCAAGCACCCTGGGCGATTACTAACTGAAGCTTATTTCTCCACAGAGAAATGAAGACAAATGAGGTGTGATGTCTGCTACGGTGACTCGAGTAATAACACTGTATTGTCAGTTTGAAAGTTGCTAAGGGTACAACTATTAAAAATGCTCATCACAAGAGAAAAAGAGGAAATAAAAGCATCTCCCCTGGTCTATTTTGTTGTAAAATGTTTATGAAGCGGGACTTCGTTTATTTTGGTCAGTGCCTCCAACCGAGCCAAAAACAGCCATCTTGGAATGCGAGCCTGCCTCTCTCCCCTCCCCGCTGACGTGGTTGTGGCCGCTGTCGGGGTGGGGAAGGAACGGGGAGGCAGGGGAGAGGAGAGGAGGAGATGAGAGTTTTCTAATGATCTTCTTTAGTTAACAGGCACAAGTTGTTAGCTGGAGCTGAGAAGCCTTCTTTTCTGGTGTGCCAATCTCCCCCTCCTTTCTGTAATGGGTTTAGTTCCCACAGCTAATGTACTGCGTAATGAGGCCGGAGGGGAGCCAGTGCTCTGGGGGTGGGGGGGACGGGGTAAGGACACGGAGCCTCCCGGGCCTGACAAAGGACAGAGAGCCCCGTTGGACGGTCTTAATGACGGGTCCAGCCTCTCTCACTCCCAGGGAGTGGAGCCTCCCGCCAGGGCTCGTGCAAGCCGAGTGGCGTGGTGCAGGCCTTGGTGTGAAACTCCAAGAGGTCCGGGAACAGGGCAGACCTCTGCCAGGCCAAGCTCATTCCTTCCTCCAAGCTCTGACCTGACCTCCCCGCCCCTCCCCAGCCACTGGTCCAGAGGCTCTTGCTCTCAGGATGGAGTACCTTTTCCCCGTAAGACCCTCTCCTTGGGCGGTAAGGAAGGCCCCTGCCCCATTCCATCAGGCTTTATCTGGCTGCGAGAGAGGATGGAGGAGCCGCACGCAAAGGCAGGGGGGAAAGCGGCCACCTTGAAGAGGGGACCCGAACCCCCTCGGCCAGTCCTGGTGGCTCGCCCCTCCAGGACCCCCAGCGCTTTGCTCCGGTGGAGCGCCGCCTGCTTGACGGCGCCAGGTCTCCCAGTGATGGGCGACGTGTGCATCGTCACTCCCGTTCCACCTGTGCTTGGGGACGGCCTCTCTTTCACCTTTCAACTCCTATGGCCTCCAGTTATAATGCACAACCCAGACCTGGAGCTCCTTTTCAGAGTTGAAATGATTCGAATGTCCAGGAAATAGGCTCTGAATATTCACATCCTTGGGGTGAACCTAGGGATCCTTCTAGATTATTCCCTGAAGCTTCAACCCAGGGGGCTCCAGGGATTCCTAAAAGGAAGGGAGGAGAGGAGGGAAGGCAAAACCAGAATCGAGGGGGAAAATATTTCCTTTTAGGACAAATCCACCATTCACTTGTCCATTGAAAGAAGTAAAAATTATTACGTGGAAAGTTCAGGAAGAGACAATTCAAATAATCAGGAGCAGGTTGGTGGGAGATGTTGCTCGTGTGAATGCGACCCCCTAAAGTGTACACTTCAGGGCTTATAGAATGGGTATAATACTGACTGCATCGTCCTAATGTCTAGTCAGCACCCTGTAAAATTCAGGAGTGAAACTTGGGCTCCCAGAGGTCAGGCTATATGGGTGCATGGCTAGCAAACAGAAACATTGGCCCTGGCCCTGTGCTCTTGTCATTATGCTATGGATCTGGCAGAATTCATCACTGGCAGAGAGAAGGCTGTGGATAAAGATAAGTTTACAGAGTCACAAAGGTCCATGACTGGTGAAAACATTCTGCCTTACAAACCTCTAGATTGCTTTTCAGGGTAACCATGGGAGATTTTTTATTTCGTATTTTGTTTATTTATTTGGCTATGCCAGATTTTAGTGGCAGTATGCGGGATCTAGTTCCCTGACCGGGGATCTAACCCAGACCTCCTGCACTGGGAGCATGGAGTCTAAGCCACTGGACCACCAGTGAGGCCCTGGAAACTTGAACGAGATAAAATGGGGAGCAAAGAAAAAGACAGGACTCATTAGATGAGCAGGAAGTAGGCTGTGGAGCCTTATTAGAGAAGAAATAGCAGGGTCGCCCAGCCCCACTGTGCTAATGCTAATGCTTTGTTTCCCAGGGGAATTCTTTTTTTTTTTTTTAATTATTTATTTGGCTGCACCAGTTCTTAGTTGGGGCACACAGGATCTTTAGCTGCAGCCCGTGGGATCTAGTTCCCTGACTAGGGATCAAAACTGGGTCCCCTGCATTGGGAACTCGGACCACTAGGGAAGTTCCCCCAGGGGAATTCTATGATTGGACAGGGCCCCTGCCCTCCTGGATCTACTTTAAGACACGAATTGGGGGAAATTTTTGCTATTGGGGAAAATCTTTAAAAGCAACTGGAAAATCATACCTGATGATCCCAAGCAGTTTAGTGGAAAAGTGGGGAGTTGGGGAAAGTTCCCAGTTCTCAGAGGCTGATACCAGGTTCAATTTTTTCCTCCTCCAACCCTGCCTCGGATGCCGGATGGTGACAGACTCCAGACTGAGACAGAGCCACGTGGCTCTGTGTTCTGACCCAGCGGCTGTTCCTCAGTCTCCCTGCCACGTCATGCGCAGTCCTCATGGCCTCTCCTCATCTCTTGGAAAGTCTCAAGATGCATACAGGCCTCCTCCAGCCCCAGGTCTGTCTCTTAAGTTCTCCAGGAAGTCTCTTAACAGTGAGCTGCTCATTTTCCTGCATCCAGGCTAGAGCAGAAGCTTTCCCTTTAGCCACAGATGGAGGCACATTCCAGACACGTGGTCTCCCTGTGGCTCAGAGCATCTCCCTTGGCCTGGCGTCCATGCCCCACCCCCACCCCATGGTGTTCCCGTGACCATGTCCCTCCTCATTCAGGACTCTGCCCAGCTGTCACCTCCTCAGAGGATCAGTCTCTCACCAGGCGACCTTCCCTCCCACCATCCTGTCCCCTCGCCCTGATCCGTTTATGTTCACACTTCTTTTTCTTTAAATTTTAGTTATTTTTGGCTGTGTTGGGTCTTAGTAGTTGCAACACTCACTCAAGGCTTAATTGCTCTGAGGTATGCAGGATCTTATCTCCCTGATCAGGGATCAAACCTGCGTCCCCAGCACTGGAAGGTGGATTGTTAACCACTGGACCACCAGGCAAGTCCCAGGTGTTCATACTTCTCACCACAACCTCACAACAGGTCTGTTTCCTTCTTGGTTTACTGCCTATACCGGGATGCTGCATTCAGGATTTTCCACTCTGGGAAAGGATCTTGCTTTTGTCGACCACCAAGTCGCCAATTCCTAGGACAGCAACTGGCAATGTAGTAGGTCCTGAGTAAATGTTTGCCTGATGAACGGGTGATGCGGACAGTTCCTAATCCTCAGATCCCTTGCAGCCAAAATCTGGAGCCGACTCAGGCAGCAGGTCCGCGAGGTAGCTCTCCTTCTGGCCTCATTTCACCGGCAGTACCTAGAGCAGTCAATGTCAGCACTGCCACCACCATGGTGGTTATTATCTGCTTATTAGCATGATGGCTAAGCATTTCATAATGACTCACTAGACTAATATGATCTCAGTGACTAATGAAATGCCTACAATAGAATGAGAGTGTGCCCAACACACAGCAGCAACTCGGGTACAGTTTGCTCATTCACTCTCAAGAGAGTAAACGTTCTTAGCCAAGGGCATCACAGTCATGGACTTCCCTGGGGGTCCGGTGGTTTAGACTCCACGCTTCCAAGGCAGGGGGCACAGGTTCAGTCCCTGGTCAGGGAAATGCTGCAGGCCTCGAGGAGCGTGGTATGAGAGGTATAGTGCACCTGTATTATAGTGTTTACAAAACTGTGTACTTGTGTAATAGTGCAATCGGAGATCTTGTGGAATTTCTGTTTCTACATTTAAATTCATGTATGTAATGTTTGCTTTACTGATTACAATCTGAATTTCTAAGAAGCATGTTGACTTTTGCAATGAAGATGCAATATGGAATGGTACACAATTGAAAAAAAAAGTTATAAACTTAAAAGAATTTGGAAAATTTATGAACTATTCCGAAAATTATAGCAATCACCAAAAAAAATTATTTAGAAAAGAGCATCATAGTCCCAACAAAGGAGCTGTGACCATCCATTAGACGGAATCTGTTAGGCACAAGCCAAGTTTGGGGGCCTTTCACATACATTTCCTTATTTACGTCTCTCAAGAGCCCCAAGATGCAGGTATTTTCATCCTCCAAGATCACAGTTAGTAACTGAGGTACTAGTATTCCCACTCCAGTCAGTTTGACACAAGATTCCATGCTTTCCCCCCCAAATCACACTGCCTATCCTAGAAAAAGTTCACCGTTACTCCTGGAATAAACCCTGGTTTTTTCACCTGTCAAATGAAAGCCCTGGTCCAAGAAACCTTTTCTAAAAAAATGCAAGCAATATTTTTTATTGAAATATAACTGATTGACATTATGTTAGTTTTAGGTGTGAAATGTAGTGATTCAATATTTCTATTTACTTTATTTTAAAAATTAATTTAATTGAAGTATGAAAGTGAAAGTCACTCAGTCATGTCTAACTCTTTGTGACCCCATGGACTTCTCCAGGAATTCTCCAGGCTAGAATACTGGAGTGGGTAGCCGTTCCCTTCTCCAGGGGATCTTCCCAACCCAGGGATGGAACCCAGATCTCCTGCATTACAGGCAGATTGTTTACCAGCTGAGCCACCAGGGAAACCCAAGAATATGGAGTGGGTAGCCTATCCTTCCTCCGTCGGATCTTCCTGACCCAGGAATCAAACCAGGGTTGCTTGCATTGCAGGCGGATTCTTTACCATCTAAGCTACCAGGGAAGCCCCTAATTGGAGTATAATTGCTCAATATTTTTATAAATTATACCCTAAAGTTATTACAAAATAATGGCTTTATTTCCCTGTGGTGTACAATATATACTTGTTTATTTTATACATAGTAGTTTGTAGTAGACACAAACTGTTGTTTGCTGTTTAGTCGCTCAGTTCTGTCTGACTCTGAGACCCCACGGAATGTAACCCACCAGGCTCATCTGTCCATGGGGACTCTCCAGGCAAGAATACTGGAGTCGGTTGCCATTTCCTTCTCCAGGGGATCTTCCCGACCCAGAGTTTGAACCCGCGTCTCCTGCATTGGCAGGCATGTTCTTCACCACTGAGTCTCCTGAGAAGCCCAGCAGATACAAATTGCTGTGTATTAAATAAAGTACCCAGAGACTTTTAAGAGACCTTGCAGCTTTAAGTTCCAGAATTCTCTCCCCTCTGACTGGTGTGAGCAGACTCCCTGCATGCTGACGTAATGAGCTTTACCATCTGCCTCTCCCGGCAAGATCTGATGACTCTGAAAGACCCTCCCACAATCCGTCTCCTCACTTGACACCCCTTTCTACCTCTCAGAGCAGCTTCCTCCTCTGGACAGGTCGTGGGATCCCCTTTGGACATCACTCCCCCTTCCAAGAAAAGGCCTCCCTCAGGCGCTGCTCCCCGACACGCACCCCCTCATCAGAAACCAGCGACGCCCTCTCTCAGCCTCATCACGTCCTCCTGGTTTCGCCCAGAGCTGCTGCCAAGACTCCCCACCTTGCCTGTCTGGCGAACATAACTCCTGTGTGCCCGGGCTCGGGTGCTGGAAAGAAAACGAGACGCATTTCCACTGACAAACCATCAGTCCGTCAAGCCCGGGAGGTCGGGCCAGCTTCTTCATCGTCAGTTATCGAAGTGAGAGAATTAGGTCCCAAGCCCGCCTTCTCGAACCAAAATCTATTTATCCCAAACACCAGCAGGCGCTAGCAGAGTGATGTGCTATGATTGGGGTTAAAAAAAAAAAAAAAAAAGCTCCTGGTATTCTAAGCTGTGAGCATGAAAACACTGTGAGGACTAACTGGTTGGAAGAACAGAGGGGGTTTATGATTCACTTAAAATATTTGTGTCAGGAAAGCCCGGATTCACCACCTGTTTCCCCTTCCACTGATATTTATGACAGCTGAGGAATCCTACCCTTCACAAAAGGCTCGGCTCCACACCCAAACTTTCTAGCCTATTCTTTCTATTTACATGAACATTTTCATAGAAAAAGCCTAAATCTCGCCCCATCATGAGAAAAAAATAGTGTTCTCCCAGTGCCTGGAGGGGTGAGGAGAATTTTTCTACAGGTCTTCACAGCTCAACCCCAACTTTCGGTTTGGGGCATGAGAAAAACAGCCTGCCATCTTGTTCCTTCTCCTCCAGATCCTGGGCGGTGTTTCGGACTGAGCAGCTCCCTATGGAGGGAGATAAAGAACAGGGCACACAGTAGGCATGCAAACAGGAGCTGACAATTCCTCCAGCCTCTCCTCTTCTTCCTAGAGCATTGTCAGCTTTCTCCTGGAAGGCCACTGGGTGGGTGGATCTATCTCCCACCGCTCCACCCCTACCTTCAAGGGCTGGGCACTCCAGGAGCCCTGCAGCTGAGGGTCTCCCCTGCCCAAGAAACTTACAGTCTTTCTGGAGGGGGCCACCCCTGAGAAAGCAGAAGATGTCAGAGCTGGAGGTACCCTTCAAGATGCTCTGGTCTAAACCTCCTCCTTGAATCTCTTGGAGACTGAGGCCTGGAGAAGCAAAGCGAGACTTGATTCAAGGTCACATCAAAGTCACTGGGGCCAGGCAAGGACTCCACCAAAGCTTCTGACTTACAATCCAAGGCTTTTTTAATTGTATCATCAGGATAATGATTAAAAAAAAAAAAGTAATTGATTTAGCACCTGTCCTTGAAAGGAGATGCTGAACAAAGCACAGTTTGAGAGAGACCTGGTCCAGGCCCTTGGCCCCAAGTCTCGTGGGAGGACAGAGAGCTGAGCACATCCCCGCCAGCAGCCCTGTCGGGAAGAACGCTGTGGTCAGAGCATGTACACTGATCAAGGGGACTTCGGTCAACCACAAGCTGCTGTACTGCAGGCATGGATGACAGTGTTCTAGGGAATCCTGTAAGTTAAGGGTTCCCAACCTCTGGATCTGACGCCTTGTGATCTGAAGTGGAGCTAATGGAATAATAATAGACATAAGTTGCACAGTCTGCGTAGTGCACTGGAATCATCCTGAAACTGTCTCCCTGCTGCTGTGGTCTGTGGAAAAATTGTCTTCCACAAAACCAGTCCCTGGTGCCCAAAAGGTTGCTGTAAGTCTTGTCAGACCAGAGAGGTGGGAGAGTAGCTGTGGTTTATTGGGCGGTGACAGAAGGAAAGGGGGAAGCCTCTTGAGGGACAAGGGGGTCCAGATGCCAGATTCTGCACGTGCTCCAGCATCACCCTTCCACCCCCGACCCCTAGACGTCAGCACTTTAAATATCCATAACATGCCAGGAAACAAGAGACCCAGGGGGTTCTCCAATGACTGCAGAATACATCCCCAGAGGTCAGCCCATCCATCCTGGAAGGTAGGGCTCCACCCACATGCTCCCATGTGACAGACTCTAGGTCCATCCACATCTCTACAAATGACTATTTTTTCCTTTAAGCAGCTGAGTAATATTCCATTGTATGAATGAACCACATCTTCTTTATCCAGTCATCTGTTGATATATACACTACCATGTGTGAAATAGATAGCTAGTGGGAAGCTTCTATATACCATAGGGAGCTCAGCTCGGTGCTCTGTGAGGACCTAGAGGGGTGGGATGGGAGGTGGTCCAAGAGGGAGAGGATATATGTATACCCATGGCTGTTTCACTTCCTTGTACAGCAGAGACTAACACAACATTGTAAAGCAATTCTATTCCCCCAGAATAGCTAACATAGGCACCCATAGGCTTTTAGAATAAGACTTACCTACACTTTGAATTGAGAATTCTGTAACCTCCAGTACTGGGGGACACTCTCCAGTACTGCCCCAGTCCTCATCCCCAGGAGCCTCAGTTCACTGTGCTTCATCCAGAGGCCACTCCCACTCACCACAGAGTGAGTAGAAGCAGAAACTTCGCTGCATTTTGTGGCCACCGCACCGTCCCTCTTTGAGTTGGAACGTATTATCTATGCCCTCTGTACCCCTCTCCATCCCCTCCAGCCGTTTCTTCTGCAGATTATAGAAAGCGGCAACACTACGCAGCGCTCTGTGGTGACCAAAATGGGAACGAAATCCAAGAAAGAGAGGGTGTGAGTATGCGTATAGCTGCGCTGGAGACGCAGGTTCCATTCCTAGGTCAGGAAGATCCCCTGGAGAGGAAATCGCAACCCACTGCAGTATTCTTGCCTGGGAAAATCCCATGGACCGAGGAGCCTGGCAGGCTACAGTCCACGTGGCTGAAAAGAATCAGACACAACTGGATGACTGAGCACCCAGGCGCCCATAGCTGATTCACTTTGCTGTAGAGCAGAAACTAACACAGCATAGTAAAGCAACTCTACTCCAATAGACATTTTTAAAAAAAAGAAAGCTCCAGCTCTCCAAATGTCATGATCCTCCCAGAGCCCTCCTCTCGCTTACTTTCTTACAAGCCCAGAAAAAGTGTTTCTAAGTTCCACCCTGGCCAACCTCCTGCAGCAGATTCTGGATCCCCTGGGGGCTTCCTGTCTCCAGAGTGAGGGTCAGGGACTGGCTGTGCACTGCCCTATGATTAAACCACTAATTGTCAAGCATTGTAAAGTAATAAAGTCACCAGCTCATTTTAAAGGAGCTTCTTTCCCCAAGAGTCCAAAGTGCTTTCTAAGTTTTATACCATCTCACCCTCCTATTCGGAGAAGGCAATGGCACCCCACTCCAGTACTCTTGCCTGGAAAATCCCATGGACGGAGGAGCCTGGTGGGCTGCAGTCCATGGGGTCTCGAAGAGTCGGACACGACTGAGCGACTTCACTTTCACTTTTCACTTTCATGCACTGGAGAAGGAAATGGCAACCCACTCCAGTACTCTTGCCTGGAGAATCCCAGGGACGGGGGAGCCTGGTGGGCTGCTGTCTATGGGGTTGCACAGAGTAGGACACGACTGAAGCGACTTAGCAGCAGCAGCAGCAGCATCCTATTACAGGAAAAGCCAGGGTGATAGTGATGAAAATCTTAGCTGAAGTCTCTGGCTCATCCTATCATAGCATCCCTTCCCTTTATGTGGTTCATGTAGTCCACTGAAGCCACCACTGCCTTTATATGCGGAATGGCTATTTTTGTGGGTCTTGATTTGCTGCTGGCTGTTGCGCTGAGACAGGCTGGGACCTTTGCTGTAGTGCTTGCACCTGGACAAATATCTCCTTGAGCAAGAAAATACAAAAGAGGTCATGAAGGACTAAAAACAACCGCGTTCATACACAGTTGGGTCAAATTATGGACAATAAGACCAAGCACCCAACTTCCACTTCTGTAGAGTTAGGGGGAAAGCAGGGTGTCGGGGACAAAGGCAGGGGGCTGTGCGTGCTGCCGGCACTGAACACAACCAGAGGGTGGGCAAACCACCTAAGCCACCCCTCCAGCCCGACCTCTGGACACACCCCTACCCTCACTGCACATAAGGAGACAGATGGAGCATCCATGCTAGCTCCAGAGCAAGCAAGGGAACCTGTTACTTGTTCTCGCTTGCTCCTGCTGCAGCAGGGACCCTGTAAAGCCTTGCCTGAATTTCCTGTCCGGCCTGTGTGTATGTGTGTGTGTGTGTCTGTGTGCAGGCACGCACATGCTCAGCCACTTTCAACTCTTTGAGACTCCATGGACTCTCTGACCTCTAGGCAATTTCTATTGATTAAGGAGGCCAAGAACTTGCTCGGTATCACTGGCATGGACTTCTAGAAGTCAGGCCATTCTGCTCAAACTATAAGATGAAAGCAGGCTTCTGTGCAGTAGAGAGCTGAACACAGAGACCTGGAATAGCTGAGCTCTGGACAGTCGGTCAGCCCCAGGGACCAGGTGCTGTGCGGTCAGCTCCTTGGACCTAAGGGAGAGGAAGGTCATCTGCTCGCCTAAGAAAGCTGAGTCCTGGGTGACAATGAGCATCCCCTGAACATGCTCGCTGATGAACAGGCATCATTAGTTAATCCATCTGTGGGCTCTGAACACCCACCAGGGATTCGAATTCCACACGACTGAAGCAGCAGCAGAGGCAGCAGCTGCCGAGCGGCACCTGCCGCAGGGGAACTGGCCAGATTTCAGATAGGGTCCTCTGAGGCCCGAGGCAGCAGGAAGGAGAGATTCCAGGGGTGTTGGGGGCAACAGCTGGGGCTGGCAGGGAAGGTGCAGAGAGGAACTTGAGAGGGAAAGAAGGAGGGAGGGTGTGCAAATAAAAAGCAAATGACCCTCCATGAAAATAGGAAGAGAAGTGCTAAACAGTAACGGAGTGACCTCAAAAGCGAAGCGCGAGATCACTTGGAGGAGTCCTCGCAGGAAATCTCGGCCGCCTCTCCCGAGGACACCTTCCTGCTCTTTTGGCCACCAGAGGGCTCCTGTATTCCAAAAATATTATGGAAAAGTGACAAACGTCTCCAATATTTTCCACTCCGAGCGTTACACATGGAACTGGCCATTTCTGTGTCGGCACACAGAAAATCGTCTTGGTGAGTTGAGGGATTTCAGTTCCGATTTCGATAGGGCCCTGAGCCAACGTGGTCAGAAACCATCAACCTCTTTTCTCTGTTCTTCTCTTGTTACAACCCATAGCCACAATCAGGTGGGAGAGAAGGGGAGGGAGAAAAGGGGTCCAGCAAGTTAGACCTGACATTTCAGAGAGACATTACCATCTTGGCTCAGTGTTTATACATAGTTAAGGATGAGCAGGCCTGTGTTTTGGTTGTCTGGTACCACCTGTGTCCTGGTGAAACTTGTATATCAAGGAAAAACAATGCACATGTGTTTGGCAAAAGGTTCAGGTTCAAGGACCAGTTCTGTCTGTTTCTAACTACCTTGGCCTAAACCCCTAACCAACCTCATGAGCTACAGTTCCATCCTCTGTAAGAGATAATATGTTCTTATCACCAAGGTTGGATGCAGAATTAAATGAGATCCTGTCTTTGAAGGGATTGGACACATGGTCAGAGCTCAGGATTCACTCATTTACTCTGAATCTGAATCAGCCCCACACGTGAAATTGACATTATGGAGACAAGCAATACAATTACAAAACTGGGCCTGAGGAAGAGAAGACTAAGAATACTATAATCCTGCCTTTAAATATTTTGAAGGACTATTATACGGAAGACAGATTAGGACTCCTGTCACCCCGAGTAGAAAGTAGACCCATAAGTGGCAGAATTGGGGAATCAGATCAAGCTTGCTAGAGAATTACTCCAACTGCCGAACATGAAATCTTCCCCCAAACGGAGTAAAACAGCAGTTGGCCCATCCCAGGGGTGTTCCAGGAGAGGTGGGATGAGCGATGGAAGGGAAGTGACACTGCAAATTCCTGTATCAGCTGGGAAGTGTTGGGTGACCCACAAGAACCTTTCCAACTCAGGAAATTCTGTGATTCTCTGTTCCAAGGAAAGGGACAAGCGGGAAAGCATTGTTATGTCAGGTGGGTGGAAAGGATGGTCGGCTTTCCAACCTGGCGGTTGTGACATCTACACTTTCCCACATCGTCGGATTGCCATGCATCCCGCCACCTCTCATCTTATTCCTGGGTGTCTCAATCAGCTGGTGGTTAAGCCTCAGACAATTACTTCTAAGCCAAGAGCAGGGTTGTGCGCATCAAAGATGGTTGCTATAGATCCACTCCGCTGTTTTTGGAAAGACTGATCAATGTTTCTGACACTAGCGATGCTCCCCTCAAAGTTCAAGTTTAATCAGATCAGGAACTGTGCGATTCAGAACACTTTCCTTTCCTATTTTCTTTTATCTGACACCGAGAACAATCCTTTTTCTCACAGCTAGGGAACTTCATAAAGAGGGAGGAGTCTGAACGCATGACTTTTGGAAATTCTTGCTCTGTGTGAGTCCCAGTGCAAGACCAAACTCCACGTAGACCTTCTCTTTGAAGCAGGTAGGTGAGTTTTCCCAGTTCTTCTAAGGTAGGAAGGGGTGAGAGAGTATATTCCCAGCTCTCGTGGAAGGATGGTTTTGAAAAGAATCAGGATATGCAGTGTGTCTCGGGGGTCACAACAGGGGTTACCATCTGGAGAAACTTGGTTTTGACGCTCAACTTGATCATTCAGTAGATGCAAAATGTTTATCAATATCCAAGTCACAGCGTCTCTCTCTATAAAAGAGGATCATGTCTTCCGGAATTTTGCTGAATATAAAAAATGGCCAAGTTTCTATCTTAGAAAACCCAGGGAAAACTTTTAGGTAGTGCATTTTTTTCAGCTGACATATATTATCCCCACAGGACATCCCTACACTCAGGTCTGTTAAGACACTGGTGTTACAGACCAGACATTGTGAAATCATCTCCTTCAACACTTTAAATATAAGGTTCTTACTCATGTGGCGGGGAGGTAACTCTCATCTTTATTGAACCGGTACCCAGACACCAATCACACACTATCTGGGAAGTGGGCAGATTTGTTGGCCCCTAGGGCTGGCTATAGTGAGTGCGTCATGCTTCACCAGAAGAGTGGGGAGATACCATGGTTTTTAAGTCATCCCATCAGGATTCGTACCAGAGTCACGTAGGTCAACCCTGAATATTCACTGGAAGGACTGATGCTGAAGCTGAAGCTCCAACACCTTGGTCACCTGATGCGAAGAGCCGACTCATTGGAAAAGACCCTGATCCTGGGAAAGATTGAAGGCAGGAGGAGAAGAGGGTGGCAGAGAATGAGATGGCTGGATAGTATCACCAACTCAATGAACATGAGTTTGAGCAAATTCCAGGAGACAGTGAAGGACAGGGAACCTGGCGTGTTGCAGTCCATGGGGTTGCAAGGAGTCGGACACAACTCACAGGATGTTCAGTCACAGGGAGCCTGGGGCAGAGGTTGGAAGGAACAGAACTCCAGCTCCTGGCCCGGTTACATGCCCTGCCAATGCTGCAGGCCATCACATATTCCAATTGTCCCCTCTGTCCCCAGCAGGGGAGGCCTTGGAAGAGATCAGCTAACTGTCTTCAAAAGTTAAGCAATTTCTTTCTCAAGAACAAGTGGGAGAGAATGCAGGTCACAGGTCCTTTGCAAGAACTTCCTATATCGCCTCCTCCAGCCCACTCTCCTCTCTCCTTGTTACAGCCTAGGGGGGAGTGGGGCTGCAAATTCAATGGAGTTCCGACTTTTTAAGATCATGACTGACAGTAACAAGGACCACATGTATCATGACCCGGAACGTACACACCGTCATACACACAAAGACACTTAATATTTCACGAACCAGAGCTTACTATGTGCACGGACTTTGATGTTTTCTATTTCATTCTATACTCATTCATTCCACTTTTAAGCTGTTCATGACCTGAATTTCACTGTGTGACCTGACCTTTGAACTATGTTCTTTACTATTGATCTTACCGACTGATGGGACAGCATGCAATTTCTCTCCATTTCCTCCCAACTAAAGTGCAAATTCTTTAACAGGACAGATAAGATCGTTTATATTATCTCTACCCTCCATTTCAGTTCTGCCATCTTCACCTGAGCATCTTATGCTCCCAACAAATCTGACATCTGCCTCTCCAAGGTGACCCAGGCTCACTGAGGACTCTCCCATCTCTCTGCCTTGCTTGTCCTCTACCCTCAGCCTTGACACGCTTCTTGCTGCAGGACAAATTCCTCTCCATCCTTAAGAAATATCCCAGCTGTCAGTTCCTCGGAAGACTGCCCCGACCTGCCCAAGCAGAACCAAACTCTCCACTAGGCTCCCACGGTCTTGAGGAATTCCTTTTTTCTTAGTATATGGTGATCATCTGGCCCTCCTTATCACAGCTGAACTGGCCTTTTCTATTTTTGAATTAGTAGAAATAATTTTTAGGGCTTCCCAAGTGGCTCAGTGGTAAAGACTCCACCTGCAACGCAGAAGACTCGGGTTTGATCCTTGGGTCAGAAAGATCCCCTGGAGAAGGGAATGGAAACCCACTCCAGTATTCTTGCCTGGGAAATCCCATGGACAGAGGAGGCTGGTCGGCTACAGTCCATGGGGTTGCAGAAGAGTCGGACATGACTATACAACAACAGAAATAACTTTAAAAGAACACTTTTGGTCTTTTTCTTTCCTTTGTGATTAGCCCTTGCCTTCTTTTTTCTTTATCTTCCACCTACTTCTGGCCCCACCATCTCCACAAAGCTCAGTACCACAGGAGAATGGGAAGATCAGACAAGGAGAAAAAGGCATGGTCAAAGTAGTGGTGGCAAACCAGTCTGGTTTCTCTTCCATCAGACTGACGGGGAATCCAAACTTGGCAAAAACACAACACAACCCATCTGAATGACAGGAAATTGGAAAAGGCAAGATGAAAAGGAGAAACCAAGGCAGAGTGAGAACACTGGCAGACAGCTGCACAATCAAGCTAGGTGCTGATGTGGGGCACAAAACAAATGCTGATTCACAGGCCACAGCAAACCCTGATGACGGGCAAAGACACTGGCTGTCTGAGATACAGGCAGTGGAGCATCCCAGGTGGCTCTAGTGGTAAAGAATCCGCCAGCCAATGCAGGAGACATAAGAGACACCAGTTTGATCCCTGGGTCAGGAAGATCCCCTAGAGCAGGGCACAGCAACCCAATCCAGTATTCCTGCCTGGAGAAACCCACGGACGGAGGAGCCTAGCAAGCTACAGTCCATGGGGTCGCACAGAGTCAGACATGACTGAAGTGGCCTAGCACTCACGCACACAGGCACCCGAAGAGTTTAAACAGGAGACTCCCAGTGCTCAGTAGCTTTCAGAGCAATTATCCCCACATTATTCCATTTCATTATGGGGTGTCAGAGCTGGAGGGGATTTTAAGAGCCAATTAGCCTTATCCATTCTCTGGCAGTCAATAAAAAGGATACTGCAACAGGCCAGCAATGTGCCCGAGGTCACACCTCTGAGTTAGCAGCAGAATGGGATGCTCTTTACTCAAACACACAC
>SJYQ01095638.1:182231-201118 GCA_006410935.1 Redunca redunca
GAGCCTAGGGCAGAAGAAAAACCAGCTTTGTGGTCTACCTACATTAGCCCTCCAGCACATTATAAATATCTACCTTAGTCCTCCCTCCATCCTGCTTTCTTCAGGGAGAACAGCACAGACACAAACATATTAGCTGGAGGACAAAACCAGCCTATTACAAAGAAGGTGACTTGACGGATACACTTTTGGTGGGGGCTTTGGACACCTTTCTTCCTCCTAGAGCTCTGGGCGAAAAAACAGGTTTAGATGAAGCGTCTGGTCTTCTATGGGCTGAACTATGTCCCCCCACAAATTTCTTATGTTGAAACATAGCCCCCAGTACCTCAGAGTGTGACTGTGTATTATTTGGACATAAAGCCTTTAAAATGGTGATTAAACTGGTGGGTCCCAATCCAATGTCACTGGATCACAGGAGGACATTTAAACACACAGAGGCATCAAGAATGCACAGGCTCAGAGGAAAGACCCGTGAAGACTCAGTAAGACGGTGGCAGTCGGTCGGCAAGCTCTCAGGAGAAAGCTAACCTGCCAACATCTTGACCTTGGACTTCCAGCCTCGAGAATCATGAGAAGTAAATGTCTGTTGTTTAAGCCACAAAGGCTGTGGGATTCGTTATGTCCGCCGGCAATGATAAATGGAAGGGCCTCTGGACAGCTGACAGGCCTGGACTGGGCCAGGGTCCAGAACTATACTGTCCACTATGGTAATCACTAGCCATGTGGCTTTTTAAATTTTAATTAAGATTAAATAAAAATTTAAAACTCAGTTCCTTACTTACACTAGAACATCTCCCTTCTATTGGGCAGCTCTACTCCAGAAAGCAGAAGGGTCTAAGTCTGAGAGAACATCCCAGGAGAACCTTTTGTGACCAAGCACTCCCAAGGTGGACAAGAGGCCCCAGTCAGAGCAAGCACAGACCTGCTCCTCAACCAAAAACGCAAGGGAAGAGGCCTCTCTGGACCTTTCATCAAGCACTGGAAGTAATTCATGAACCCTTCTTCTGATTAATTCTGAACCTAAAAAGCAATGTTTCCTTTTTGCAATTGCTGCAGGGCAACACTGTGTATTCAGCAAGCAGCGAGCACTTATTGAGTGCATACAACTCCAGAGGACACTTTGACAGACACCCGAGGTACAGAAAAGGGATACCTAAGCTCGTTTTTGCCTCAAGGAGTAAAAAGCCTAAGTAAATATTAAAGAAAACAAGTAGTGAGGGCCGTGAACCAAGTACCAAGAAGTTCATAAGACATTCCCAATGGCTCCCACGGCGGGGGTTGGGGGGCGTTGGAGGGTGGTGCAGCCCCTTCACACAGTCCCCTGAAACAGAAGGCAAGCCCCTCACCCGGAGCACTCACTCCTGTACCTCTACTTTCCTCACCCAGTCCACTCCTGCCTCGTGCCAAAGGTCAGCTCCCACTATCTGTCCCAAAGGGTCCCAGCCCTCCCCATCTGGTCACAGCTTTCCCATCACCACCAATTCTCCTCCGAGCTGCTCCATGCCTGCACCCAAAGCTCCAATCAAACTGTGTTTGAGTTCTTCTGTTTCTAATAACTCTGCTGGCTGTCAGTGTGCTGCCCACAGCAAAGCCTTGCTTCCTAATTTGCTGTTTTTAATTCTGCTGCTTTTAATCTGCAGAAAGTGAAGAACTAAAGAGCCTCTTCATGAAAGAGGAGAGTGAAAAAGTTGGCTTAAAGCTCAACATTCAGAAAACGAAGATCATGGCATCCAGTCCCATCACTTCATGGCCAATAGATGGGGAAACAGTGGCACACTTTATTTTTCTGGGCTCCAAAATCACTGCAGATGGTGACTGCAGCCATGAAATTAAAAGACACTCCTTGGAAGGAAAGTTATGACCAACCTAGACAGCATATTAAAAAGCAGAGACACTACTTTGCCAAAGGCCCGTCTAGTCAAGGCTATGGTTTTTCCAGTAGTCATGTATGGATGTTAGAGTTGGACCATAAAGAAAGCTGAGTGCCAAAGAACTGATACTTTTGAACTGTGGTGTCGGAGAAGACTCTTAAGAGTCCCTTGCACAGCAAGGAGATCAAACCAGTCAATCCTAAAGGAAATCAGTCCTGAATACTCATTGGAAGGACTGATGCTGAAGCTGAAACTCCAATACTTTGGCCACATGATACGAAGAACTGACTCACTGGAAAAGACCCCGATGCTGGGAAAGATTGAGGGCAAGGAGAAAAGGAGACGACAGAGGATGAAGACGGTTGGATGGCATCACCGACTCAGTGGACATGAGTTTGGATAAACTCTGGGAGTTGGCGACGGACAGGGAGGCCCTGCGTGCTGCAGTCCATGGGGTCACAAAGTCAGACACGACTAAGCGACTGAACTGAACTTAACTGAATCTGCCAAAACTTGGAGCACAGAAAAACAACAGTTTGCATAAAACAATTTCATCCGTCAGGACTGCTCAACTTCCGTCTCCTCTATAGGCTTCCCTGGCCCCTCCCTCCTCTGAACGTGTGTCTACATATATTCATTTCCACAGTGCATAGAAAGGCATCTTCAACTGTCCTGATAAGATCCAGCTCTGATGGAGAGTCATGTGTCAAAGACAGAGTTCCTTGTAAACAGGCCCAATACCTCTCCCATCACTCAGCAGAGCAAGCATTCTTTCAAGGTTTCCCAAATCTGATCTGTAATACAAAACATAAGATAATGGGCCAGAGCTCAGGCACGCTGCTAGGTTCAAATTTTCCTTGTTATCTGAAAGACACTCTTCCCTGGGTCGTCTGTGAGCTTCCCAATACACAGACGCTGTGTGACATTTATTTTGACTGCCTGGAAGCCAACTAACTTCTGGTTCTCAGCTGCACTGTGAAAATATGAGGATGCCAGAGAGCTGAGTTGCAGACAGTAGTATTATTAAATACAGTCATGTTCAAATCCACTGAAGAGCGCTGACTCGTGACCTACTAAAAACCTGTGCTTGATATTTTCACATCACACCAGGCAGCCCAATCTCCCTTTGTATCAGGCTGGACTAGTTAATAATTAACTGGCTTCGATTTAAGTTCCCTTTTCATAAAGAGCAACTGTGAAGTGCTGTAAATGATGTTTAGAAACAACAGACACACCAGTGACTCTGGAAATGGATTATTCACCTTTGGACAACAAACAGGAAGCCTGAGGAATGCCGCCTGCATTCAACCTCACCCAGCAAGATAAAGACCTGCAGCATCCCACTCAGATGTGATACTCAGGCCTTGGCTCTTCTCTGACCTCCCTGATACATGAAGCGCCTCAGCTCTTTAAAGCATTACATTAAAAAATCCTGTTTTTACATGGACCCAAACCCTGGTAGGCGCCAAGAACAACAAAGCAGGACTTACTGCCATTGTCGTCAGAATCCTCACTGCTGCTGGGAAGGCGACCTCGTTTCATGATCTCCCCGGGAAACAGCAGGCAGCCTGCAAAGCAATGAGACAGCACTTAACCCAAGATGATAATACACAACCATCAAGTTGTGCTTCAGATGGTAGCCCAGGATTTACAGCACACAAAAAGCAAACAATCGGCTTTAAGTAGCATTTGAATTATACACAGTAAAAAGACCAAAGAGACATAATTAGGGGCAATTATTAACAGAACAGGTTCAAAAAGGAGGGGGAGAGGTGGAGAAATTACACATCAGCAGGTCTCCCAAAGGTGCCAGGCTTCTCTCTCACTCCTGTGACATTATCACTACAACTACTCGGGGAGTCTCTTTAGCTGACTGGCAGCAAGCTCTGCAGAGAAAAACCCATGGCAATGAGCACAGTGCTTCCTCACTATATACAGATTCATATTTTACACGTGTATTGGAGGGCAGGGTGGTTCGGGACGGGGCTGTGCCAGGATGTGTGAATATCTACACTGCACTGGGCAGCATTGCTTCTCCAGCAAATACTACTGAAAGAACCCTAAAAACAGAATACCTAGAATTCTAGGGACAGAACAAATGGGACACTGGGAATGCAAACGTCTATCCTAGTCATCTCCAGCACCCCAGCAATTCATTCTTTTCTAGACTCCTCCCCTTTATTCAGGAGGAAAACTCAAGTCTAAAAGGTTTAAGCGGTGACCTGCCCAAGGTCACATTGTGAGCAGGCAAAATCCAATTTCACTATCTTTCCCCAGCTCCTTACAGGCCTTGTCCAACCCAACTCAACCAAATGAAGAAAGCAGTCTGAGCAGACACCCAGTCTACCCGGCCAGCTCCTGCCAGGTAACAGGCCTCCAGCACCACAGAACAGAGAAAGAGGGCAGTGGACTGGGACTGAATGGCCACCACCGCACTCCTACAGATGACCGCGAGGTTATATTCAGACAGGGCAGCTTTCTAAACACAACCACAAAGCTTTTCCAAACTGAAATTACTCATCACCTTGACATCTTTAGGGCCCAAATACTACTGCCAGATCGGTAATTCCCAGAGAGAGAGGAGGGCTTTCCAAGTCAAAGTATGGTTGGTGAGCCATCCCCTCCCTGCTCAGCCTCTTAGAAAAGTATGTCCCAACCTCTCCCTCCCTGGGAATCCCACCATCACAATGTGATGAGCTTCTAAGAGTGGGGTACACAGGAAACTGGTGGGGAAAGAATGTGGAGCATCACTATGCTAGAACAGAATAAGACAGAAACTGCTCTATGAGTCAGAAATAAAAACCCAAAGGTCTGCTCCAAGTGGCACTGGAAAACTTAAGTCGAGAAAAGCTGAAAGCATGCCATACAATCATCTGCCCCCACCTTCAAAACAGACCTATATGGTTCTTTCAAACATTCAGGCCCCTAATCTATACTGAAAATTTCCTTTCTGAGACACTTATCAGTTAAGGTTTGTATGTTTTTACCAAATGGTTCTTCAAAAGATGATTAAAAGAATTTCCAAGAGGAAGCCAGGACATGAGTCCTGATCTGGGTCACAGGTAGCGTCAACAGTCATAAAATTTACAACCAGTGAGGCCCCACCCACAGCCCTGGCTTTTCTGCAGAGCCCTCTTTACCCATAACTCTAACACCCAGCAACCTAGGGCAGGCCCACCCCAGAGAAAGCTCCTCAGTCGGCAAACTCCTATGGCCCACTGCCCACGTGATTATCCTCCCTGCCCTGTCACCCTCTGCCAAAACGCCAGGTGCTGACAGCTGAGCTGTCCTCCCACTTTCTAGAAGGCACCCCTGCCACTCCTCCCCCCACCAAACCGTCAGGAGGCACCAGGCGAAAACAGAAAGGCAAAGACCCACTCGTTCCCAGTAACAGCATCAGCTCCTAAATCCTACACTGTAAGAAAGCTTGAGAACAAGAGAAAGAAAGTGTTTCCTAAAGAGGAATTCCTTAAGAGTCACAGTGTGAAGCATCAGGGCAAGAAGAATACAGTCCCCCCATCATGAGCAGGTGTTAAGAACGGTGAGGAGGAGAAAGAGGCTGAGAAAGCCCATAAACTCTCCCTGGCTAGAAATGAGGCAACAGATGTTGGCTGTATCTTCACTGATTCAGACAACTAGCTTTACCTAAACAGAAGAGTTTGGAAAACTCAGAATCTTTTTACACCAAAATGCTCTCCTCCTAGTGGTCACACACAGCTCTCAGAGAAAGCACACGCTTTCAACAGCCACTATATGCAAAATGCAAGCACCTGTCAGCAGGAATTCAACACGGTGAGTACTCGACAGTGGTCAACACAAGGCTAGAGAAACACATGCTGATGGCCTTTGTAAGATTCTGAGCTGAGTCTTGAAGAACAAAGAGGTAACAAAAAGCGGCAGCACATTTTGGGCAAGACACTGTATGTATGTGTGTGTGTGTGTGTGTGTATATATATATATATATATAAAACCTAGCTTATTACTCTCTGCAGTGCCTTCATATTCAGAATCTTACTATTTACTCACTTATTTACTAATATGTATCTCTTCTTGGGCTTCCCAGGTGGCTCAGCAGTTAAGAATACACCTGCCAAAGCACAAGGCGTGGGTTCGATCCCTGGGTCGGGAAGGTCCCCTGGAGAAGGAAATGGCAACCCACTCCATTATTCTGGCCTGGGAAATCCCATGGACAGAGGCACGTGGTGGGCTAAAGCCCATGGGGTCACAAAGAATCATGACTAAGCGACTAAGCAACATCAACAACAATCCTTGCTTACCTTTCTGTTCAATTGCAAAGGCTCATCATTTCATAATATGTGATCGTTTTAAGTCTCCCTACTGCCCCACCAGGTCTTCAGCCACCTGCACCTAGACTGCTTTAGGCACTAGCCTTCCTTTCTCCATGTCCACAGTTTTCTTTGTTGTTCTGTCACTAAGTTGAGTCCAACTCCTTGCAACCCCACAGACAACAGCATGCCAGGCTTCCCTGTCCTTCACTATATTCCAGAGTTTGCTCAAACTCATGTTGATTGAGCTGATGATACCATCCAACCATCTCATCCTGTCACCCTCTTCTCCTCCTAAACTCAATCTTTCCCAGCATCAGGGTCTTTTCCAATGAGTCAGCTCTTCGCATCAGGTGGCCAAAGTACTGGAGCTTCAGGATCAGTCCTTCCAATGAATATTTCTTTTAGGATTGACTGGTTTGACCTCCTTGCAGTCCAAGGGATTCTGAAGTCTTCATCAGCACCACAGTTTGAAAGCATCAATTCTTCAATGCTCAGCCTTCTTTATGGAATTATTACAGCAAATTAATCCATCCTGTAAGGTGACCTCTCCAAGCTATTTCCTCTGCCAATCTCTCCGTTTCACACTGCAAATGGCTCCAGCTAGAAACCCAGGTTTCCCACCACCTGGCTGGCCCCTCCCTGCTCTACCCAAACATCTCTCCTACCAAGACCCCCTAACCAGCTTGCCTGGCCTCTGTCATAAAACACCTCTTCTTTCCAGCCTCAGCCTCTGCTCCCAGTGCTCCTTGGCCCTTTCCTCCTCACCCATCCATCCCAATCCCATCTCTTCTCCAGGGCTCAGCTCAAAACCACCAAGTACCATCCACCACTCCAATTAAAACCATTTACATTCAGTACCACTCATTTCACCTTTTTCATCTTTCAGAACTTTTTCACTCACCCTTGTAATGTACTATTTTCTTCAACACACAATCAACTACTGCCTTGCATCATCACTCGAATGTTTTATACAAGTGTCTCTCTAAAAGGTTATAGTTAAGTTCTAGAGAACAGAGATTCTCTTGGATTAAATGTGAAATAAAGACTTCACAGAAATGGGTCTTAAGCAAAACTTCAACAACAACAAAAAAAAGACTTCAAAGGGCAGCTACAACAGGCACCCCTGGAACTCTGGGTCCAGTCCTCAACAGGGCTCTTCTAACATCCTATCTGATTTCATCAAAACTGGCTTCAAAGTGATAAAATTTACAGGAGCCTGGAGTGTCCATTTGCCATGAGAAGCATAACAGCTAAGTAGACAAAAATAATAATTATTAGACAGTTGGGACTTGGCCCAAAAAGCAAAAAACCTACCTAGGAAACCTGATTATAATCTGAACACTGCCTAGAAAGGCCAAGTAAGAGGAAGTCACTGGCCAAAGACCCTGGCTGGATCAGTCAAGTGACAATCCTTTGGAAACAAGGAGGATGAGCCGAGACAACCAGGCGCGTGTGGGAGCTGCACAGGGCGGCATCTCAGGAAGCACAGGCAACATCCTGCGTGCAGATCGCGCTCCTTCCGCCTCTCCCGCCACACGCGTTAAAAAGCAGTGGATTAGTTAACATGTTCATTCAATTAAAACTGTATCAAGTCAGATGGCAAAGATCTGGTGAACAAGGTAGGGAATGGCCCAGAGGGAGATACAGTAAGCAGATATCTAGATAACTGGCTGCGGTTCAATCCCTGGGTCAGGAAGATTTCCTAGAGAAGGAAATGGCAACCAACGCTAGCATTCTTGCCTGGTATCGAGGACCCTGGGAGGCTATAGTCCACAGGGCTGCAAAGAGTCAGACATGATTGAGCAACTAACACCTTCACGGGATATGTATGTGAGACAGCAAGCTGCCTCAAAACCTTCAAATTTATGTTTTCCTTGGACTGGAATTAGGGTGGGGAATCAGCAGGCACTAAGTTAAGATCAGCCCTTAGCTGAAGGAACCCATTCCCAAGTGGTTCAGGAATTTGCAAGGGAACAAATTTAGTGACCTGGGTGTGGTTCCAGGGAGGCATGACTGGTATGTGACTCTAGCCAAGAAAGAATGAGAAATGACCCTGGAGGACAGAAAGAAGAACTTTTACAAAAGAATAAGATGATTAAGAATTTCAGAATGTTTATTCAGTGCTACACCTGGGAAAAAGACAGATTTGAGGAACTGTCCCGTTATTAGAATTATTCTGCAGTGGAACAGGGACCATTTATCAGGCCATAAACTCTACAGCTATATTAAGAATTGTACCCTAGTAATTTTAATTGCTTATGGTTTATATGCAGAAAGGCTATTTTTTTCACTCAAAGTATCAATTTTGTCCAGTATGTTTTCATTCTTATTTATTGCACTCTTAAGAAGTTCTAGAAAGTACTCAAAGACCTCTACATATTCCTTCTCTGTATATCACTTAATACATAACTAATGCAGTGGATGAACGGGGCTTCCCAGGTGGCGCTAGTGGTAAAGAATCCACCCATCAATGCAGGAGTCAGGAGACTTGAGCTCAATCCGCGGGTCAGGAAGATCCCCTGAAGCAGGAAATGGCAACCCACTCCAGTACTCGTGTGGGAAAATCCCACAGACAGAGGATCCTGGTGGGCTATAGTCCATGGGGCCACAAAGAGTCGGACACGACTGAGTGACTAAACACAGCCACACAATGTAGGATGAATGACTGGGTTCCTGAATGTCAACTCTATCCTATGTTCAACTCAGCTTTATAGAATGTGAGACACTCCACTTTAATATCTAATTGACCTTTAACTGGAGTAACTTCTATTTATTTTCAAATTTATAAGGTGTCCTTCCATTCTCTGTCAAAGTTAATAATCTAATATTTAAATGTACTATATTTTAAAATTTAGCATATGTATAATATAAAAACATACATTAAAAAACTGACTTTCAGACTCCAAGAAGTCTTACATAAAGATAAAAGATTTTGTAATGATGTGGCTCTATTTGGTAAGTTCAGACATTCAAATATTATTTTTAAACACTATGCAACATGATTTGGTCCGTTAGTCACTGGTCATAGACTATTAATACTTCCCCCATAAAGAAAGACTCACATTTTCTTAATAGATCTTCTTTCTTCTTATCTTCAATGAGTATGAAAGTGAAAGTGAAAATGAAGTCGCTCAGCCATGTCCTACTCTCTGCAATCCTGCGGACTGTAGCCCACCAGGCTCCTCGGTCCATGGGATTCTCCAGGCAAGAATACTGGAGTAGGTTGCCATTTCCTTCTCCATTCAAAGAGTATACATTACCCCAAATAAAATACCCAAATATAATAATGACCTACACTTCAAAGTAATCTCTTATCCATCCATAAATGAATGTGAACAAGATCAGCTGGTTTCTTATCTCAGTTTTTATAGCAAACATTAATCTCTTAGACATAAAGTTTTCAAATTAACAACACTATCTAAATTCAAATGTTCAGAGTTTAAAAATACTAGTGTGACTGTAACTCAAACCCAGATTTCTCACTTTAACCAGAAAATTATATCTGGTCAAAAAGACAGTCATAGATTTGATATAACTGACAAACTGCTTAGATCTTAAGTGTTAAAAGCTTTAATCTTGTCTAAATATTTCAACTCAGAAAAAAAGAAATTATAAAAATGTGTCTGTTATAATGTCATATATCAAAATTTGTTTAAAGGACATGGTGCCCAAGCTTCTACAGTTTCTGCAGAGACATCTACTTGAAAATATTCAGCTGAAAAAGAGTTTATATTAGCAACAAATAACCTACCACCTCTCCTCAAAAAAAGATTTTAATAACTGCCCAGATAATCATAAATGTAATATTCATCCCTGTGAATGTTACTAATAAAATCCAAGTGCTGTAACACACTAGTTCACCATTAAGTTCTTTATAAATTATTTTTAAAACCAGACTTTAGAAGTAAATAAAAGTTTTTCAAGATTTTAAGAAATTTATAAATGTGAGTGGTTCTGAATGAATCAGGCAGCTCCCATTTGCCTTTATAAGTAATCCAATCTCTGTTTATGAGCCCTAAAATAATCTGTTAAATCCCTCCTAGGTCTCCGTAATTGATGACAAGTAAGAGTCAGCACCTGAAGAGCAGTTATAATAAAACATTCCAACCATCTGTATTTGGGATGTTATTTTTGTTCTCTTTCCATGAATTCACCCCAAACAATATAAGGCAACCAGACATCACGGACTCCAACCCTGAGCTTCTACCTGTTTCCATCTACTCAGAATTCCTTTCTAGTAGATCTGTATGTTCAGATGTGGAAGATACCAAAAGACATACCAAGAAAGAAACACCCACAAACTGCAGGGGAGAAAAACGGAGTATCAGCCAATTTACATATAAAGAGGGAAGATATATATATATATATATATACATACATACAACTGCTTGCATATTCATGGAAAATTTCTGGAGTGACTGCAGAGTTCTAGACTGAATAGGTTGGGAAATTTTACCTCCATTTATGACCTTTTACAGCATATGACCTAGACAGCATATCAAAAAGCAGAGACATTACTTTGCCAACAAAAGTCCATCTAGTCAAAGCTATCATTTTTTCCAGTAGTCTTGTCTGGATGTGAGAGTTGGACTATAAAGAAAGCTGAGCACCGAAGAATTAATACTTCTGAACTGGAGTGTTGGAGAACACTCTTGAGAGTCCTGTGGACTGCAAGGAAGGAGATCCAATCAGTCCATCCTAAAGGAGGAAATCAGGCCTGAAAATTCATTGGAAGGACTGATACTGAAGCTGAATCTCCAATACTTTGGCCAACTGATGTGAAGAACTGACTCACTGGGAAAGACCCTGATGATGGCAAAGATTGAAGCCAGGAGGAAAAGGGGACGACAGAGGATGAGATGGTTGGATGGCATCACCAACTCAATAGACATATGAGTCTGGGTAAACGCGGAGAGTTGGCGATGGACAGGGAGGCCTGACGTGCTGCAGTCCATGAGGTCGCCAAGAGTCAGACACAACTGAGTGACTGAACTCAACTGAATGACCTTTTAGATGATTTTAATTTTTTACCATGATCCTGCACTATGCTATTTGTTAAAAGTAAAGATTTAAAATCCAGAACTGTTGTTTCTTGCTCCTCACATTATAGAAGACCCTGGGAGCACAGCCTCTTGGCCCCACACAGGCACCAGCCAATAAACTACATATATTCATACTATATGAATATATATATGAACTACATATATTGAGCAGCTACCAATACACTACATATATTCCACCTCCTTCCTGACATGCGATATCAAAGGCTTATCTTGTTTTAAAATACCTGATGAAATAGCATAGGAGGGAAAAAATAGAAAAGGTAATAGGATAATGCCGTAAAATGCTACTATCACTCATTCATTATCTAATTCAAAAGTGAAAGTTTTCAAAACATAAGAATAGCCAGTGTACCAGCAGCAGGTCACTAAAAATATATGTAGTAAGAATAGAAAAACTAACTCGGACAAGAAAACTAGGGTTTAAACTACCTTTAAAGAATTCAAAGTCAAATAAATACTCAACCTCTTATCCATTTCAAGAGCAGTACTATTTTGGGGGAAAGAAAAAAAAAAAGCTACATTCCAGAGATGGTTACCAAACACACCATTTCCTCTACCCATGGCAGGCATGGTTAATAAATTAGGTCATTCTTTTTTTCCACAAGCCCAGGCGTGACCTCAGAATCCTCAACACTTAACACAGTGCTATTGCTCTGTGTCAAAATTCACATGAAAGATGCAGTCTATTTTGCCCTATAGGTCCTCTTTTCATACTTTTTTCTTTTTTAACAAATTACTGGAGAAAACGAACATAAGACCAATGTCTTCAGAATATATGAAAAGAAAGTTTTTTATATAATACTTCACTGCAATGAGACGTTCGTGTTCCATTCAGCCTTGGGATCTTTAAACCAAATTCTAATTTTTAACACATACACACACACATTCTTCAGATCAAACTCTAGAACTTCACTGAAGAATAACACTTAAAAAAACTAAGTGTTAGTTAGGAGATAGTTCGGAATGAACCAATGTCAAAATAAGGATGGGAAAGGAGTCTACACTCCCTTATCTGACTCTTGGAAGAATAAGTCAATAAGTGCAAAGTGACTACAGGGTAATTTTAAAAGATTTTTAAATGCTCAAACCAGATGTTCTTATACAGGATATACAAAGCAGCTTCTGCAGAAACCAGACTCAACCAGCTAATGACAATTACACTGTGCACAGGCTGAAATGCAGCTGTTTTGAGGAACTTTGTTCCCTGATTATAGCCGGTTGTCAGAAACTATCAGTTACCACTAACAATGTTAAGTCACCAAAAAATTTTGAAGTACAGTTTTTTAAAAAAATTCAGACTTCCAATGTTGTACACTAGAAGATCTAGATGACTCACTTAACAACAAAAACTGCATTTACACATCCGAATTATATATTAAAACAAACATTTCATCACAAGTGTAACAAGTCCTGTTACTACAGTCATAGAAACAGAAGACAGTCTCAAAACCTAGCAGCAAGGTCTGTCAAGTAGTCTCTGAGGCTAAAGCTGAAAACAGTCTCAGCCATGGATTGGGTCTACAGGACACCTTCCCCAGAGAAACACATAAAATCCTAACTTAATCTCTAGAAAATGTTTTGGAGGTAAATTTACCTTTCCTAATTTTAAAAGGAAGTACGTACAGTAGGTTCTGGAGAGGTTAAGCAGCAAGAGCAAAGACACACAGACGGGTCTAGGGCAAAGGCAGAGGCTGAATCGAAGGCCTGTGCCACCCATCCTCCTCCCAGGTGATGGCACCATGGGCTTCCTGCTGCTGGACACCTCCTGAGATTTAGAAAGAGGTCATCGTGAAGATTAAGGCCATGGACTACATGTTATCAGGGGTCAGACAACTAAAATGTACTCAATAAACAACAGTCTGTTAACTTAGAACTTGAAACGTATTTCCTGGCAAGCTCATGTGAAGATGGCTGCAAATGCCATTTTGCCTGCTGGAGAGCTGGACAGAGTGCGCACAAGTGGTTAACACTATCACCGGGCTTTGTGTCCTCTGAGCAGCAGGTATTCACTTCCAACTGGTGTGACACACACCCTACATGGAGAGACATCACACTCCTCTGGATGCAGTCCCAGATCATAATGTATATTCCCTCACGCAGGGCTTCTTGGCCTGGCCTCCTGGGAGGGTGTGACTACCTAGCTGTGTTTTGCAAGGTGCATGGGGTCCTGTATTACACATCCTACGCTCAAAGGCTATCTAGGAACCAATGAGTTAGGAGCCACAGCCCTGAGATGAGTTAACAGCCTTCATATTTATCAAACAAACTTCTGATTTCAACTTGTTGTTTCAGGTTCCTATCAGAAACGGAATTCAGTCCCAGCAGAAACAATCTGGTGACCAGCTAAAACTGTATCACTATAGTATACTACAGGCTTCCCAGGAGGCACTGGTGGCAAAGATTCCGCCTGCCAATGCAGGCGCCATAAGATACGCTGGTTCAATCCCTGGGTCAGAAAACTCCCCTGCAGGAGGGCACAGCAACCCAATCTGGTATTCTTGCTTGGAGAATCCCATGGAAACTGAGGAGCCAGGCGGGCAAAGGTCCATAGGGTCACAAATGTCAGAAATGACTGAAGAGACTTAGCACGCATGCATGCACATCCTACACCACAGGTATATACTGTTCTACAGGTATATACACTATAGTACAGGTTTTCAGTGTGTATATATATATATATATATAGGTATGGCTGTGTCATTATAAATCAGGGGTCTACAACCTGCTGGTGTTCAATACATAAGAATGGTTTTTATGTATTTAAATGGTTTGGGAGAGGGAATCAAAAGAACATTTCAGAACACCTGAAAAGTATCCCAAATTCAAATTTCACTATCTGTAAATAAAGTTTTATTGGGACACAGTCACATTCAATCATTTACTTTTTGTCCACTGATTGCTTTCGCACTTAGGATGGCAGAGTTGAACAGCTATTATAGGGCCTATCAGGCCCACAGAGCCTAAAATATTTCTAAAATAGTTTACTGATCTCTGCTTTAAATCAACAGACTAGCAGTAAGGGGGTAAGAGGGTGGGGTAGGAGGGTGGTGCTCTAAGCAATTTAAATTAAAGCCATGTCTAGAAACTTGTGAATTTTTCTCAAAGGAAAACCCCTGAGGCTCCTTCTTGGGGCCAGTGTACACTATTATAAAAACTAATAAACTTATCCGATTTTCAAGCCAGTAACCAATAAGCAGAAAAATGACTATTCTAGACAGGCATTTTAACTATAATGTGTGGTTTAACAGTGATGTAAAAGGATCAGAGAGAAATCATAAAAAGAAGTCACCAGAATTTAAATGCCAAATTGAAATCCAAGGATGCACTTAAAAGTATTCATCTAGACCCTCAAATGACATGCAAATTTTTGAGTAACTCACTTTTTCTGCTAGAGAGGTTCCCACAGGTTTTGGATCTCAAGTGTCCTTGACCTCAAAAAAGTTACAAGTCACAAGTACTCAGCCTACACATCTAAAGTGCATCTTTTTATTTCAACACTGAAATAACTGATGGTCATAAAAATGACCATGACTAATCAAGAAAAATCTTAAATCATGTTATATGTACTTTGTGCTAAACAAACACAAAACCAGGCAGCTCAAACTCCAGCAACTTGTTAACCTTGCCAATTCTTGCTGCTTACTCTGGAGAAAGGAGTAAAAGAAAAAAATGTTCATTTTATTCTTCAGTTTGGACTCTCACCAGTGAAAACTTCACTTAAAATAACTGCTTAGAAACTGTCTTAGAAGCTGTCATGAATTTTCAAATTAATAAAATCTCACGTGCAGACATTATTAAATGTCTGATCCTGTGCAGATCAGTATTAAAAACTATATATTATTGCCAGTTGGAAGTGCTTTCAAAACAAGAGAAAACTGTGATTTAATTCCTTCAACAAATCAGTCCAAAAGAACCTAAAGTTTAAAAAAATGAACTTACTTCAACTGCCCTCAATCACCTTAACAGTCTTTAACTCTACCTGAAGAACCAAAAGCAAAAAAGTAAACATGTAACTTGTTTTAGAGTATTCATTAAAACCTTGGTCCTTGAACATCTGTTAAGTGCACATAATATACCACTAGTCTAGAGTTAACAAAGAACTCAAAAATGGAAATACTCAGACTCTTCCTATTTTTGTTGCTTTCAGGTAAGGAAGACTCTTCCTATTTTTGTTGCTTTCAGGTAAGGAAGACATCCTTACCTGAAACTTTCAAAGTCTAGGCTAGGTAAGGCCAAGCCATAATAACATGACCAGAGTCACAATCAACATTCTCCTAAATTTTCCCTCTGTTCCACGACACCCAACCCTGCCTAATCTTAACAAGGTGCCACTTCAACTGAAAGGTAGAAAGGAGCTCCAGGACCACTCTTCCATTTACTAGGAGGAGTGCAGAGTTTACTTATTCCATCAGAGCCAACCATCTGTGAAAATACCAAAATATAAATCCCTCACAATCACGTATCAATATTCTTTGTATAAACACACCAAGCAAACAGGCTTCCCAAATGGGCAGCAGGTAAAGAATTCACCTGCAATGCTGGGTTCAATTCCTGGGTCAGAAGACCCGCTGGAGAAGGGATAGGCTACCCACTCCAGTATTCCTGGGCTTCCCTGGTGGCTCAGCTGGTAAGCATCTGCTTGCAATGCAGGAGACCTGGGTTTGGTTCCAGGGTTAGGAAGATGCCCTGGAGAAGGGAAAGGCTACCCACTCCTGTATTCCGGCCTGGAGAACTCCACGGACTGTATAGCACATAGGGTCAGAGAGTCAGACATGACTGAGCGACTTTCCCATTCACTTTCACCAAGCAAATAGCAAGACTCTCAATTGTCTCAACTTTTTGAAATTTTATATACTATATATAATAAAAATATCAACTGTCCGAATTTTAAATACATTACCAAATAAAGTGCTGCCAGGTCTTCATATGGGCTTCCCTGGTGGCTCCGACAGTACAGAATCTGCCTGAAATGCAGGAGACCTAGGTTCAATCTCTGGGGCAGGAAGATCCCCTGGAGAAGAGAATGGCTATCCATTCCAGTATTCTTGCCTGGAGAATTCCATGGAGAAAGGAGCCTGGCAGGCTACAGTCCATGGGGTTGCAAAGAGTCAGATACAATGCTCTTACAATGGTTTTGAATTGTGATGCTGAGGGAGACATCTGACGGTCCCTTGGACAGCAAGAAGATCAGTCAGTCAATCCCAAAGGAAATCAACCCTGAATATCCCCTGGAAGGACTGATGCTAAAGCTCTAATACTTTGGCCACCTGATGAGAAGAGCCGACTCACCTGGAAAAGACATTTATGCTGGGAAAGATTGAAGGCAGGAAGAGAAGGGGGTGACAGAGGATGAGATGGCTGGATGGCAACATCGACTCAATGGACATGAGTTTCAGCAAACTCTGGGAGACAGTGAAAGACAGGGAAGCCAGGCATGCTGCAGTCCATGAGGTCGCAAAGAGTAGGACACGGTTTAATGACTGAACAAGGTCTTAATATAGAGAAAACCAGCTGAACAATAAAACTTAATTTAAAGGAAACAACTTACTGACTCAGGAACTAAAACTCTGCCAATTAAGGTTCCTATCAGGCTTCTGATAACAATCTAAGAAACTAACAACTCCAAGCAAAGTCACCCTTTATTTGAATTTCTTTTAATTTACTGTTAAACAAGGCAACAGTGTTCTAACTATCACAGGCTTGAACAGAGACGAAAGAAGTTTAACATTGGTATAACTCCCACTGTTTGACCAATTAAGTCAAGCATGTCAATGCCAATCCAATAAGCAGCAAGATATTGACAAAAGTGTTATATTTTCCTCTAGAGAATGTCTTATTAACCATGTAGGAAAACTGGGCATACAGTGCAAATTCTGACAGACCATGAACTGTAATAGTGTAACAGGTGCCCCATATTACTAACTGAGGAAAGAGCTTCACCAACAGAAAGGAAGCAGGCAAGCAGAACTGTGCAGTCATCTGTCTCCTCCTCACTCCTGACAATGCCTAAAAATACAAGAGTTGGTCAGTGTTTGATGTCTAGATGTTTGCTGTTCTAACCACCTCAGTACTGAAACACAAACAGTTGATTTTTCTTCTCAGCGAGTGTGCAGATTAATACATCAAGCAAATTTCTTTAAAACAGTTTTCAAACAAATAATCTTCAAACTGAAGACTCTAAATTACACACACAAAAAATGCTACTTTAATTCGAACTTTTTCAAATCCAGTCATGATTAACTCCAAAGACATGCCTCCTCAATGTCAGAGGTTCTGTCAAAAAGTTACTACAGACTAGTGTCTACTTACAGGAAGTAACGAGATGCAAAGATCTTTGACTGGACAGTGTTTTAGACAAAGCTGCTGTTATATTTGGAGGCCAAGGAAGAAAATCTGAATGTATCCCAAATAGACAAACTAGCTAACAGGAGGAAAAAAAAAAGCACTCCTTACACAACTGTACAGACAGTATGATTCATTATACATATGTATACACAATTACCTGGAAAATGATAAAATGATGATTTCTAGGTGATAGGAATCTGTTTTTATATTTGCTTCTCTAGTTGAAAAAGTGTACATGTAAAATAACACCATTTCTGTAATAATACTTTAAGCCACTAAGGGCTCTTTGAAGTAAAAAATCAATTATTTATGAAGGTGAAACACATGGAGATGTGTTTGTATTCTCACCAAGTCCTCCAAGTTTTGTTTGCTTTTTTAGTTAATCCTTCTACCCAAAGTCTCTGGGCTAAGCAACTGTTCATTCTAAAATACAAGATGTTCTTAAAAGTCCAAAAAGTTTTTTCTCCTGTTTCCACTTTTCACACACTCATCATTTTTTCACTATTTTCCCTTTATAGCTCTCTTTCAACCTCTGCAATAGGAAACGAAAGTATTCACTTATAGGCTGAAAACCTGTCTGGTGATGGAGGAGGAACTTGGGGGTTGGGGGGGAATCTTGTTCTTTCTAAATGAACATACATCCACCTTTGTCAAAGTTAAAAATCTGTTAAAACCCACTCAAATTTTCTTCTTAGAAAGCAGCCTATGACCTTAAGATGGAATCAAGTTCAAATTCTACTGCAAGTTCAGGCAACTCCTTTTATCTCTGGCTGCTGTAAGGAGGAGGTATGTATGCCAGCTCATCAAATAACATATAAAAACACATAAACTTAAGCGAGAAAACAAAATAACCAAAGTTAATCTGATTTAAAAGTGGCATTAGATGAGACTGAAATCGTTGGGACAAAAGGGCATTAAGAATTCTCGCGAGAAGGTATTTGCTAGCAAGTGTCACACACAGAACACGCACTTTATCTGTCCAGTGTGTGTTGCTCACTCTACTACAATAAATTATTTTATCAAAAGTGTTGTCAGTGTAAGTATAGTTACACTGAACGCTCCCTTTCTCCAGCTAAAAGTGATTAAATCTTGATTAGCGGCGAACTGGTCAAACACAACTTCCTAATCTCTAACCACTGGTGAATCACTACCTAAACCAGCTTCCAGGGAAGTAATTTCTCTGTATCTCAAAACTAGTTCATTAACTTTGAAAGGCATTAGCCTTGAGGTACAAGTAACTAGAGAGCTAGCCGTTCACAGCGGGTTTTCTAAAAAGGAAAAATAGTTCACCTAATAAAAACCTTTGGGAAAGGAGCCCCTAA
>SJYQ01095640.1:0-22299 GCA_006410935.1 Redunca redunca
AGACGCTGGGTCTTCTAATCTGAGGATAATTATTATGGTAACAACAGCCTAACGGTACTGAGCGCTGAGGAGTGCCTGGCACTCTGTTAAGTGCCCCCTTGGCAACAGCCCTATGAAGCAGAGCTATTATTTTTCACCTTTTACAAGTGAGACACAAAGGCCTGGAACCAGACCCCAGGCTTTCCAAACACTCTATCCTGGGTGGTCGGTCTCCTATTCCGTGCTAGGAGAAAAATGAATGGTCATTATTCAAAGGAAAGAAGGTTAACCTACCAATGACAGCTGTACCAACAGACCAATGACACTTATTCGAAATTAATAAATGTGCATTGGGTTTACTGATCCTACCCCCACGGCTCCCCAAAATCATGTCAGGGGCTTGGAAGGATGCCACAGCATTTTGTTGCCCGAGAGGCCAGTGCCTGTCCCAGGGATGTAGGCTGAACTGGGTAGAGAGAGACGTCCTGGAAGCCCTTCTGAGGAGGCCTGGACAAGTCCAGCACCCCACAGGAGCCAGGGTAGGGGGCGCTGGCAAGCTTCCAGGAAGAGTAGCAAAGGCTTTTGCAGACCATCCACCAAGCCCACCACACACAGAGAAGCTGAGACCCAGCAATAGAAGGTTCCTCCTGGGCTCCCTGGGAACATGTTCCTCTCTAGAGCCTGGCTTCTCCTCCACTTTTTCCTGCAAGACTGCTCAGCACCGCAGTCCTCCCAGCCTATTCTTATTCCTATTTTGCAGACAGACAGACTGAGGAACTGCAGCTGCTGAAGGTCAAAGAGATAAGCAGAGATTCAGACCTAGACCCTCCTGCACCAAAGCCCTCAGCTAGTACATGGACCTGCTTTCGAGGAAAAGCACCAAGCACACAGGAGCAGAAAGCATTGTGTCAAAATTATTATTATAAATTCATGCCTGATTCCTGAATTGCAAAAACAAAACCAAAGTAGTGCAGTTTCTCAGGCAGCTTTCTCCTAAATCCTCATCAGCTTTCACCTTATAGTCGTTCTCCTCCTAATTTTACACGTGGCACTTTTCTAACCATTCTCTAAAGAGCGATTTCTTCCAGCCCTCCTCTGATGAAAGGAGAAAACGTGCAAAAGTCAAATCAGATTACACTCAGCCCCCAGGGAAAGTGGGAGATTCTGCTTCGCTGGACTTGGGTCACTTGACAGAAAAATTGGAAGCAACTTGAATGGTTATCAATAGGATAGGGTCAGCTAGACAGCAAAGCAACCAGAGAGACCATTAAGGGAATCATTTTAAACAATTAAGGAGACTATGTAGCAACATGAAATAATGCTTAGGTATGAGTGAAAAGGAGAAGATAGGAAATTTCTCATGTACTGCCTTCGCAACCACATAAAAATAAATATAAATGCTCATGATCAAAGACTGGAACAAACCATGCACAAGGAAATAGATGTTTTAAGGTCAAAGCATCATGGCTGGTTTTTTTCCCCTTGTGTGCTAAGTCACCTCAGTCATGTCCAACTCTCTGCAACCCCATTGACTGTAGCCCACCAGGCTCCTTTGTCCATGGGGTTTTCCAGGCAAAATTACTGGAGTGGGTTGCTCTTCCCTTCTCCAGGGGATCGTCCCAACCCAGGGATCGAACCCATGTCTCTTGTCTCCTGCGTTGGCAGGCAGGTTCTTTACCACCAGTGCCACCTGGGAAGCCTTTTTCCCCTTAACTCCTAAATATTTTATAATACGCTGTGTTGCCTTCAGAAACACACATGACTTTTATCTTTAAAGAAGACAATTCTTTGATCTGAACTCTAGTTTGGAAATAATTTTTTAATCACAAACCATTGGAGGAAGTTTTGAAATAAAAAATACTTGTTTGGGAGTATGTAAAAATTCAATTTTTTTAAACCTTAAAAAGTACCATTGACACATAGGATGAAATTTGGAAGGAAATGCTCCCAAGATGTTATTATAAGGCCAAAGGCTAGGAATATAGGGGATTTTTACTTTCTTTATGGTTTTCTATAGTGTCTGATTTTTTTAGCAGGACAGTCCATCGTTTTTACTATCAGGAAAAAAGATTCTTTACATTTTTTTTTTTTTTTTNAGGAAAAAAGATTCTTTACATTTTTTTTTTTTTTTTTTGTCTTTGGAATTCTTCGTTTCATTAAGGTTCTCACAAAATACAAAGCTCAAACTTAACTGTCTACATCTACCACAGAACAGAATCAAGTAAGTGGTTAGCACACAATGATCTTTTTCATTTTAAAAAATATAAATAACAGTGTTCAAGGTTGGACAATTTTCTCTCGTGTGTTTCTCTATAAGGTGTTATGTTGCAGGCCCTTCACTGACAAGTACGCGTACTTGTCGTCAGGAAGCACCGCCCACAGGCAGGGAAGGCCACTGTGGATGCGGTCCTGAGGGTGATACCCACGGACCCGTGTTGCCTCGGATTCTTTACATTTTGAAAAGAAAGTTGACATAAAAAATTAAAGTGTAAGAAGTTAGGGGAATATTTTTGAAAATAAAGCTCTCATAATTCATATGAGAAACACTAAGATTTTCGCAAATAAATGGCCAAATGGTAAAAATGGACAGTTCACAAAATTGAAGATTCAAATGATCAATACATGAGTAAGAGTTCAGTCTTACCAGAACAACAAAATTGCTTCTTAAATCAATGAGATACCATTCCTGCCCTCACTTTCATCAAATCAGCAAGTCATTTTAAAAATTATGTTATTTAAAACCAGAGAGACAGACACATACTGCTTCTGAGAATATAACAGATACAGGGTTTCTGGAAAGCAATCTTGCAATATGTATTAAGATTATCAAAATACTCTTCAATCCTAGAATCCCAAGTATAAGAAACATCTCAAAATTTTAGCAAAGTTTAATCAAACAGATGTTCATTCCATTGCTGCTAAGTCGCTTCAGTCGTGTCTGACTCTGTGCGACTCCAGAGACGGCAGCCCACCAGGCTCCCCTGTCCCTGGGATTCTCCAGGCAAGAACACTGGAGTGGGTTGCCATTTCCTTCTCCAATGCGTGAAAGTGAAAATTGAAAGTGAAGTCACTCAGTCGTGTCCGACTCTTAGCGACCCCATGGACTGCAGCCCACCAGGCTCTTCCATCCATGGGATTTTCCAGGCAAGAGTACTGGAGTGGGGTGCCATTGCCTTCTCCTTCATCCCATTATAATAGCACAAAATTGACAGTACGTTGGCTATTATTATTGTTTTGGTTACTACTATACTAATATACATATTCCCCCACTCCTTCAGTCTCTTGACTTGCATTTCAGTCGTATCTGACTCTTTGTGACCCTATGAGCTATAACCCACCAGGTTCCTCTGTCCATAGGATTCTCCAGGCAAGAATACCGGAGTGGGTTGCCATGCCCTCCTCCAGGGGGTCTTCCCAACCCAGGGATCAAACCAGCGTCTCTTATATCTCCTGCATTGGCAGGCAGGTTCTTTACCAGAAATGCTACCTGGGAAGCCCCTACTTGCTGAGCACCAGTCCTGGGCTTAGGTCTGCCAGTGGTGCACACAGTGAATGCCCCCCTCAGGAGTTCACTATGTGGGGGCTAGCTGGGGGCTGGGAGGGCTGGGAGGCTCTTTGAGGGAGTGATGTTGACCACTGGAAGCACTGACAGGAGAACAGGGAGGGAAAGCAAAAGCCCTCAAATACAGAGGCGGGAATAAAGGAACAGACGAGCAAGTGTCCAGCGTGTCACTGGTCTGCTTTCCTTCTTCCTTTCAGCATCCAGGTCTCCCAGCCCCTGCGCCCCACCAGCTCTCCACAGCCCAACCCCAGGCCTCGGCACAAAGTCCTTTAACCAGGTGTGATTAAGCTATAGAATAGCCAAACATGAAATGTTTACCAAAATAATAACACTCTTACATTTTTGTGATGGGGAAATGCTATAATGTGTTGTTAATAGAATAATGCAGGATATTAACTTGTACACTGGTATAGTGCCAATGGATATTCAAATGTGGCTGGTATCTCTGGGTGGAGTGATAAAAAGGTGCGTTTGGTCTTTTTTTTTTTCTCTCTCTCTCTTCTTCCTTTTTTATTTTGCAGATTTTGTTCATGTACTATTTTTGTAATCATCAAAATCATCAGGGATAGCTGATAACTCAGTTGGTAAATGAGTTACTTCCCTGCAATGCAGGAGACCATGGTTCAATTCCTGGGTCAGGAAAATCCGCTGGAGAAAGGATAAGCTGCCCACTCCAGTATTCCTGGGCTTCCCTAGTGGCTCAGACAGTAAAGAATCTGCCTGCAATGTGATAGACCTGGGTTCGATCCCTGGCTTGGGAAATCCCCTGGAGAAGGGAAAGGCTAGCCATTCCAGTATTCTGGCATGGAGAATTCAAGGGTTGCAGAGAATCGGACAGGAATGAGTGACTTTCACAATCATGAAGAAATGCTATTAAAAACACAAATTGAAATGAGGACAGTGTTCCCTGGTTGGGAAACCACAATGTTGTGGACTGTGTTCCATGCCTGCTGTCTGCATGTCTGAATGGTGATACCTGGGGAAATTATTTTTTAAACCATGAAGGACTCAGACTGGGGCAAAGGTCAGTCCTCCTGTCCCTTGGAGAAAAAGCACCACGAGATGTTTTCCTTCTATCCTTCAAAAATCAAGTAAGAGGCTTGAGCCGGCACTGTGACTGTCGTCATCAGCAGCATCGGTCTGTCTTACAAAGCAAGACTTGTTGTTTATACTCCTTTGACTGTCACAGTGATCCTGTGTTCAACAGCAGTGGGACTTTTCGCTGTTCTATTTCAGGTGGAGACCTGGAGAAGACAGCTTCGCCTGAAGGCACATGGTTGTTGGGTCCTGTGCTGGGGTCACCTGGCACCTGGCCTTCTTCAGAACTGGGAACAAAACATCTTCTTACTTCATCCTGGAACAGCAAGCTTCATCTTTTAGAGAGACAGGGAGCATGCAGAAGAGTCTACAGGCAGAACCAGAGGGGATATGTATTTCCAGAAGCATTATTTCTGGGCAGCATATATGTGACATAGTGTCCAAGAAGGGCCCCCTGACTCAAATCATCCTCACGCCTTCTCACATGTACAATGTCAGCATGATGTGGTGGGAGGGCTATCAGACCTGGAGTCGGAGGTCAGCTCCACAGTTCACCATTGGGTATGTCATATACACTGTTCCAGAGTCATCTGCATTATGGGAGGTCTATTACACTCTTTAGATTATTGTACAAATAGAGAACAATAGATATAAAGCGCCTGGAGTGTGAGAAGTGACTCTGTAAATGGTGATTCTATGTAGTGACTAACAGATGCTGTACATTTACCCTGCCTGGCTATTGTCCTTCATCCTTAGGACGTCCTTCCTTGTTTGGTGTGGCTTGATGCTGTCTTGTCCCTTATACCAGGATGAGTACATACTCCAGGTGGGCCATTCACCCAGGCCACACGATCGGCTCAGACATGAGCACGTGAGCCCAGCAGAGCCAGTAAGAGTCTTCCCTGGCCTCACAGGTGTGTATCCCTGTAAGACACAGAAGTTCCTCTTCCTGCTGGTTTTGCTAAGACGAGGCATGAGTGTGGAGCTTCCAGAAGTCAGCTTGCTCACCGTGTGAAAGAGCCAGCCTAGGAAATAAAGTCAAGAGTTGAGAACTGGAGAGATGGAGACAGAGAAGCAGAGACAGAGAGACAGATATACCAATATTGTTGGAGTACATGGCTTCAATCCTGCCCACTCCCCACCTCCCACTGTCCAACTAAACAAACCAATGCACTTTTTTCTTGCTAAAGCCACCGTGAAGGCACCCGGAACTGTCATGACTGATATATTGTTATCAAAATAATATCCTTCTGAGAGACAACCCGATGAGTCCCTAATGCTATAAGTATCTTTGATGTAGAGTTTCCCTTGAGCACCTCTACCTGGCTCATCTGAATTAAGATGAAATGGCCAAACTTGTATAGTTTTGAGTGAAAGTAGGGAAAAAAAATAATGACACTGGCCTAAATGACATTAGGCCTAAACCAGGACTGTCCTGGGCAAATTGGGATGTCCAAGCTCCTCCTTACAAGGTGAAAGTGAAAGTCGCTCAGTCGTGTCCAACTCTTTGCGACCCCATGGACTATACAATCCACAGAATTCTCCAGACCAGAGTACTGGAGTGGGTAGCCTTTCCCTTCTCCAGGGGATCCTCCCAACCCAGGGATCAAACCCAGGTCTCCCACATTGCAGGCGGATTCTTTACCAGCTGAGCCACAAGGGAAGCCCAAGTTACAGGGTAGACTTTCAGAATACAGGTGGCAAGAGGCTAAGCATGTGCCATTCACATGCTGGTCCTCAGTGCTGATGCCCTTGCATTCCTCCCTTCTCTACAAATGTCCCTTCCTGGATGGTGGACAGGTGCAGGAGAATGGACGGGTCTTGCAGGAGACTTTTACACAGATGGGAGGGCAGCCCTCCAAGGGACCTTCTGAAAGGAGAGCTGTCTTCAGGCCCAACATCCTGGCTTCCAAACCTACTGACCCAGAGGGTCAGATCCAGTTCATCCGGTCCAACCAGGGCCTGCAGGAGGGGCTGGGGAGCAGGCCAGTCACCAAGCCACCCACCAACCCAGGGATCTCTTCAAGACTTCCAGCAAAATGCTCACTCCCTTTGGCCACAGGCAAATGAAGTCTTCAAGAAAAAAAAAAACTTTAAGAACACCTTGTGTTCCTTCCCAATGTCTTGAAACTTTTGTTGACCGCCCATGGCCTTTGGTGTGGCTGAAGGTAATAAAGAGCCCAGGAAGATGACGGTAAACAGCACAGGCTTCAGGGCCGGAAGACCCAGCTCTGTTACTATTAGCGGTGTGACTGACCTCAAGCCTGCTCCTTTTAAATGAAGCAATAGGGACTTCCCTGGTGGTCCAGAGGCTAAGGCTCCATGCTCCCAGTGCAGGGGGCCCAGGTTCAACTAACTAGACCCCACATGCCACACTGAAGATCTTGCATGCTGCAACTAAGGCCCAGCATAGCCAAATAAATAATAAAACATTTTTAAATAAATAAATGAAACAAAAATAGCAAGAGGCAAGGTCGTTGTTGAGGATTAGAGGTAACCTAGCTGTCCCTGCCAAGACTTAGTGGCCTCGGCCAGTGGTTACTGTCATGACATCCTGTCCTGAGGGTCAGGAACAGGGGCTCTGGTTTGGGGCCCTCTTTGCTATAACAGGCTTCCCTGGTGGCTCAGATGGTAAAGCGTCTGTCTACAATGCGGGAGACCCGGGTTCGATCCCTGGGTCCGGAAGATCCTCTGGAGAAGGAAATGGCAACCCACTTTAGTACTCTTGCCTGGAAAATCCCATGGATGGAGGAGCCTGGTAGGCTACAATCTATGGGGTCACAAAGAGTTGGACACGACTGAGCGACTTCACTTTCTTTTCTTTCTTTCTTTTTCTATAGTGACACACAGTAGGCTGACTTTTGCCAGCTTTACAGATGGGTAAGCGAGGTGCAGAAAAGCAAACAGCCCTAGGCCCAGCAATACTTCAGTGAATCATGGCTGAGTTCCTTTAGAAGTAAGATACTAGCCTTTGGAAATATTTATTGGAAATTTGTTATAATTGTCTTTAGTGGGAAAATGTTTTACTAGACAAAGTGTTGTGACAAGATTGCACATGCATGTTTTTAAGCATTTCTAAAGATTCATTTATTGATAAACAAACTAGCATGCTATGGGAAGGGACACTAAGAAGACTGGACAGGTCCTTGAAACTGGGCTTCACTGACAGCATACGAGGAACCCTTCAGTAGTGGGTAACAGAAACCTTCCAGAAGCTGGCACCTTAAAATGCATCTGCACTACCCTTGGAACAGTTATACATATAATGACATTCCTTACAAGAAAAATAGTGAAGTTAGAGCCGGCCTAAATGTCCAAATGTGGGTTGGTTAAATAAGCTAATTTCTAAAATTGTCGTATATTTTGAATATTAAGCTACCATTAAAAATTGATAAATAGAATTTCTTCAAAATTTAAAGTCTTTTCTTCTAAAGATACCATTATGAAAATGAAGAAGTAATCTCCTCTGATAAAGCTACTCATGATACATATATCTAACAAAGGACTTGGATCCAGAATATATAAATAATTATTGTAACTCAATGACAAGAAGGCAAACAATCCATTTTATTAAAAAAATAAATAAAAACCATAGAAAAAAGGGAAAATGATTTGAAGAAATCTTTGGCCAAAGAAGGTGGCAGTGGGCACAAGAGAAGATGCTAAACCTCATTAGTCCTTGCTGTGGGCCATGCTTAGTTGCTCAGTCCTGTCTGACTCTTTGCAGTAGCCCACTAGGCTCCTCTGTCCATGGGGATTCTCCAGGCAAGAATGCTGGAATGGGTTGCCACGCCCTCCTCCAGGGGATCTTCCCAACCCAGGGATAGAACCCAGGTCTCCCGCATTGCAGGCAGATTCTTTACCATTTGAGTCACCAGGGAAGCCTGCATTAGTCCTTAGGGAAATGCAAATTAAAACCATAATAAGCTAACACTACGCACTCCCCAAAACAGCTAAAACTAAAATGACTGACAACACCAAACGTTCGTGAGAAAGTGAAGCATCCGGAACTCTCCCCAGAACCATTTCTTCCCTCGCATCAGATTTCTCCTCCTTTTCTCATAGCAAATTTTTCTTTTCCTTCCTTTCTTTTCCTCCTACCTCTTCTTCTACTCAGGTTCATCGTTTATGCCTGAACCAGCCACAGCTGCCTGGTTCACCCTGTGAGTCCGGGATGCAAACACCTGTGTGGAGGGCAGTTGCCCTGCTCATCCCAGCTATGCCCATGCAGGCTCCAACATGCACAGGCGCTCTGAATGTGACCTTCCTGAGGACCTGTACTCACAGACCCAATACTGCTGCCCTCGTTTCCTCACCTGGCTACCTGACAACCCCTCCTCACCCTTCAGTACCAGTTCACATGTCACCTCCTCCAGGGAGCCTTCTTCCACCCATTGAACCCAGGCAAGGTTAAGTGACTTGCCTCCAAACTCCCCAGAATCCCGTGCTTGCCTTCCCCACACACCTAGCATGCATGCGTGCTAAGTCACTTCAGTCATGTCCGATTCTTTGCAACCCCATGGACTGTAGCCTGCCAGGCTCTGTGTCCATGGGATTCTCCAGGCAAGAATACTGGAGTGGGCTGCCATGCCCTCCAAACAATTTTCCCAGCCCAGGGATCGAACCTGCATCTCTTACGTTTCCTGCGCTGGCAGGCAGGTTCTTAACCACTAGCACCATCTGGGCACCCACCCCCACATATGTCTTTCTGTAATAGTGAGTAAAGGCTCTCTGGGACCCGACTCTTCACTAACACAGTTAACATCCCTTATGATTATACAGTGGAAGTAAGAAATAGATTTAAGGGTCTAGATCTGATAGATAGATTGCCTGATGAACTATGGAATGAGGTTCGTGACATTGTACAGGAGACAGGGATCAAGACCATCCCCATGGAAAAGAAATGCAAAAAAGCAAAATGGCTATCTGGGGAGGCCTTACAAATAGCTGTGAAAAGAAGAGAGGTGAAAAGGAAANACTGGACATAGAACAACAGACTGGTTCCAAATAGGAAAAGGAGTACGTCAAGGCTGTATATTGTCACCCTGCTTATTTAACTTCTATGCAGAGTACATCATGAGAAACAGTGAACTGGAAGAAACACAAGCTGGAATCAAGACTGCTGGGAGAAATATCAATAACCTCAGATATGCAGATGACACCACCGTTATGGCAGAAAGTAAAGAGGAGCTAAAGGGCCTCCTGATGAAAGTGAAAGAGGAGAGCGAAAAAGCTGGCTTGAAGCTCAGCATTCAGAAAACAAAGATCATGGCATCGGGTCCCATCACTCCATGGGAAATAGATGGGGAAACGGTAGAAACAGTGTCAGACTTTATTTTGGGGGGCTCCAAAATCACTGCAGATGGTGACTGCAGCCATGAAATTAAAAGACGCTTACTCCTTGGAAGAAAAGTTATGACCAACCTAGATAGTATATTCAAAAGCAGAGACATTACTTTGCCGACTAACGTCTGTCTAGTTAAGGCTATGGTTTTTCCTGTGGTCATGTATGGATGTGAGAGTTGGACTGTGAAGAAGGCTGAGCGCCAAAGAATTGATGCGTTTGAACTGTGGTGTTGGAGAAGACTCTTGAGAGTCCCTTGGACTGCAAGGAGATCCAACCAGTCCATTCTAAAGGAGATCAATCCTGGGATTTCTTTGGAAGGAATGATGCTGAAGCTGAAACTCCAGTACTTTGGACACGTGATGGGAAGAGTTGATTCATTGGAAAAGACTCTGATGCTGGGAGGGGTTGGGGGCAGGAGGAGAAGGGGACGACCCAGGATGAGGTGGCTGGATGGCATCACAGACACGACGGACTTGAGTCTGAGTGAACTCCGGGAGATGGTGATGAACAGGGAGGCCTGGCGTGCTGCAATTCATGGGGTTGCAAAGAGTCAGACATGACTGAGCGACTGAACTGAACTGAACTGAACTGTGCTCCTCTTGGTCATGGTGCTAACCAGAGCTAGAAGAGGTTATGCTCTTTGGAGGGAAGAATCATTTCTTGCTCAGACACGAAACTGAGAAGTAACAACGCCTGCGTGAAATTGTGGTTGCCTTTGAGTGGACCTGATGCCCACATTGAGAACCGTGGCCTCCAACTGAGGTTCCTGAGACTAGATTTAAGGAGCTCTGACCTCCAATGCCCTCCATCAGCAGAGTACAGATCAGTCACTCAGGATATATAACTGGAATGTGGCCACTGCAGTTGGCCCTGGGCACCATCCCCCTATCCCCAAGTTCAGGAAAGGTGCTTAGCACCGAAGGGCAGAGACCTACCTGGAGCTGATGGCTCATCAGTGGGCAGGCAGCATTTATTCAAAGTCCTCTACCTTTTTGTCTTTCAAGATATGCCCCGCCCTTGCACCTCCTCTTTCCCTTACTGACATTTGCTTCATGAAGTACGTTGCATTTGCTTATGGTTATACGTCTTTGACTGTGTGTAATTGACTTATTTCCTCCTGATCTGTATTGCTTCTAAGGCCAGCTTCTACCACTGCAGCCTGGTTCCTGGCCCCCGGGAGCTGGTGGAAGCACCGGGGACACGGCCAAGCTCGCACTGGTGGACCTCTGGGGGCAGGGGTGTGGTGGACAGACAGTGATGCACATTCAGAGGGTGCAGGTGGCCAGCGCCACTCTTGCAATGAAATCATGTTTCTTGCATTTTATATTTTACAGAATAGGACACAGAACATAATAATAGTTTTTGTTCATTCTAAGTAAACATCTGACAATGTCCAATTCAATGGGTTCTGCCCCCCAAACACAACAATGCTTTCTTAAATAAAAAAAAAGGCAGAAAAGATATGCACTCAAAGGTAGTAGGGACAGATTTTAATCCACAGTCCTGGATGTGCAAGAAAGAACCAACATCCTTTACTCTTCTCTCCCAGCCCTTCTTTCCCTGGCAAGTTCCCTGGCAAGTCTCCAGATATGCAAAGCTCTGGTCCTCACACGTGAACTACGGCTGCTTCCACACCCTAGCATCGCGTTCCTTCCCTTCTCTCCAGCCTGGGGTCCTTGTGGCGCCCACCCAACTGCACCATGGGTCTGTTCCAGGGCATGAGAGAAGCAGCCCCCTTCTCTTGTGACTGGATTTTAGGATACCTGGCTTTGGCAACCTCTTGGGGCAGACCTAAGGATTTGCTTTGCCTCTCCCTCCACGTTGGGGCCATGCAGAACCTTCTGAAGCTTCCCTGGGGCCCACTGCCCAGACAGGACGGGCAGGTTTCTCCTGCCTTATGCATGACAGCTGAGGGACCCTGGGCAAGGTGTATTCTGCTCTCGATTCTCCCAAACGGGGCTTTCTGTCAGTCTCACTATCCCCGCAGATGGGTCCTGGCAGCAGGGTTAGGGCCTCTTTCAGAACCTAGAGGCAGTCATGTTCTCTTCTAATTCTCCACAATCTCACCTTCAGATTAGCTTTCTGATCTGACAGGAGGAACACTTGCTCCAGCCTATTTCATCCGGTACCATTCCAAGCCTACTGGCTTATAAACAGGTCCAGACTTTTAAAATTCAAAAGTCAACAGCCTAAATGTTCATCAACAGATGAATGGGTAAAGAAGATATGCAATGGAATACTAGCCAGGCGTAAAAAGAATGAAATAATGCCGTTTGTAGCAACACAGGTGGACCTGGAGATTACCATACTAAGTGAAATAAGAACAAAAGAGACAAATGCCTTACGATGTCACTCAGACCATATGGAATCTAAGATGTGACACAAATGAGTTTATCCATGACACAGAGACAGACTCACAGACACAGAGAACAGGCTTGCGGTTGTCAGGGGGTGGCAGGATGGACTGGGAGTTTGGAATCAGCAGATGGAAGCTATTATATAGAGAGGATACTAAACAACAGGGTTCTGCTGCATTGCACAGCGAACTGTATTCAATATCCTGTGATAAACCATAATGGAAAAGAACGCGAACAAGAATCTGTTTATATGTATAACTGAATCACTTTGTGGCATTAATACAACAGAAATTAACATAATATTTGTAAATCAACTACACTTCAACAAAATAAAAAAATTTTTTAGTAAAAGTCAAAAGCGAAGAATTTGATCCATTCCTTAAGGCGATGAAAACTCATCCATTTGAACCAGGGAAGGTAACGGGTAACAGAAATTGTTGATGGAAGAAGCAATGGTTAGCGTTCCAAACACTATCCTGTGTGTATACACACACACACACACACACACACACACTACAGTTTACATGAGCCCCACTCTAAACATGAAGCTGGGAGGTGTTTCTTATAGCCTAATACGGCCCCAGCACAGCCTACCTCTAAGTGCAGAGACAAAGGCTGCTGAGAGTGGGTTCAGCCTCCCAAGCAGTGAAATCTCCAGTCAGTGCTCAGCCAACACTGAGCCAGCAGGCCCTGGTTGCTGAGGGTTCACACAGAGGAGAATCCTGCCCACAGGTCCCTGCCCACAAGGAATCTTCAGTCTGGAAGGAGACAAACCACACCCTATGAAGTACCCACAGGAGACAGTCATCTGTGACATTATAAAGCACTGTTGCCAAAACTGCTACAGGTGGGAAAGAAACCCTAACAAGGGTACACACACCCCTGAAAGCACTGCAGTTCCTAGAGGTGGGGGAGTGGAAGTCCCAGCAGCAAGCATCTTGCTGGACCCACTCTAAAAGCCTGACCCCGTGCAAGTCATCTGCAGAAACTAAGACATTCCCAAGCAGTGAGCAGACTCCTGGCCCAGCAGCTCAGAGGAGGCTATGAGGTAGCCCAGGGCTGGGTCCACCCTGCCGCAGGGCCCAGGCGAGGACAATTTGGCAGACCTGAGGAAGCTGAGTTCCAGGCATTCTTGGAGGGGGCCTGGCCCGGGCTCTGGAACCACGGTATCTACGTTGCATCTGTGCAGCCCCCAGGTCTGTCTCCCTTTGATCCCTCCACCTGGTGCCCATAGCCTGCCCTCCTCCAGGGTCCCACCTTTCACCTGCACTGTCTTCTGGGTTGGCCTTTCCGCCCTCCAGGCTGCGCTCTCCACTGCCCAGGGAGATTGTCTTCTGAATTATTCATAAGATCGTGCCATTCTCCTGTCCTTTACTGCCTCCCCAGAGACTGCAGAATAAATTGCAAATCCTTTAGATTAATACACAGCACCCTGGAGGCTCAGCCCCCACCTGCCTCCGCATCTTCTTTTCCTGCATGCCCAGCCCTTTCCACCAACTCTCACCTCCAGGGCTCGGCCTCAGCTGTCCTTTCTAACCAGCAGCGCTTTCTTTGCCTCACTGGTTCCAGCTCATCGTTCTAGAGCCAGTTCAAGACTCCTGCCACCCAGGACGCCTCCCCAAGTCTGCCAACTGGGCCAGCATCTGCGTTCTGATGCTCCATAGCTCTTCTTCCACCGTCTTATCGGTCCCTCCGAGGAGGAGGCCTCCGCCTTATTCATCACCATGTCCAACAACACTGGTGCACTCCATGCTTGGGAGAAGCAGAGGAGAGTGGGAGGCAGAAGACAGGGTGTTATATTACCCGGACTCTTTTGTCAAGGCTGCACTCTCCCCTGGGGCGAGCACGGTTGACTGCATCAGTGCACCCGCCAGGCAACCACACTGTGCCTGCGCCCACTGAGACTATCCCAGCCCCGCCAATCCCTCTCCACGATCCTCCCTTTGGGGTGGTGGGCCCTAATACGTTCCATCCTAACAACTTTTTTCCAAAGTTTTTATTTTGCCATCATTTTTTCTTTACTTTTATTTTTTTTCCTTAATTTAAAAAATTTTGTATCAGAGTATACTTTTGCTTTACAATGTGTGTCAGTTTCAGGCTTATACAGCAGAGTGAATCAGTAATATACATACGTACATATACATGCACATATATATATATACGTCAGCTGTGTTTGAGATTTGTTTTCCATACAGGTCACTACTGTTTTTCAAAAAACCATTTAAAAAATTTACTTATTTATTTTTGGCTGTGCTAGGTCTTCTCTGCGTGTACTTTTCTCTAGTCGTGGTGAATGGGGATCACTCTCTAGTTGTGGTCCTCAGGTTTCTCTCGTTGCAGAGCAGGAGATCTAGGATGTGCAGGCTTCAGAAGTTGCAGCACGTAGGCTCAGGAGTTGCAGCCCCCAGGCTCTAGAGCACAGGCTCAGTAGTTGTGGCCCATGGCTTTAGCTGTTCCACAGTGTGTGGGATCTTCCCAGACCAGGGATTAAACCCCTGTTTCCTGCATTGACAAGCAGATTCTTCACCACTGAACCATCAGGGAAGCCCCTAGGCCATTACTCTTTACTTTTAATTTTGAAATAATAACAACTTCACAGAAAGTGACAAAGTAGCTGGGATCCCATGTACCCTTCACCCCATTCCCCCCCCCCAGTGATATCTAACTGTGATCCACTTTAAAACCAGGAATCTGCCTTTGGTCCAATATATGTGTATCAGTTCAGTTCAGCTGAGTCGCTCAGTTGTGTCCGACTCTTTGCGACCCCACGGACTGCAGCACGCCAGGCTTCCCTGTCCATCACCAATTCCCAGAGCTTGTTCATGCTCATGCCCATCAAGTCGGTGATGCCATCCAACCATCTCCTCCTCTGTCATCCCCTTCTCCTCCTGCCTTCAATCTTTCCCAGCACCAGGGTCTTTTACAATGAGTCAGTTCTTCACATAAGGTGGCCAAAGTAGGAGCTTCAGCTTCACCATCAGTACTTCCGATGAATATTCAGGCCTGATTTCCTTTAGAATTGAGTGGTTTGATCTCCAAGGGACTCTCAAGAGTCTCTATAGATGGGTATAGCTCTCTGCCATTTCACCACACATGTAGATTCACGGTAACTATCACCGTGGTCAAGATGCAGGACAATTCCAGCCCACAGAGTCCACCCTGATTCTGTCCCATCCTGATCACACCCTCCCATCACACTCCTCCACTCTGGCAACCACTAACCATCGTCCAGTTTCATGATATTGTCATTTCAAGAATGCTATATAAGTGGGATTGCAGAGGACATGATGGGTTGAGATGGGCTTATTACCCCCATCATTCTTCGGTGTCACCAAGGAGTATTCCATGACGTGGATGGACATACCACACCTCTCTTAGCCTTTCTCTTATTAAGGGACATCTGGGTTGACTCCAGTTTGTGACGACTACAAATAAAGCTGCTATGAACAATTGTGTACATGTTTTCGCATGAACATAAATTTTATTTCTCTGGTATTTATTCCAAAGTGTTGATACCTAGGTGTGCAATTGACAGGTCATATGATGAGAATATTTCTGTGTTTTTAAAAAACACCAAACTATTTTCCAGAGTTGCTGTTCCACTGTACCTGCTTACCAACAAAGTATGCAAGATCAAGGCTTTCTGCACCTTCTGCACCTTTGCCAGCATTTGGTGTTATCATTATTTTTCTTTTTTTAAATTAATTAATTATTTTATTTTTAGCTGCACTGGGTCTTCCCTGCTGTGTGCAGGCTTTTTCAGTTGTGGAGAGTGGGTGCTACTCTCTAATTCCGGTGCATGGGCTTCTCACTGAGGGGCTTCCTTTGTGGCAGAGCGTGGACTCGAGGTTGGCAGACTCAGTAGCTGTGGTGCATAGGCTTGTTGCTCTGCAGCACGTGGGATCTTTCCGGACCAGGGATCAAACTCGTGTCCCCTGTACTGGCAGATGGATTCTTATCTACTGTACCACCAGCAAAATCCTGTTTTTTCATTTTAGACATTCTGATTGGAGTATACTAAAAGCTCCAATACTTTGGCCAACTGATGGGAAAAACTGACTCTTTGGAAAAGACCCTGATGCTGAGAAAGACTGAAGGCAGGAGGAGAAGGGGACGACAGAGGATGAGATGGTTGGATGGCATCACCGACTTGATGCACATGACTTTGAACAAGCTTCGGAAGTTGGTGATGGACAGGGAAGTCTGGCGTGCTGCAGTCCATGGAGGTTGTAAAGAGTCAGACACGACTGAGCGACTGAACTTACCAACAGAATAGCTCATCATAGTCTTCATTCGCATCTGCCTGATGGCTAAACATGTTAACATCTTTTCAGTGCTTCTCAGCCATCTGTATATCTTCTTCAGTGAAGCATCTCTTAACATCTACCTGTTTTCTAATCAGATTGCTTATTTTTATACTGTTGAATTTTGAGAGCTTTTTGTATATTCTGGATCATTGTCCATTGTCGGACATGTGGTCAGTAAATATTTTCCCACAGTCCAGTTTGTCTTTTCCTCCATGTAACATGGTTTTTTAAGTCTTTCGTATTTATTTATCTGGCTGGGTCAGGTCTTGGCTGCACACTCGGGTTTTCTGTTGTGGTGCACAGGCTTCTCTGCTTGTAGTCTGTGTGCCTCTTTCTAGCTTTGGCACTCAGGCTCTAGAATGCACCGGTTCAGCAGATATAGTGCACAAGCTTAGTTGTGTGTGTGAGATCTTAGGGGCGTCCCAGGTGTCACTAGTGGTAGAGAACCCACCTGCAATGCAGGAGGCATAAGAGATGAAGGTTCGATCCCTGGGTCGGGAAGATCCTCTGGAGAAGGGCCTGGCAACCCACTCCAGGATTCTTGGAGAATTCCATGGACAGAGGAGCTTGGTGGGCTACCATCCACAGGGTTGCAAAGAGTCAGACCTGACTAAATCAACTTAGCACACACGCGCGTGTGATCTTAGTTCCCTGACCAGGGATTGAACTCCAGCCCCCTGAATTCAAAGGCAGATTCTAAACCACTGGATCACCAAGAAAGTCCCTTAACAAAGACTTTTAATTTTGAAGTTAAATTTATACTTTTTTCTTTCAGAAATTACATTTTTGGTGTTATACTTAAGTACTCTTCACCAAACCCTTAGTCTCAAAGATATCCCCCTATATCATCTTTTAAAAAGTGATAGCTTTATGTTTAAATATACAATCCATTTTAAGTTAATTTTTGCAAAAAATGTGGACTGTTGGATTGCTATTGATATCCCATTACTCCAGCACAGTGGTGTAATGGTCTTTTTTTTTTTGGCATGTTCCCTTGGCTAGATCTTCCAGTTCTATGCTGAGCAACAGTGGTAAAGATGGACATCCTTGACTTGTTCCTCATATCCTAATACTGGGAGGAAAGCATTGTCTTTCACCACTAAGGAGAGATAAGAAAGCCTTCCTCGGCAATAAAAGCAAAGAAATAGAGGAAAATAACAGAATGGGAAAGACTAGAGATCTCTTCAAGAAAAGTAGAGATACCAGGGGAACATTTCATGCAAAGATGGGCTCAGTAAAGGACAGAAATGGTATGGACCTCACAGAAGCAGAAGATATTAAGAAGAGGTGGCAAGAATACACAGAAGAACTGTACAAAAAAGATCTTCACGACCCGGATAACCATGATAGTGTGATCACTCACATAGAGCCAGACATCCTGGAATGTGAAGTCAAGTGGGCCTTAGAAAGCATCACTACGAACAAAGCTAGTGGAGGTGATGGAATTCCAGATGACCTGTTTCAAATCCTGAAAGATGATGCTGTGAAAGTACTACACTCAATATGCCAGCAAATCTGGAAAACTCAGCAGTGGCCACAGGACTGGAAAAGGTCAGTTTTCATCTCAGCTCCAAAGAAAGGCAATGCCAAAGAATGTTCAAACTACCACACTCATCTCACATGCTAGTAAAGTCATGCTCAAAATTCTCCAAGCCAGGCTTCAACCGTACGTGAACTGTGAACTTCCAGATGTTCAAGCTGGTTTTAGAAAAGGCATAAGAACTAGAGATCAAATTGCCAACATCTGCTGGATCATGGATAAAAGCAAGAGAGTTCCAGAAAAGCATCTATTTCTGCTTTATTGACTATGCCAAAGCCTTTGACTGTGTGGATCACAATAAACTGTGGAAAATTCTGAAAGAAATGGGAATAACAGACCACCTGACCTGCCTCTTGAGAAACCTGTATGCAGGTCTGGAAGCAATAGTCAGAACTGGACATGGAACAACAGACTGGTTTCAAATAGGAAAAGGAGTATGTCAAGGCTGTATATTGTCACCCTGCTTATTTAACTTCTATGCAGAGTACATCATGAGAAACGCTGGGCTGGAAGAAGCACAAGCTGGAATCAAGATTGCCGGGAGAAATATCAATAACTTCAGATATGCAGATGACACCACCCTTATGGCAGAAAGTGAAGAGGAACTAAAGAGCCTCTTGATGAAAGTGAAAGAGGAGAGTGAAAAAGTTGGCTTAAAGGTCAACATTCAGAAAACTAAGATCATGGCATCTGGTCCAATCACTTCATGGCAAATAGATGGGGAAACAGTGTAAACAGTGTCAGACTTTATTTGCGGGGGCTCCAAAATTACTGCAGATGGTGATTGCAGCCATGAAATTAAAAGACGCTTACTCCTTGGAAGGAAAGTTATGACCAACCTAGACAGCATATTCAAAAGCAGAGATATTACTTTGCCAACAAAGGTCCGTCTAGTCAAGGCTATGGTTTTTCCTGTGGTCATGTATGAATGTGAGAGTTGGACTATAAAGAAAGCTGAGCACTGAAGAATTGATGCTTTTGAACTGTGGTGTTGGAGAAGACTCTTGAGAGGCCCTTGGACTGCAAGGAGATCCAACCAGTCCATCCTACAGGAGATCAGTCCTGAGTGTTCACTGGAAAGACTGATGTTGAAGATGAAACACCAATACTTTGGCCACCTGATGTGGAGAGCTGACTCATTTGAAAAGAGCCTAATGCTGGGAGGGATTGGGGGCAGGAGGAGAAGGGGACGACAGAGGATGAGATAGTTGGATGCCATCACTGACTCAATGGAAATGGGTTTGGGTAGACTCCAGGAGTTGGTGATGGACAGGGAGGCCTGGCATGCTGCAGTTCATGGGGTCGCAAAGCGTCAGAGTTGACTGAGCGACTGAACTAAAGTGAACTGATTAAGTATGATGGTAGTTGTAGGTTTCTTTTAGATGTTCTTCATCAAATTAAGGAAGTTTCCTCTATTCCTAGTTTTCTGAAAGGGCTTTTCTTAAATTGTGAATGGATGTTGAATTTTGTCAAATGCCTTTTTCTACTTTAATTGATACAATCATATACATTTTCTCCTTTAGGTTATTAATATGATTAAGACTGTTGATTGACTTATTTTATATTAAGCCAGTTTTGCACCCTTGGAACAAATTACAGTTGATCATGGTGTATAATTCTTTTTATATATTGCTGAGTTCTATTTGCTAATATTTTGTTAAAAACCTTTGCATCTACATCATGGCACATGTGATAATCTATACATTTAGCATCAGTATATTCTGGCTGTTACACCTCCAATTTTAGTTGAGGAAACTGGGAAGAGCAAACAGTAAAGGCCACATGTCCCCCAAGTATGTCCCTTGTGCAAATGTTATCCAGAAACCCCACCCAGTGAATCATTTTACTTTAATCCCATTGGCCAGAACTGAGTCACATGTGCTCACCAACAGGGAATTTGGGAAAGTGAGTATTCAAACTGACCCAGTGCTGTAATGAGTATGGTGATAGAATGAGGCCCACTGGGCAAGCCACGTGTGTTGGCGCCTGTATTATCTGCATGCCACCTGGTCACTTAGGCCTGTCAGCCACCGCAGGCTAGAAGCTGTGTTCCCATTTAGGGTCATCCTGTCACCAAGGACTGTATCTCATGGTAAATAGGAAAGATTTTATGCATCACTGTGAGCATCAGGTCAAGAGAAAGCCAAATAACTGCATGCTGCTGCTGCTAAGTTGCTTCAGTCGTGTCCGACTCTGTGTGACCCTATAGACGGCAGCCCACCAGGCTCCCCCATCCCTGGGATTCTCCAGGCAAGAACACTGGAGTGGGTTGCCATTTTCTTCTCCAATGCATAAAAGTGAAAAGTGAAAAGTGAAGTCACTTAGTCGTGTACGACTCTTGGCGACCCCATGGACTGCAGCCCACCAGGCACCTCCGTCCATGGGATTTTCCAGGCAAGAGTACTGGAGTGGGGTGCCATTGCTTTCTCCCAACAACTGCATAATGCCGTGTAAAATGGTTTAATGATTGTTTGAGTAGGGAAAGTACCTGGACAATTGAGCCTTCTCATGACACTGTTCCATGGGCATGCAGCACCCAATATTAATATAGCAGCAAGAGTGCTACCAAGTGCTACCCTGCAAGGTATGAACATCCCTCATCACTTTGTCCGTTTACATTGTTACTTTGCTTTTACAGTTTTTCCAACTTTTCTTAATGGAAAATTTCAAAAACAAAGAAAAATGGGAAGAATAATACCACAGATCTTCATATACCCATCACCTCAGTGAAAGAATTGTGAATACTTTGCCACTATATAGGTAGTGAAAAAATTATATATGCATTTATGCATATAATGTATACATCATATATGAATTTTACATATAAACCATGTACATAATATTATACACATTATATATTATATTATACATTCAGTTCAGTTGCTCAGTCGTGTCCAACTCTTTGCAACCCCATGAACTGCAGCACACCAGGCCTCCCTGTTCATCACCAACTCCTGGAGTCTGCCCAAACCCATGTCCATTGAGTCGGTGATGCCATCCAACCATCTCAACATTTGTCATCCCCTTCTGCTCCTGCCCTCAATCTTTCCCAGCATCAAGGTCTTTTCAAATGAGTCAGCTCTCTGCATCAGGTGGCCAAAGTATTGGCATTTCAGCTTCAACATCAGTCCTTCCAATGAACACTCAGGACTGATCTCCTTTAGGATGGACGGGTTGGATCTCCTTGCAGTCCAAGGGCCTCTCAAGAGTCTTCTCCAACACCACAGTTCAAAAGCATCAATTCTTCGGTGCTCAGCTTTCTTCACAGTCCAACTCTCACATCCATATATGACTACTGGAAAAACCATAGCCTTGACTAGACGGACCTTTGTTGGCAAAGTAATGTCTCTGCTTTTTAATATGCTGTCTAGGTTATACATTAGTTTATATTATATATATAATTATATATATGATTATTATTTTAATATGTACATAATATATATGAACTATTCTAAATTTAGCTGAAGATACCATAGCACATCACTCCAAGAGACATCAGTGCTTCTCCAAAGGAAAAGGAATTCTCATAAATTACACTACCGTTATCACATGGAAAAAGATTAACAATAATATGTCTATTTTCAAGCTTCCCTGGTGGCTCAGATGGTAAAGAATCTGCCTACAATGCAGGAGACACACGAGATGCAGGTTCGATCCCTGGGTCAGAAGATCTCCTGGAGAAGGAAATGGCAACGAACTCGAGTATTCTTGCTTAGAGAATTCCATGAATAGAGGAGCCTGGTGGGCTACAGTCCGTGGGTTCGCAGAGTCAGACACAACTGAGCGACTAACACTTACTTTTTTATATGTCTATTATCATTTAACATATTCATATTAAACTAAGTTTAATTTTACCAATTGTCACAGAGCCATATCAGTTCAGTTCAGTTGCTCAGTCATGTCCAACTCTTTGTGACCCCGTGAATCGCAGCATGCCAGGCCTCCCTGTCCATCACCAACGCCCGGAGTTCACTCAGACTCACGTCCATCGAGTCAGTGATGCCATCCAGCCATCTCATCCTCGGTCGTCCCCTTCTCCTCTTGCCCCCAATCCCTCCCAGCATCAGAGTCTTTTCCAATGAGTCAACTCTTTGCATGAGGTGGCCAAAGTACTGGAGTTTCAGCTTTAGCATCATTCCTTCCAAAGAAATCCCAGGGCTGACCTCCTT
>SJYQ01095640.1:22500-37157 GCA_006410935.1 Redunca redunca
CAGTTTATTGTGATCCACACAGTCAAAGGCTTTGGCATAGTCAATAAAGCAGAAATAGATGTTTTTCTGGAACTCTCCTGCTTTTTCCATGATCCAGCGGATGTTGGCAATTTGATCTCTGGTTCCTCTGCCTTTTCTAAAACCAGCTTGAACATCAGGGAGCCATATATGTATATATAAAGACATTGTGTGTGTGGGGGGGGTGGTTGTTAACAGGATTCAAATAACAGCCACACTTTGAATTTGTTGCTGGGTCATTTTAGTCCACTTTGAAAAGGACCCCACCTTTGGGTGGGGATGTCATATTCTATTGTCTGTTTGAAGAAACCAGGTCAGTTGTCTTATGGAATGTCTCATATTCTGAATTGTGTTTCCTCAGGGTTTGGTTTGAGTTGCTTCCTTGAACTTCTTACAAACTTCCAGTCTTATAAGCCAGAAGCTAAGCACTCTTGGACAGGCTCACCTGACCTGTGCCCTTCACAGCACACCACTACAGGAAGTGCCTAAAATATCAGCTGATCCCACTGGTTTGGCTAAGGTAGAGACAGCCTGCTCTTCCCAATGTGAAGGTATGTTTTTGTCTTGCAATTAGCAGATGAGAGGCAAGATGATAGTTTGGCCTCATGCAAGTCAATTAATGGAGGTTTAGCATCTATTGATGACCCATTCCCAAATCAATTCTTTCACTGGTGATTGCAAAATAATTGTTTTTTAACATTCTTTTTACATTTCCTGCTAAATAGATAGTATAAATATTTAATTATTTCCCCTTATTTCCAGAATAAGGTATTGGTAGAATAGTCATAGTGAAGTGAAATCGCTCAGTCGTGTCTGACTCTTTGCGACCCCATGGATTATAGCCTATCAGGCTCCTCCGTCCATGGGATTTTCCAGGCAAGAGAGCTGGAGTGGATTGGCATTTCCTTCTCCAGGGGATCTTCCCGACCCAGGAATCGAACCTGGGTCTCCCACATTGCGGGAAGACGCTTTACCGTCTGAGCCAGCAGGGAAGCCCAAGAATAGTCATAAATGTTAGCAAAACAGTTGGGTTTTTTTCCTCCTTTTTAAACATTGCTATGGGCTTACGCATGCTCAGTCACTCAGCTGTGTCCTACTCTTTGCAATCCTATGGAACGTAACCCACCAAGACCCTCTGTCTCTGGAGTTTTCCAGGCAAGAATAATCAAGTGGGTTGCCATTTCCTACCACAGGGGATCTTCCCTCCCCAGAGATCGAACCCACATCTCCTGTACCTCCTGCAGTGACAGGTAGATTCTTTACCAATAAGTCATCCTGGAAGCCCATGGACTCATGAGTTTTTATTTATTCGATGTTTTTAACCAATTCATTTTTTATTCTTTTCGACACTCAAATTGTCCCAAATTTGGCCAGTGGGAGTCCTTTTTAGCTGACTCTTTGTCCTTTCGACATCCTCTATTAATCTTTCAAGGTGTATCAGTAAGGGTTATCCTGAGAAACAGAATTAATTATGTATATGTCTGATTTATTTTAAGGAATTAGTTCATATAGTTGTGGGGACAAACAAGTTTGCAATCTGTAGGGTAGGCGAACAGGCTGAAAACTCAGGCAGAATTTTTATGCTATAGTCAAGCAGGTGGAATGCCTCCTGATCCATTTTTTTGTTCTTATGGCCTTCAACTGGTGGGATGAGGTTACCCACGTTATCGAGGGTAAGCTCCTTTAGTTAAAGTGAATTGACTGTAGATGTAGTTATTAATACATCTACAAGACAATTTCACAGTAACATCTAGATTAACATTTGACCAAACAATTGGGCGCCATAGTCTAGCCAAGTTGACATATAAAATTTACCATCACAAAAGACTTTCTTTCTCGCATAAGAAATTCCAAGCTCACCTTGTATTTTCTCACTCCATTCCTAGAGTCAGTCATTTTTCTGAAAGTTCTAATTTTTTTTCCATGGGAAATGGTATTAGAATCCAAAATCTGAGTGCTGAGTGTGTTCATTGCTACTGAGATATGATTGCTCTTGGGCCCTCTCAGTGGGCAGAGCTAGAAAATTCACATTTTTAAAAAAGCATATGTTCTTATTGATATTTTCAATTCAAATTTAATTTTAGAGGGTTTTCCCTCCCTCTTTGTTTTTAATTTGTATCTTTTCCCCTTAAACTGAAAACTTTTATTGTGTATTCACTTACTTTCTCCTACAACATGCATCAGATAATTTCAAAATCACATTATTAGTAGTACTTGGATGACTAAAACTATTAAACAGAGTTTAAGATTTGTTTTCAATTCCTTTGTCCTTAGAAGTGTAGGCATGCTGAATGAGACAAAAGAAAAAACAAAATAAAGTCAAATGTCCCCCAGTCCAGTTGTCATTTTTATTAACTTTCAGGAAAACATTATCATCCCTCATGTTAAATTAATGGTATTTTTAATTTTATTGGTTTTGTGATATTTATATGTGATGTCCACGTTTGTTTTGGTTTCATAATAGTATAAGAGTTATCAGTATAAGAAGTTTATGCTTAATTTTATATTTGTGTATATTTAAGAAACACTATTCTCAAAACAATCTAGTCCTTAGATTTAACTAAAGATCTTATAATGAAGTCAGTGGTAGGCTCTTCTTTTTTGAATTGCAAACAATGCTGATTTGATCCCATGATCAGGAAGATCTCCAGAGGAAGAAATAGCAACCCACCCCAGTATTATTGCCTGGGGAAATCCCATGGACAGAGGAGTCTGGTGGGCTACAGTCCATGGGGTTGCAAAGAGTCGGACATGACTAAGCGACTGAGAATAAGCATGCACAAAGTCACTGAAAAATAGCAAAAATTCAGTTTTTATACTTTTCCATAATGAGTCACTTTTTTATAAGCCTATGTCATAATCACAAGCTAAAAAAATGATGCATAAAAAACAAAGTTATTTTTTAAATTTAGGCTCATGCCTGAGGTAAGGGAGAATTCCTTCCCTTGAAAGATGGCAAACCCTGCTGTAGGCCTCAATTTGGTTTTAGAAAAGGGAGAAAATGCAGATGAGCTCCATAAAGAGTAGATGTCCCTATTGCTTTAAAGCTAATGATAAGTGAGTGCCTGCCTAGCATGAAGGGGCTGAAGGGAGGAGTCTAGACCCCATGACTCATCCTCAGGACAGAAAATGAAGGGCTGACCCATGCCGCCTTCTCTGCCCCACGCTTCGGTCCAGCTAGGAAACTGGAACCATCTCTGAGGCCCAGGTACCACCTGCCTTGGTGTACTGCCCACTGGCAGGTACTGCTCACTTGTGGGTACTGCCCACCCAAGGGCACTGCCCACCTTGGGGTACTGCCCATGGAGAAAGTACTGCCCAGCTGGAGAGCGGTGCCAGCGGGGCGTACTGCCCACCCAGGGTACTGTCGCACACAATAGCCCACTTTCTCACCTCTTCCTTGGCTGGCCCAGTGCAGGGGATACTTCAATCCAGCATTTTGGTCCCTGTCCCCTACAGACATGTCTACAGTTCGCATACCTATACACACATATTTGTTTCTAACTTTGATTTCCCCCACGTGCTTCCTTCCCCTCTGACCTTCACACAATGACCTCATGAAGACAGATCATGAGAGCTATGAGGCCCTTAGACACCACCTTGTCCAGCCACCTTACCAAGCAGCCTGGGAGCCCAAGTCCAGAGAGGGCCATAGGCTAGCCAACAGCCACTCTCCCAGTCACACAAACCTCCTGTCCTCAGGCCTGAACCCTACTGCTGACTTTCCCTCTGATGTACTCCAGACACAGTCCTCACGAAAGGCCTCTGTCCCACAATTCCGTCAGAAGGAGGAGAGCAGGAGGAACAGGACTGGGGGGGGTTGCAACTGACTCTCCCATTAGGGTTTTTCCCCTTGCTTCTTGCTGCCTCCTGTACAGAGCCTGAGAGAGTTAAATACTTACTTTACCCTCCAACTGAGTGGACATTTGACATAGAAATGGGACATAAGTGAAAATTTTCTAAGATTGGTAAGTTTCTGCTTTTCTTGATTAAAGGGAAATAGGCAGGGCTTCCCTCATAGCTCAGTTGGTAAAGAGTCTGCCTGCAATCCAGGAGACCTGGGTTTGATTTCTCAGTCAGGAAGATGCCCTGGAGAAGGAAATGGCAACCCACTCCAGTATTCTTGCCTGGAGAATCCCATGGACAGTGGAGCCTGGCAGGCTACAGTCCATGAGTCGCAAGAGTTGGACACGACTGAGCGACTAAGCACACACATGCAGGGTTTCCCTGGTGGTCCAGTGGTTAAGAATCCACCTTGCAATGCAAGGGACACCAGTTTGATCCCTGATCCGGGAAGATCCCACCATCCTCAGGAAAACTTGGCCTGTGTGCCACAAGTACTGAGCCCACTCAGCACAACTACTGAAGCCCGTATGCATGCCCTAGAACCTGTGCTCCACGAGAGAAGTCACCATTAGAAGCCCTCACTCTGCAGCTAGAGAGTAGCCTCCACTCTCTGCCAACTAGAGAAAGCCTGCACACAACGGTGAAGACCTAGCACAGCCAAAACTAAAAATAAATGACAAATGTTTGGGTTTTTTTGAAATGGAAATATGCAGCTTTTCCTCCTTCATGCTGCCTTGAACACGAAATGTCTGGAGCCACAGCAGCTCTCTTGTAGTCATTAAACAATAAGTAAGAGAGTTGCTGATAAGACTGCACAGACATCAGGAGTAAGCAGTTACCTGACCTGAAGAATCTTGCTGTATGACTAGGCCTCTATAAAGAGAATTTTCTGTTATTTATAGCAAAAAGCATGCTTAATTCACACATAAATAAACCACTTACAAACAATTTAATCCAACAGATATTTACTGAGCACTTATCATGGATCTGAATCTAAAGATCTAGATGAGGATTAGACACTGCTCCTGACCTCAGAGAATTCACAGCACTGAGATTATACTTCTGCTCTTCACATAATTCTGTAAGATAAACACTAATGTCCGCTCTTGGCAGGAGGGATGAACAGAGGTTCAGAGAGGTTGCAGGAATTTGCTCAAGGTCACAAAGCACTTGGAGGGAACGCCTGGCCCCTGTGGCACTTAATCCACCAGCAGGCCAGCAAGCAAAGACCTGACAGACAATGACAGTCAACGCACGCAGCGAGAAGTGTTCTCAGACCCTTCCCTCCAGGGTTCTTTTTTATTTGAATTGGAAAACCCAGACAAGATCAGCTGGTCAGCAAGGAATGCTGAAGTGAAAAGTCGTGAGATGGAGAACCTCCAGGAATGAGATAACATGGGAAGCAGAGAGAGATAGAGACTAGGATACTGAGACACTGAGAAAGAGATTAAAGGAAAGGAGGTGAGTGAGGAGGGAAAGCACTTACGCAAGAACGGGGCCAGCCCCAAGGACCCAAGCCCCACTCCTGCCACGGGCTCTGGCAAGGGGCAGCTGGACAGACAACAGTCCCAGGAGAGGCAGGAGCTGTGGTGACACGGTAGGAGGCAAAAAGAGGCCTGGGGCTTAGACCCAGAGCAGAGTCACCAGGAGCCCACAGCAAACCCCTTTCAGTCTGTAGGAGCATGGGCCAGGCACTGCTCCCTGAAACCCAAGCAACTCCACCCACGATTCGAATAACACAATGAGCTGAGGGCAACTCAAGCAAACCAGGGGAGACCATGATGCCTACAACTGGGAATCAAGGGGCCCTCCTGCCCCTGCACTCGCCCCCTCAACCCCCTGACTCCTCACCGCAGCCCCTCACCCCCAGAACACTCATTGAGCAAGGACCTGGAGGAGGAAACTTCTGAGAATAGGGCTTCCCAGGACCCAGTACCCCAGGCTCTGATCCCCATGAAGACAACTTTTAGTCCCTGCACTTACCTCATGACCTACACTGACTCTTTTGAAAACTGGGACTTCAAATAGGCTGGAAAAGCAACAAACACAAAATATAACCAAGACCTCTGTTCTGCTTTTTAAAAATCTCCTTTTCCTCTTTTTGATTTTAGCAGAAGAGGGCTAGGGAAGAATGCAAGAGGAAGGAGAAAGGAGAGGGGAAGGGAAGAGGAAGTCTGTGTTCTGGCTGGGAGCCCCTCGTCCTCCTCCCGGTCCTCGGGGCCTGAGGGAACCACCCCCACAGAGCCAGCACCAGCGAGGCTGCAGAGGCTGCTCCTGGGGCGGGGGAGGGGGTCCTCACTGCCGCGCTGCCCCCAGCTCAGGCCCAGAGCAGACATCCAGCACTGTGATGAGACAAAGCCATCGTTCTGAGCAGGGGCTGCAAAGAGCCACCGTGCATGGTCCTTGCCGTGAGCTATCTGTTTAAGCCTCATACCATCCCTGCAAGGTAAGTAGATCTCACCCCGGTTTATAAAGAGGGAGACTGAGGTTCAGAGTGGTTGAGTGCCTTGCCCCACATCTCAGCCAGTGGAAGAGCAGGCTCTACATCTGACTCCAAAGTCTGTGTTTTGAACCCCATGTCAGAGGCTGCACACTGGTAGCCCCCTGGGCTGATTCCAGCCTGTATACATTTTGTTTGACTCACACAACTGGGGCCTGCACAGTGTTTTAAATGTGACTAGTTGTCAACATTTAATAATCAGGAAAGTTTATTTTAAAACTCACATTTCTGGGTTCTCTAGAAAAATTAGGATATGTCACCCACCCCCAGGACCACATTTCCTCTTGGCAATAGTTGGCTAAGCTGACCCCTTCTGCATCAGATCCTGCTGCCTATATTTGCTCAATCCTTATCAAAGCCCATGGTCCTCCTCCTAATCTGTTCCATTACATGTCCTGTGGACAGCTATAACAAGCTACATGGGTGGGTTGGTAGAAGGAAGGAGGGATGGATGGAGGGATGGATGGTTAGAGGGAAGGAAGGATGGATGGTTAGAGGGAAGCAGGGATGGATGGTTAGAGGGAAGGAGGGATGGATGGTTAGAGGGAAGGAGGGATTGATGGATGGAGGAATGGATGGTTAGAGGGAAGGAGGGATGGATGGATGGTTAGAGGGAAGGAGGGATTGATGGATGGAGGGATGGATGGTTAGAGGGAAGCAGGGATGGATGGATGGAGGGATGGATGGTTAGAGGGAAGGATGGATGGAGGGATGGAGGGATAGAGGGAAGGAGGGATGGATGGATGGAGGGATGGATGGTTAGAGGGAAGGAGGGATGGATGATGGAGGGAGCGAGTGATTGATGGATGGAGGGATGATGGAGGGAGGGAGTGACTGATGGATGGAGGGATGGAGGGAGAGAGGAGGGAAGGTCTCAGTGTCTCTGAGCTGCCTGCCCAGGAAGTATCCATGGACAATGGCCCAGCATCCTGTCAACCACTTCCCCCCACCCAGAATGTTTGTCATAACAAGTCAGCCTGTGTTTTCATGCCCTCTTCCCGGAAACCCAGGCACTAATCGTCCCCACTACCATGGAATGGTCTGCCCCTCTTTCAGGCACTCCTGTGGCAGCCTCACTGTGTGTCAGAGCCTGGGCAGAAGCCCTGGAGCAGCCCAGATCCACAGGAAGGCTGCTGTGCATTCACCCATGCAGTCGTGTGAGCACACAAACAAACAGCACCTACTCGTGAGTCTGTTGTGAGATAAGGAGAGATAAGGCAGGCAGGTGCCTGGCCCTGACCATTGCCCAGTTCCAAGTCAGCCCCAGAAAGTGGCGAGTCCAGAAATGGTGAGGTGAGCAGATCCCTGACATGTCCCCAGTGTTGGCACAGGTTTAAACAGAGGGACCAAGTGTCAGTGAACAGAGAAGGGCTTGAGTTTGGAAAACGGGATAGACAGAGAGAGGAAGGGACCTTGGGAGGAGAGGAGCAGTGGAGCAGTCGAGGTGAGGGGAATGGATGAGGAAGAAGGAGAAAGGGCCTGAAAGGGGATCTGATGGACTCCACAGAGAGGTGGGGAGGGGTGACGCAGGGCTGGGAGGTGGAGCCTTGAGATCCATCCATTGTGGGGAGGAAGGGACGGAAGTTAACCCAAGGTTAATGATGTAGGCACATCTTAGCAACAGAACAGGAACTGAGAGGAGGGGGCGTGTTAGCACCCCCAGGGGAAGGAGAAGGCTTGTTCGGGAAGATAGGTAGAGAGGAGCCCAGCAGAGTTTGGACACTGCTCACCCAGCGTGGACGGGAGTGGGAGGCAGAAGGTTGAAAAATGTCACCTGCCACGGGGTGGGCATAGCTAACTGCCAGGATGAGCCCGGTAGCTCCCCTGGTCTGAAAGCTATGACGGTGTTGGCAATGCCCGGAAGCCTCCTTCTTCCATCTCCCTGAATGCCTGGCTCACTCTTGAGGCTCAGTTTGAATGGAAGTTAGTCCTAAGGCAATTTTCCCTTTGGTCTTGGATGTATCACCTCTTCCTGCAGAATCAGACTGAGGCTGCTCTCCTTCCAGAAAAACAAGAGGCAGTTTGAGAAGGCACCTGCCCCTCGGTTCAAGAGCCAAAAATGAATGATCCTTTTGCAGAGCTCTTGTAGAACAGAGACCTGAGCCTTGGGGAGCTGGAAGAGCTAGAGTGGCCTGGGAGCTGGTGAACACACCATGTGGACTGGGCTCAGCCCAGGAGCCACCCAGTGCCACCCAGTCTCAAGTGCAAGGAAAAAATGTTGCCGGCCATTCCAGTTCTACATGGGTCAGGTCATCAGCCACTGCAGTTGCCCACTTACAGCAAGCCCTGAGGGGGATTCAGGATGGAGAAAAACAGGAACCTTTTCTGCTTTGGTTATCTTGACTCCTCGATAGTTAAGATGTATGCGTGCGTGCTCAGTCGCTCAGTCATGTCCAACTCTGCGATCCCAGGGACTGCAGCCTGCCAGGCTCCTCTGTCCAACACGAGGATCACACCCACATCTCCTGCGTTTCCTGCATTGGCAGAAGGATTCTTTACCACTGAGCCACTTTCTATGTATGGGAAGCCCTTTTCATACAAAGAAAAGGGCTAAAACCATCCCCTTAAGATGTCTGTTCTTGAGATTAGCAGTAATCTTTTGTTAACTACATGTCTTCCCAGCAGGAAAAAGTTCATCCATATCCTGGCTCCCCCCTTGCCTCTTGGGAGCAGGTCCTCAGAGATGCTGAGAGCTGTCTCCCAGGCTGTAGTCCTCAGCCAGTTCCCCAAATTAAGCTCAAAACTCATCATTTTTACATGCGCGTCTTTCTGTCAGTCAACACTGGGGACAGGCCCAGTGGAGCCCTCACAGACACCAGTGCTTGAACCGACAGTGAAAACTTCCGCTGCCAAGAGCCTCAGCACCCCTCCCTGAGGCTGGCACATCCCTGCCTGATAGGGGCATTGCTGTGGGAAGCCCAAGGTCTTCCCAGAAGTTCTGGGTGACGCTGGCTCAGTGCAAAGGGAAATGGTTGGCCAAATTCAATGGGCCTCATCCTTGAGCTGTATCACCGGGTTCCCCTCTCAAGTGTGGCCCTGCCACGAGGACCAGGAGGGCAGGCTTGTAGGCCAAGGCTCCCCATGACCCCAGGCCAGAGCCTGACTGCTGATCTCCCCTTTCTGACCATGCCTCTGGCGACACACACTTTCTCCAGCTGGTCCCACAGTGCTGGCCACCTGTGGGAAGGGTCTGGAGTACAGGGGTCCCTCTCAAAGGATCAGACTGTTCACAGGATCTGGGGATTCACCTCGGTTTCCCCTGACATGGAGAGATGCCATCTCTCCCAGCAATTCTCTCAGAGGAGAGCTACACTTTGTATCTTTCTGGTAGAAGACACACGATTATCCTCAGCAGCATCTCACACACAACATTATGCAACCACCAGCAGGCCCCAATTTCACATCAGTGTCATCGGCCCAGGAGACCCCGTAACCACCAAGCAGTCACTCCCCCACCCTCTTCCTCTCCCCAGGCTTAGGTAACCACGCATCTACTTTCTGTTCCTATAGGTTTGCCACTTTTGGACATTTCATGTGCATAGAATAATACAGAATGTTTTCTTTTCGACCAGCTTTTTTAAACTCTGAATCTTATTTTTTGGGTGCGTCCATGTTGTATCATGGATCAGTTGGGAGTTAAGAATCCTCCAGAACTGACAGAATTTCAAAAGCCTCACCCCCCAGGACTTCTTGCATCTCACTGGGCAGAACTGGGTCACATGCCTGTCTCTGAACCAATCACTGGCAAGGCCGATGGGTCACCTGTAGGTGGTGGCTGTCTGGGCTGCACATTGGGCCACCTGGGGAGCCTCAGGAAACCCTGAGCCCAGGGTCATGCCCCAGATATTTTTATTTAATTGGCTTGGGCTGCTGGTGTGGGCAATTGAAAATTGATTGTTATCATCATTAATGGTGAAAATGAGAAGATGATGAAAAAACAAGTCAGGAGGTGGGTGGAGGAGGCAGATGATGGGTGCCAGGAGTGGGGAGAAGACGTCACACGTTTCCTGGTCTGTAGCTCAAGCAGGGGGACCCTGCCGTGGTCAGGGCAGCTGCCAGCCCTTTCCTGAGTGCAGCAGGAGGAGCTCAGGCCCTGTTTGTGCATGACTCTGGGGCAGTGTTTCCCTGCTTTGCTGTACAGTGAGCCCCCCTGGGAGCTCCCTGAGGTGGGCTCCAGAAAGCGGGGTGCTCTGGCACCTGCATTTGGCGTTCCTCTACACCCAGTGGTTCTGGGAGTACCAAAGGTTGAGAATCACTGGCTTAGGCATTAACCCTTTTGTTCTTCAGACTTTGCCCTGTGCTGGGCTGTGGCATCTAGGAACGTGAGCCCTGGAAGCAGAGGCCCAGAGGAGAGGCGCTTCCCCCCATGGAGACCTGGTCCAAGGGGCCTGGTCTCTGATGCACCCCCGCTGGTCACTGTTTAATCTCATCACTTTCTCTCTCTGGCTTCCCAGCCCTCTTACTGCTGGCCAAGTGCTCTTTTGTTCTGCCAGTTCTGGTCTTGCCTGAAATAGCAGTTCTTCCAGAAAAAAGAAGATTCCAGGCGGTGTCAAGTTTGCCTTTTTACTGTTAGTACCCTTCTTCCCATCTGCTACCTCTACTCCGCAGAAAAGACATTCAAGTTGAGAGGTTAGGGATTAAAGATGGCTTTCCTGGAGGCTTTACTTTTAAAAGGGCAGCGTGTGAAGAAGATAAAATCACTAACAATGTTTTGTGATGGTGCAGTGGTGGTGGTGGCATTTTCAACTTGATTATTGATGGCACACAGGGAAGGTCTATGTTACTTAAAGATATTATAATCTGACCAGCTTGCTGGATTTTAGTCATTTGCCAAATAACTCTCTTGGGTTACCTAGGTAGAAGGTTGTACTATCTGCTAACAACAGTTTTGTCTTGAACTTTCATTCAAAAAGATACATGCTCCCCAATGTTCGAAGCGGCACTATTTACAATAGTCGAGACATGTTGCTGTTCATATCCAGCTCTTTTGCCACACCACAGACTGTAGCCCGCCAGACTCCTCTGTCCATGGGGTTTCCCAGGTAAGAATACTGGAGTGGGTTGCTATTTCCTTCTTTAGGGGATCTTCCCCACCCAGGGATCAAACTCGCATCTTCTTCATTGGTGGATTCTTTACCAATGAACCACCAGAGAAACCCCAGTCAGGACGTGGAGATATCCTAAATGTCCATCAAAAGAGGAATGAATAAAGAGGATACAGAATGTATATACAATGGAATACTATTCAGTCGTAAAAAGAAAGAATGCATTTGCAGCAACGTGGATAAACCTAAATGCTATCACGCTAAGACAGAAAGAGAAAGAGAAATACGATATGATATCACCTATAAATGGAATCTGAAATATGATACAAATGAACTTTCTATGAAACAGAAACAGACTTACAGTCATAGAGAGCAGACGAGTTAATTTTTACATATGCTTCTTAAATCCTGTAGCTTTCTCTTGGAATTATTTTTGTATTGGAACATATCCTCTCACAGGTAAAACTGAAGATGATTTATCATCCTTGGATGCCTGAAATTGTCTTTATATATTTTGCCCTTACTCTTGAGTGATAGCTTGACTGGTTCAAGCAAATGTCCCTCGGACTTTTAAAGCTAAGCCATCATGCAGTATTGTAGTTGAATCCGATATTAACCCGCTTTCCTCCTTTCTGTCCTTCATGTTCTAGATGTCATCGTGACATACCTATTTGTTATCTTATTTTCTGTTCTGTGGTCATGAGATGGGCCCTTTCCTTATGAGAACTTTTGTCTTCATTAATTTGGGAAAATTTCCTCCTGTATTTATTCCTGTATTCTTCGTTTCCACTTTCTTTCTCCACTTCTCTCCATTCTCCATTTCTCCACTCTCCATTTCCCTCTTTCTGAAACTTCTGCTTAATGGACATTGGCTTTCTAAATCTATCGTTCATATGTCCCAACTTGTTTTTCTCTTCTCTTATTCTCTCTACTGCATCCTAGAAGTTCCCAACTGGATTTTCCAGCTCATTTATATGCTGTTACTCATATGTATCCAACCTCTTTGCAGCCCATTTATTGAATATGTTAAGGCAGTTTTTATTTCTGGGTTCTCAGACTGTTTCCTCTCATAACTTTCTGAGGATGCTCATGCTTATTCTAAACATTTACTCCGTCTGCTCTCTTACCTCTGTTTCTTCAAGCATCAGTTCTTTTGTTCACTCTGATCTGTGCCTCTTCCACGGTTGTGTTTTTCCTCCATGTTTAATGACTCTTGGTTGTGTGCTTATCTTGAATTTAGGGTACCTTTTACCCAGTCTATGGATAATGCTTCCCAGCATGGTGTGGGAGGCATGACAGTGGGCAAGGAAAAAGCTGATGGGAAGTGTGCCCTCACCCAATTCCTGTTGCCTTGTCTCTCTAGCCCAAGTGCCCATGTCTGCATGGTGGAGGCAGATATTTCTGCTGCTGTTTGGCTAAGGGGAAGACGGGCTGGGAGGAGTAGGTTGCTGGTTGTCTTGGTTTTCCCTACTGCAACATCTTAAGCCATTACCCTATCAGTTACCACCAGCCCCTCACACTTTGTTAGTAGGTCTCTCCTACCCACATTTTAGGCAATAGTTTCTTTCTTCCAACTCCACTATCGCTCTTCTTTCAGGAATTCCTTACAATTTCAGATCCACTGAGGTTACTCTTCTTGTTTGCCAGAACACTTATGAATTATATGTAATGATCTTTTCTGATGTTTCTAAAGATTTGGGTTAGGGAAAAGTGGCTGGAATTTAGTGTACCATTTTGAACTAATTTCTAAACAGATTGTTCAAATGTTATTCTCATTTTACAGGTGAGAAAACAAGCTTCAGTTCAGTTCAGTCACTCAGTCGTGTCTGACTCTTTTTACCCCATGGACTGCAGCAAGCCAGGCTTCCCTGTCCATCACCAACTCCCAGAGCCTACTCAAACTCATGTCCATTGTGTTGATGATGCCATCCAACCATCTCATCCTCTGTTGTCCCCTTCTCCTCCCACCTTCACTCTTTCCCAGCATCAGGGTCTTTTCAAATGGGTCAGTTCTTCACATCAATCAAGTGGCCAAAGTACTGTAGTTTCAGCTTCAGCATCAGTCCTTCCAATGAATATTCAGGACTGATTTCTTTTAGGATGGACTGGTTGGATCTCCTTGAAGTCCAAAGGACTCTCAAGAGTCTTCTCCAACACCACAGTTCAAAAGCATCAATTCTTTGTTGCTCGGCTTTCTTTATACTCCAACTCTCATATCCATACACAACTACTGGAAAAACCATAGCCTTGACTAGACGGACCTTTGTTGGCAAAGTAATGTCACTGCTTTTTAATATGCTGTCAAGGCAGTGGCACCCTACTCCAGTACTCTTGCCTGGAAAATCCCGTGGATGGAGGAGCCTGGTAGGCTGCAGTCTGTGGGGTTGCTAAGAGTAGGACACGACTGAGCGACTTCACTTTCACTTTTCACTTTCATGCATTGGAAAAGGAAATGGCAACCCACTCCAGTGTTCTTACCTGGAGAATCCCAGGGACGGAGGATCCTGGTGGGCTGCCGTCTATGGGGTCTCACAGAGTCAGACACGACTAAAGCGACTTAGCAGCAGCAGCAGCAGCAGCAGCAGCAGGTTGGTCATAGCTTTTCTTCCAAGGAGCAAGCGTCTTTTAATTTCATGGCTGTAGCCACCATCTGCAGTGATTTTGGAGCCCCCCAAAATAGGCTGTCCCTGTTTCCACTGTTTCCCCATCAATTTGCCATGAAGTGATGGGACCAGATGCCATGATCTTCGTTTTCTGAATGTTGAGTTGTTTTTTTTTTTAACTTTAGTTTACTTTACAATACTGTATTGGTTTTGCCAAACATTGACATGAATTCACCACGAGTGTACATGCGTTCCCTAACATGAATCCCCTCCCACCTCCCACCCCATAACATCTCTCTGGGTCCTCCCGATGCACCAGCCCCAAGCATCCTGCATCCTGCATCGGACATAGACTGGCGATTCATTTCTTACATGATAGTATACATGTTTCAATGCCATTCTCCCATTTCATCCCACCCTCTCCCTCTCCCCCAGAGTCCAAAAGTTCACTCTATAGATCTGAGTCTCTTTTGTTGTCTCGCATACAGGGTCATCATCACCATCTTTCTAAATTTCATATATATGCGTTAGTGTACTGTATTGGTGTTTTTCTTTCTGGCTTACTTCACTCTGTATAATCGGCTCCAGTTCCATCCATCTCCTTAGAACTGATTCAAATGTATTCTTTTTAATGGCTGAGTAATA
>SJYQ01095640.1:37580-48975 GCA_006410935.1 Redunca redunca
AGGAATGCAAGGGATTTCTGTGTGTTGATTTTATATCCTGCAACTTGACTATATTCATTCATTAGCTCTAGTAATTTTCTGGTGGAGTCTTTAGGGTTTTCTATGTAGAGGATCATGTCATATGCAAACAGTGAGAGTTTTACTTCTTCTTTTCCAATGTGGATTCCTTTTATTTCTTTTTCTGCTCTGATTGCTGTGGCCAGAACTTCCAGAACTATGTTGAATAGTAGCGGTGAGAGTGGGCACCCTTGTCTTGTTCCTGACTTTAAGGGAAGTGCTTTCAATTTTTCACCATTGAGGATAATGTTTGCTGTGGGTTTGTCATATATAGCTTTTATTATATTGAGGTATGTTCCTTCTATTCCTGCTTTCTGGAGAGTTTTTTTATCATAAATGGATGTTGAATTTTGTCAAAGGCCTTCTCTGCATCTATTGAGATAATCATATGGCTTTTATTTTTCAATTTGTTAATGTGGTAAATTACATTGATTGATTTGCAGATATTGAAGAATCCTTGCATCCCTGGGATAAAGCCCACTTGATCATGGTGTATGATCTTTTTAATGTGTTGAGTTTTAAGCCAACTTTTTCACTCTCCTCTTTCGCTTTCATCAAGAGGTTCTTTAGTTCTTCTTCACTTTCTTCAATAAGGGTAGTATCATCTGCATACCTGAGGTTATTGATATTTCTTCTGGAAATCTTGATTCAAGCTTGTGCTTCATCCAGCCCAGCATTTCACATGAGGTACTCTGCATATTAAGTTAAATAAGCAGGGTGACAATACACAGCCTTGACATACTCCTTTCCCAATTTGGAACCAGTCTGTTGTTCCATGTCCAGTTCTAACTGTTGCTTCCTGACCTGCATACATATTTTTCAGGAGGCAGGTCAGGTGGTCTGGTATTCCCATCTCTTTCAGAATTTTCCACAGTTTATTGTGATTCACACAGTCAGAGGTTTTGGCATAGTCAATGAAGCAGAAGTAGATCTTTTTCTGGAACTCTCTTGCTTTTTCCATGATCCAGCAGATTTTGGCAATTTGATCTCTGGTTCCTATGCCTTTTCTAAATCCAATTTGAACATCTGGAAGTTCACGGTTCNACTCTTTTGCTTTTTCCATGATCCAGCAGATTTTGGCAATTTGATCTCTGGTTCCTATGCCTTTTCTAAATCCAATTTGAACATCTGGAAGTTCACGGTTCACATACAGTTGAATCCTGGCTTGGACAATTTTGAACATTACTTTACTAGTGTGTGAGATGAGTGCAATTGTGTGGTAGTTTGAACATTCTTTTGCATTACCTTTCTTTGAGATTGGAATGAAAACTGACCTTTTCCAGTCCTGTGGCCACTGCTGAGTTTTCCAGATTTGCTGGCATATTGAGTGCAGCACTTTCACAGCATCATCTTTTAGGATTTGAAATAGCTCTGCTGGAATTCCATCACCTCCACTAGCTTTGTTCGTAGTCATGTTTGCTAAGGCATTCCAGGATTTCTGGCTCTGGGTGAGTGATCACACCATTGTGGTTATCTGGGTCATGAAGATCTTTTCTGTATAGTTCTTCTGTGTATTCTTGCCACCTCTTCTGAATATCTTCTGCTTCTGTTAGGTCCATACCATTTCTGTCCTTTATTGTGCCCATCTTTGCATGAAATCCAGTCTACCATTTTGAACTAATTTCTAAACAGATTGTTCAAATCTTATTCTCATTTTACAGGTGAGAAAACAAGCTTAGAAAGAACATGTATAATTTGCTCAAGATTTCACAATTGGCAAAGAGCAACATTGTGACTGTAATCCAAGTCTGTTCAACACTAAGCCCAGGGTTCTAAACTAGCTTCGATGCTGGTGAGCTGAACTGAACAAGAGACCAGTCTCGTGATCAGTCATAGTATCCATAATAGGTCCACAGCCTCCAGGTTTTCTGCTTCTGGACCCCATTTGAAGACCACTGCTATAGGTCATGTCTCTGAAACTCTCCCACCCACCACAAGTCCTAATCTTGAATCTTTACCCCTTATTTATTTATTCACTAATTCACTATTTACTGAGTACAGACACTTCTGAAACAAGCTAGGCATTGTCTCAGCCTTCACAAGGCTTCCTGTCTACTAGCAAATGGCTCATGTCACAGATAAAGATGTCAAAACCTAGAAGGAAAAGGATTTGCCCAAGGTCACAAATCAGGGGCAGGGCTGGCATTAGAGGACTTCCTTACTCCCAGACCAGCACCCCCTTTCCTCTGTATTTTTAAAGTAAATAATACATTGTGGAAAATTGGAAAATTCAAGTCAGCAATCAAGAAGGGAGTGAAAATCACCCATAATCTCACTTTGCAAAAGCCCAAGACATTGGCTGGTATCATTCTAGACATACATCTGTGTATACATAATTTTTTTCTTAACAATATTTGTAAGGTCCTACAATTTTTGCTTTATCTTAAAAGAGTTGACACATTATATAGACTATGCCTTTTTAAGAATATACATATATGCAAATACTCCCAAGTCAATGAATACTGCAACATCAATTTAATCATTTTTATAGATGTATTACACATAATTTAATTGCTATCTTCTTGCTGGAAATCAAGGCTGATTTCCAGTTTTTCACAATCATACACCAGCCTTCCAATTAATATTCTCGTATCTCATAAAACTAATCCTCGAGCCAGACAGACTGTGCTAATATTAGTTTTGCCACCTTGGACAAATGTTAACTTCTTTGAGTCTCAGTTTCCTCATTTGCAGAGTGAATTGCATGACATATATTGCACTCAGTATTTTTAGTTGTTAATGAGATAAGGTACAGAAAAGGCCGGGTACGGTTCTCCGTTCACTGAAGGTGCTAAATTCACAGCGGCTGCATGACGTTTCTCATTCACTGCTTTCTCTCCTAGGAGTCCTGCTTAGTATAAAAGGAACCCTTGGTCCACTTCAAGCATTCCCTAAAGAAACTAGTCTGTCTGAGCCTAGCGTCCAGAGGATGTCCCAAAATAGAGCCAGCTCCACACTAGGTGGAACCCACAGTTGCTAGCTCTCCCCTGTTACCATCCCTGAGATCCTCCAAAAGCCCTCCCACCACTAGAGGACACCTGGACAGGTGAGATTTCCAGGAGTGAGCAGAGTGGGGTGTTGGAGGGAGAGGGAGAGTCAGACTCCTCTGTGCCAGGATGAACACGGCTGGCAGGGACCAGAATCTTGCAAGAATTAGTTTAAGCCTAATGGCATCCCACTCCAGTACTCCTGCCTGGAAAATCCCAAGGATGGAGGAACCTGGTAGGCTGCAGTCCATGGGGTCACTGAGGGTCGGACACAACTGAGCAACTTCACTTTCACTTTTCACTTTCATGCATTGGAAAAGGAAATGGCAACCCACTCCAGTGTTCTTGCCTGGAGAATCCCAGGGATGGGTGAGCCTGGTGGGCTGCCGTCTATGGGGTCGCACAGAGTCAGACACGACTGCAGTGACTTAGCTTAGCATCATCCCAAGAATTCTACATGGAACTCACAGAAAGGCCTGATGGCTGCCCTCAAAGAGCCCAAATTTGAGATTAGGACTGAGGAACCCCAGCGCGGGAGGAAACATCCCTAATTTACAGGCAAAGGTCCTTTTCTTTTTCTACTTTTATTGCTTTCACTTCCTGTTCCTCTTTGGTGTGGAAAGTAGGAGGGTTGGGAGAGAAAGTAACAAGGGAGATAGGGAAGGGACGAGAAGGAGCAAAAGGGGAACACACCAAGGCCCCCACGGCAGACTGGTGTGCGGGCACGCGCTTGCTCTGCCCTGGGGACAACAGTGAGCCCGGAGCCTGCCCCTCCCCCGGTGTCTAATCCTTGCTATCAACTAGACAATAATTCCATGTTAGAGTCAAGAAAGTGGTTCTAAGAGAGTAACCACTGATGCTAACAGCTATTATTTATGGAGGGTTAATCATATTTCACAGTGCTACTGAATTCATTTAGTTCTGATTATGAAAATAACTACTAATAATCTTGTTTTGCAGAGGATTTAACTGAGCCAGTGAGGGAGGCTCTGACACTGGGTCTTTTGGTCTCTTGTGTCTGTGGAATCATGCTGTGTGTGATGTGCTCACTCTCTCAGTCATGTCCAACCCTGAAATCCCAAGGACTGTAGCCCACCAGGCTCCTCTGTCCATGGGATTCTCCAGGCAAGAATACTGTAGTGGGTTGCCATGCCCTCGTCCAGGGGATCTTCCCAACCCAGGGATTGAACCCAGGTCTCCCACATTGCAGGCAGATTCTTTATCGTCTGAGCTGCCAGGGAAGCCCAAGAATACTAGAGTGTGTAGCCTATCCCTTCACCAGGGGATTTTCCAGACCTAGGAATCAAACCTGGGGGCCTCCTGCATTGCAGGTGGATTCTTTACCAGCTGAGCTACCAGGGAAGCCCCCACTGAATCATGCTGTCTTCTAAATCAGGCTTTGAAAGCAAAGAGCAGCTGGTTTCCTATACCTGTGCCATCAGCCCCCTCCTTCCCCTTGCCCCCTTCCCTAGGGTCAAATGGCACATCCTGGGCTGTCTGCATATCTTCTCCCCCACATCCCTTCCACCTGGCCTCTGATGTCCACCCACCTTTCTAAGGCTTGGACTTCAGTGTTAGATTCCTTTATCTCCAAGGACTTTGAAGAAAACTTGGAAACTGGCAGGGCCTATGAATTCATTCATTCATTTCCTCATTCATTCATTTATTCAGTATAGACTCAGTGCGAATCTAATAGGGATGAACCAGACAAGGCACAGAATTCCAGGCTGCAAATTATTTTCCCCCAGAATTTTGAAGACATTGTCCCTTTGCTGTCTTCTAGTTACCAATGTTGCTGTCTGATATTACTTCCATCTGAAATTTAATTTTTTTTTTCAAATCATGTGTCAATTGTTAAGAAGAAAGTACTCAAGTTATTTGGACCTAACTATCAGGTGCTTCTTTTGGCCTAGAAGGAGCTGTGAAAGAATTTCTGAGACACTGAAAGGACCAAGAAGTTTAGGAAGTTTAGGAAGCTCTACTCTAAAATAAATTCCTATAATTGCATTTGCTATGTCAAAAGGTAGGCAAGGGGGAAAAAAAAAGGCAAATTTGGTTTGTCATGTTTGCATGCTAAGTCGAGTCAATCATGTCCGACTCTTTGTGACCCTGTGGACCCTGAGCCCTGCCAGGCTCCTCTGTCCATGGGACTCTCCAGGCAAGAAAACGGAGCGGGTTGCCATGCTCTCCTCCAGGGGATCTTCCCAACCCAGGGATCGAATTCACATCTCTTTTGTCTCCTGCATTGGCGCCACCTGGGAAGCCATTTATTCGTCATCCATAAATCCAAATTGCCTTCCAGAAGTTTTTCACTTGTAATCTAACCAACAGAGTGTGAGTGAAAGACAATTTAACAGTAATGTCAGTTCAGTTCAGTTCAGTTCAGTCGCTCAGTCGTGTCTGACTCTTTGCGACCCCATGAATCACAGCACGCCAGGCCTCCCTGTCCATCACCAACTTCCAGAGTTCACTCAGACTCATGTCCATCGAGTCAGTGATGCCATCCAGCCATCTCATCCTCTGTCGTCCCCTTCTCCTCCTGCCCCCAATCCCTCCCAGCATCAAAGTCTTTTCCAATGAGTCAACTCTTTGCATGAGGTGGCCAAAGTACTGGAGCTTCAGCTTTAGCATCAGTCCTTCCAAAGAACACCCAGGGCTGATCTCCTTTAGAATGGACTGGTTGGATCTCCTTGCAGTCCAAGGGACTCTCAAGAGTCTTCTCCAACACCACAGTTCAAACGCATCAATTCTTCGGCGCTCAGCTTTCTTCACAGTCCAACTCTCGCATCCATACATGACCACTGGAAAAACCATAGCCTTGACTAGACAGACCTTAGTAGGCAAAGTAATGTCTCTGCTTTTGAATATGCTATCTAGATTGGTCATAACTTTCCTTCCAAGGAGTAAGCGTCTTTTAATTTCATGGCTGCAGTCACCATCTGCAGTGATTTTGGAGCCCCCAAAAATAAAGTCTGGCACTGTTTCCACTGTTTCCCCATCTATTTCCCATGAAGTGATGGGACCAGATGCCATGATCTTCGTTTTCTGAATGTTGGGACTCCAAATATCTGATTTCTCCCTTCCAAGAGACTGCCTTGCACAAAGAATCCAAAGACTTTCTTGGACTTAATATTTATTTCCATATATGTAAATTATGCATCTCAGTTTGTTTTACTCCATGGGATTTAGAGATTTGTTTTAAAAAGACATTAGTAGTAAAAGCACCAAGTGTTTCTCTGTGGATGAGGGATTTCCAGTAGTTATTGCCTTCTTCTTCAGAACTTTGTGTATTAGCTGAAATTTTTACAATGATTATATTCAATCCTTTTAATCAGAAAAAAATTTTCTAAAAATGAAGATCTCTGAATATTTTGGATTAAATTTGCACCTAAATTGCATTAGTATGAACTAAGGACACGTACTAAAAGATTTGCTGACTGTCATCCTCCTTTCATTTCTCAAATGAAACCCCTGGTCATAAAAATAGTCTTTGCTTGCAGTTAGAGGAGAGAGAATTTAAAAAGAAAAGCAGAAGGAAAGCTGTCTGTTAGCAAGTCTAAATTCAGACAAATGTCTGAGGGGCAGAAAAATGTCTGGGTCCAGGCCCAGCTCCCTCCGAGTCACAAACCCTCAGTGGGGCAAGGAGGAGCCAGTGACTCTAAGCAAGGTGCTGATTTTAGATGTGGACACAGATTAATTTTAGAAGGCCTCACAGTCTGAGTCATCCTGAGATGGCCTGATTGGAACTGGTTGGAGGAGCCCATTTCAAGCTGTCTTCTCAGCTGTCCCAGACCCCCGGAGCTCTGCCAGCTCCTGGAATGGCAGGCCTTGTTCCCATTAGCAAGGGCCATCGCGCCAAACAGGGAGGACGAGGATCACCGTCTGAAAGCGGCAGGACCACCTCCGCCCACACCGTCCTGGCTGCTCTACTTCCAGGGGCAGCTCAGAGCCAGCTAGTATGATCACAACCGGAAAATGGACTCCCACCCTTTCCATGACGCCAGCGGCTCTAAAGCACCTACCGTATACAGACACGGAGGGGCAGTGATTCCTAAACCTAATCATCCACATTCCCTAGGGAACTTACTAAAAACACAGATGGCCCAGACCAGCCCCAGATCTGCAGGTTCAGTATATCTAGGGAGGGGCTGCTGGGTGTTCTGTGTATCAGCCAGGTTTGGAAACTGCTGCCATCGGAGGCCCAGAGTGAGTGACACCCACCCCCCCAAGACCATCGGGGGGCTGCAGGCGATGGACTCTGCGACTGACCAGTCTCAGTCTTGTGTCCCTGTCCTGGCTAGCGTTCAGTTTCATCCCACCACATGGGCTGAGAGCAGAAGTGGGGTGATTCCACAAAGGAAACTGGAGTCTTTCATGGAAAAGGGAGTGAGTGCTGGGCAGGCAGAAAATAGCAAATGTCCCCTCTGTTGTCTATCCCACCCATTTATCATCAGCATCAAAGAACCCAGTTAGCATCGTCTAATGGACACTGTCTGCCCAGTACTGCTTCCTCTAAAAAAGGCACTTCCTTCATTAGAGGATTGCCCCTCCCCCAGGAGCGCTGTTTCTGTTTCCATCACCCCAGCTATTACCCAAGTTTGGGCTGGGTTTCTGCCACTTGTAATCAAAGAGTTATAACTGGGAATTCCCTGATGGTCCTGTGCTTAGGACTCTGCACTTCCACCGCTGTGCCCCTGAGGCAAGCCCTGGTGGGGAAACTAAAATTCTGCAGACTTTGCTACACAGCCCCTCTCCTAAAAAAGTTATAACTAACATTCATGCCATATATCAGTTTATCCACAAAGATAAAGAGGCCCCAAAGAAAATGCCACGGCCAGAGTCCTCCCTCAAAGCCCTATAGAGGTCACCTACTCCTGATCCATCCCTCAGCCAAATTCAAGTTTAGTCATTTGAGAAATTCAACCCGCAAAGTTTGGTAAGATATGCTTTCTGAAGGAGAGAATCTAAGGCTGGGTTTAGATTGATAGAGCACAGGGCACTCTCAAAGCAGCTCTGCAGGCTGAAGACCTCTTATTCCAGGAAGGGCTGTAAATACTGCCCACAGCAGAAGCACACATGCTCCGCTCTCACTATTCTTAGCAGCCGGCCGTGGTTCAGAAAGGGCTCAGAAGCCCTGCGGCTGCACGTCCTGTGGGAAAGATGAGCTGGCACTCAGCTGTGCTGCCCCACTCGGCGTCTGAGCTCAGCAGAGGGAACTTGATTCATGCTGAAGCAGGGTTAGAGCCAAGGGCTCTGGGATACCTATCTTGAGAGCGCCTGTGTGGGAAGTGTGTCCATCTGACAAGCCTCATAAAGCCCAAGGGATCCTGCTTCCTGACAGCTAGGAGGGACCCCCGATCCCGTGGGCTGATCAACACTAGCATCGCACTAACCTTACCTGGGATCCTGGACGCACCTCTCTTCCAGTGAGGGTTACAGGACTCACAGAGACTGTCAAAAGTCTCTGCTGAAAGGTCTAGGAAATATAGATTGACAGAGCACTCCACAAAGGCATGATTTCCTGGAGTCTCAAGTTTTCTCCTAAAACACGCATATACATTTTCAACAGCCTTATTAAGATGCAATTCCCATAGCACACTATTTACCCAGTAGTTTTTATATAGTCACATAATTGTGCAACCATCCCCACAATCAATTTTAGAACATTTCCATCATCCCCTAAAGCAACACTGCACCTTTCAAGCTGTTATCTCACCAGCTGCCCCATCCCTGGCAGCCCTGATTTATTTTCTGTCTCTACAGGTTTGACTATGCTGGGCATCCTATTCTTACAAATGGAATTGTACAATATGTTCCCTTTTGTGACTGTCTTCTTTCACCGAGAATGTTTTCAAGGTTCACCCATCTTATAGCATGAATCAGTACATTTTTATGGCTGACAATATTCCATTGTATGAATATACCGCATTTTCTTTATCTCATTCAACCACTGACAGATGTTTGGGTTGTTTCTACTTTTCAGATACTATACATCCTGTTGCTCTGAACATTTATGTACAAGCCTTATCTGGACATATGTTTTCATTTCTCTTGGATATATGCCTAGTAAAGAAATTGTTGGGTAAAATGGTAATCCAGTCAACTATCCCAGGATTTATAATCAGGAGCAGCTTCAGCATCAAAGAATCCAATAGGGTCCATGGAATGGACATCATTTGTGTTTGTACTCAACGTTGCTTCCATTCCTCCAAGAAAGGCACCTTCTTTCTTCTTTGAAGGATTTGCTCCTCCCCTGACCTCTCTCAGCCCCAGTGATTAGTTCAGAGGGGTCACCTGAATCACCTGAGCTGCCAGAGTTTCTCCCAGAGGCTGCCCCATCTTACGTTCTCACCAGCAGTGTGTAAGGATCCCAGTTTCTCCACATCCTCACCAACACTTGGTGTTATCTGCCTTTCCTATTATAATGATGATGAGTATCTTTTCATGTGCTTCTTGGCTATTTGGCTGAAACTATCTATTCAGATTCTCTGCCCACTTCTAGCTGGATTATGTCTTTATTACTGAGTTGTTAAGTCTTTATAGATTCTAGATGCAAGTCTCTTGCTACACATATGACTTGCAAATGTTTTCTCTCATTTTGTGGGTTAGACTTTGCCTTCAAAGTGCCCTTTGAAGCACAAAATTATTCAATTGTGATGAAGTTCACTTTACTTGTTTTTTATTCTGTTTCTTGTGTTTTTGATGTCATACTTAAGAAACCATTACCAAATCCAAAGTTATAAAGGTCACTCCTTTATTTTCTCCTAAAATTTGTATAGCATTAACTCTTCCTTTAATCTTTCATGCATTTTGAGTTAACTTTTATATATAGTGCGAGGTAGGGATCTAAATTCTTTTTTTTTTTTCTGCCTGTGGAGATCCAGTTTTCCAGCACCCTTTGATGAAAGGACTGTATTTTGCCCACTGAATTGGTTTGACACCTTTGTCAACAATCAATTGACTATATAAACGAGACAGTTTATTTCCAAATTTTCATCCAGTCCATTCATCCACATTACTGTCCTTATGCCAGTAACACACTGTCTTGATTACCATAGCTTTGTAGTAAGTTTTGAAATTGGGAAGTGTCAGTAGTCTGACATTATTTTCTTGAAGATTATTTTGGCTATTCTGGGTCTTGTGGGTCTCCATATAAATTTTTATTATCAGCTTGTTAATTTTTACAAAGAAGTCAGCTCAGATTGCTATGGGGATTGTATTGAATTTGTAGTTCTGTTTTGGGAGTATTGCCATCTTAACAACATTAAGTCTTCTAATCCACAAACAAGGCATGTCTTCTTATTTATTTAAGTTTAATTTTTCTCAATTTTGTAGTTTTCTAAGTGTAAGGATTATACATCTTTTGCTAAATTTATTCTACAGTGTTTTATTGCCTCATGCTGTTATGAGGGATTGTTTTCTTAATTCATGTTTGTATTTTTCATTCCTAAGGTATAGAAATGCAACTGATTTTTTTGTATTGAGTTTGTACCCTGCAACTTTGCTGAACTTGTTCATTACTTCTAATGATCTTTTGTGGATTCCTTAGGATTTTTCTATCCAAAAGGCCATGTCATCTGTGAACTGAGCAAGTTTTACTCCTTTCTCTCCAGTTTGGGTTTCATTTATTTCCTTTTCTTGCCCAATTTCCCTGGCTACCACCTCCAGGACAATATTGAATAGGAATAGTGAAAACAGAGGGAGGAAGGAGAGGAAAGAATGTATGGAGCGGGTACCATGGAAACACACATTACCATCCCGTGGAGAAGGACATGACAACCCACTCCAGTGTTCTTGCCTTAAGAATCCCATGGACAGAGGAGCCTGGCAGACGACAGTCCATGGGGTCACAAAGAGTTGGAACGACTGAGCAAATAACACTAACTATACATTCAGTTCAGTTCAGTCGCTCAGTCGTGTCTGACTCTTTGCAACACCATGAATCGCAGCACACCAGGCCTCCCTATCCATCACCAACTCCCGGAGTTCACTCAGACTCACGTCCATCGAGTCAGTGATGCCATTCAGCCATCTCATCCTTGGTCATCCCCTTCTCCTCCTGCCCCCAATCCCTCCCAGCATCAGAGTCTTTTCCAATGAGTCAACTCTTCGCATCAGGTGGCCAAAGGACTGGAGCTTCAGCTTTAGCATCATTCCTTCCAAAGAAATCCCAAAGTTGATCTCCTTCAGAATGGACTTGTTGGATCTCCTTGCAGTCCAAGGGATTCTCAAGAGTCTTCTCCAACACCACAGTTCAAACGCATCAATTCTTCGGTGCTCAGCTTTCTTCACAGTCCAACTCTCACATCCATACATGACCACTGGAAAAACCATAGCCTTGACTAGACGGA
>SJYQ01095640.1:56769-73130 GCA_006410935.1 Redunca redunca
GTGGTCATGTATGGATGTGAGAGTTGGACTGTGAAGAAGGCTGAGCACCGAAGAATTGATGCTTTTGAACTGTGGTGTTGGAGAAGACTCTTGAGAGTCCCTTGGACTGCAAGGAGATACAACCAGTCCATTCTGAGGGAGATCAACCCTGGGATTTCTTTGGAAGGAATGATGCTGAAGCTGAAACTCCAGTACTTTGGCCACCTCATGTGAAGAGTTGATTCATTGGAAAAGACTCTGATGCTGGGAGGNGGAGAGATTGGGGGCAGGAGGAGAAGGGGACGACCCAGGATGAGATGGCTGGATGGCATCACGGACTCGATGGACGTGAGTCTGAGTGAACTCTGGGAGTTGGTGATGGACAGGGAGGCCTGGCATGCTGCGATTCTTGGGGTCGCAAAGAGTCAGACATGACTGAGCAACTGAACTGAACTGAACTGATGGAACTAAAAGTTCTGCATAGTAAGGATCCTTTGTTGTATGTGGGTGCTGAAGTTTCTGCTTGGTTAACCTAGTGATTCTTATCAATTGGAGAGAGATTTTCTTGAACACCTGGAACCAATAAGTCTGCCAGTCTGTGATGAGGGGCTGTGTGTGTGTGTGTGTGTGTGTGTTGTGTGTGTGTGTGTGGATATGCCTTCACAGTCAGCCAGGCAGCTTACAACTCTTACAGCCTTCACCTTCTACTTTAACAGAGCCTCAAGATCAGCCAGAGTTGAGAGCTTAGAACCTTCACAGGTCTTCCTTGAGTCTGCATACAGCTCTGGCCACGCTCATAGTCCAGCGCATCAAGGTGGCCTTCTAGATTTCCAGGAGTATTTTAGAGCGTTTGAATACTCCTATGGACTTTTCATTCCCAGCTTTTCCTATTAGGACTTTTTATCAGTCTATTATTTAACCCAACTGTTATCAGTTGCCTGTAGTTGTTTTCAGTGAAGTTTCCCTGGGGAAAGGCTCTTCACACTGTATGTGCTCAAAGACTGGTCAGAAACAGGGAGCTTTATAAAGAGGGGTCTCCGGGGAACCACCAGCAGGTCAAATGATGACAGTTCTCTGATAATGGGATTTTGAAAGAGCTCCAGGTCAATTCTGCTCCCTTAGGTGGCTGCCAGGCTGCTGATATTCACTGCAAATGGGGCAGCTATTTTTCAAGGCTACCATAAGGGATAGGACTAGGACAGAATAAAATGCCACAAAGTCCATCATCCTTCCAAGATTCAGCCATTTTTTTAAAATAAGTATTTTCCAGATTTCTGCAAACCTGCAGTTAATTTCTAGAGTTCTACAAAGGTTGATTCTGGCTTTTAGGGGCCAATTTTCTCATTGCTCTTACAGAGAGAAATTTCAGAATTTTGCCAGTATCTGCCAATTTCCACTTCACATTTTACATTCTACTCCGCAATATATCCAAGTGGGTTTTCTCCCCAACTGTTTTTATTATAACTTTATTTGATTTTAAATTATTTCCTGTAGAATGAAATCGACTCTCAAGAAAGATACCCTGAGTTTATTCTGGGATTTCACACCTACCAACACACTCCTAAGAAGTACAGCTCATTAAAACATTCTAATTCTGTGTTGTCTCCTCCACCAACTGTAACCTCCCTGGGTATAGAACCAAGTTAGCACTCATTTCTGTCAGCTGTGCCTGGCACAGGCCTTAAAATAGGTGATTGAAAATATGGGGCTGAAATGCATGGTCTGCATTCTTACTTATCCAACTATCCCAGTGGTGGGCCGGATAGCTCAGTCATAACCCCACCAGACTGAGTTCAGTTCAGTGCAGTCACTCAGTCGTGTCTGACTCTTTGCGACCCCATGGGCTGCAGCACACCAGGCCTCCCTGTCCATACTAAAGCTTGCTCAAACTCATGTCCATCAAGTTGGGGACACCATCCAACCATCTCATCTTCTGTTGTCCCCTTCTCCTGAAAGACTGAGTTCAATAAATGTATTATAGGACTTCCCTGGAAGTCCAGTGGTTAAGATTCCACACATCCAAAGCAAGTGATGCAGGTTTGATCCCTGGTCAGGGGACTAAGATCCCACATGCCCTGCGGAGGGGCCAAAACAAAACCAAATCAAAATAAAGACATTGTATATGAGATACATATATATATATATAAATCAATAAGAATATATATATATAAAATACAGAGTTCTTTTACAATTTCAAATACGTGGATAAAACACCACAGCTTCTTGGCCACTATAAAGACACCCAATATTTGATGCCACCCAAGCAGGAGAGCTCTTTTCCCATCTCTCTGGTGGGAGCCAGGCTTTGCCTCCCACCGTGTGCCAGGAGGGAGCCAAGCCCTCTCCTTTCCTACTCCTGGTGGCCAAGGGAGGTTACAAGACTCAGCTTGGCTGATTAGGTGTTTCTGCCCGAGTCAACATGCTGGTGGGATCACCCTTTCAGCAGAGGACCCGAGGACACAGAGATGGTGGCTGTGGGCATCCAGAAGGCCTCTGGGACAAGGCCTGGGTGGTGATCAAACCACCTGTGGTTCCTGCCTGGCTCTGCTCGCAGCCTCCCAGTGCACCCCACAGTCTGTGATGCTCTCCAAACACACCAAAGATGTACTTAGCAGCCCTGGGCATCTGGACTACAACCCCCTCTCAGACCTTCAGCCAGTCCCCATTTTTATTACAAACTGCTTATAATAATAAAAATTTTTGTATTGATTGGGATTGAAGAATCCACTGACGTAGGATTTGTGGGCCAAAGTTTAAGCGGTAGCTTTTTGAGACTTTGGAGAAAAGGTGGGCTCCAATGACACATATCCTGTAGTCCTAAAAGCTTTCTTCAGGACCCCATGCACTGGTGAGACCAGTCTCAGCTTGGCCTCGTTCCTGGAACCCTTCTTCATGGCTCAGGCCTGAAGTCCTACCCCAGGAAGCCTCACAAACATCACCTCATTCATCCACTGAGTGATCCTTGCACTGTTAAGGAACTGGGACCCCAACAGGGGCAGGAGAGTTCTCTGGGGGAGGCATGGAGGAGGGCTGGTTTCCTAGGGCAGGAGGAGGCTGCTCTCCGAGGTCCTGAGGGCTGCTCATGGGATTCCCCAGAGAGGAAAGGAGCTGATCCTTGAAGAAGTGAGCTCCCCGTGGCCCTGCTCAGCCCTCCCACCAGGGTCCAGTCCAGGGGCAGGTCAGTCAAGCCAGGACTGGGCAGGCGGGGACAGGAGTCATAAATTCCTGGCAGTCTTGCTCAGAACCTGGAGGACCCCTTAGCAGCTGCTCCTGTGGGTAAAGGTCAGAAGGCTGTGGTCCCAGAAAGAAAGGTGGCCAGTGGAGGCCAGGAGAGCCCAGCTATCTCCAAGATGAGGGTGCACATTCCTGCATGCTTAGCTTTAGCTTTTGTGTTTCCAAACAATGGGTCTCCTATTTCATTTTCATCTTACTCAGAAGTCCAAGCCATGGCTCCCCGACCAATCCCATGGCGTCCTGCTTGATGGTACATTTCCCTAAGGAAGAGTTTTACTGCCAAGAAATTCTGCAACCTCTTCTCCAGCCACTGCTGGAACTGATTCCAAACACATGGTAAATGCTGCCAAGAAGACCGAGGCCCATGATGCAAACCCCCAGGGTTTGTGAGGTCTGGATTCACCCAAGCAAAGGAAGAGCGTGGTCATAATGAGAAACTTTAGAAATTGTGTATGAAACCCTAAACCGAAAACCAGAAAGAGAAACAAGACACTCAAACATACTTCACAAGTTTGGTATAACCTATAAATTCAGTCTACAATATTTACTTCTGAGACCATGGGCCCTTGGTGGGAGGCTTGGCCCAGTGCTGCTGGGGGACTGGCTCAGCCAGGCCTGGACTCCTGACTGCAGAAACCAAGAGATAACAAGGGGTGTTCTTTGAAGCCGGTGTGTTTTAGCTTAACCTGTAACACAGCAACAAATAGCTAACACCGAGAGATTCTCTGCTGTTGAGGTTGGGGACAGACAGGCCCCAGGCTGAGTAGCTGTAACCAGCTTCCGGCTGACACTTCCAGCTGGTAGGACAGAGACAACCCAGAAAACTGCCCCCAGGTAAGCAGCCCACGTTGCCCCCATTGCACACACTTCACTCCAAGTTCGCCCATGTGCTTTTCCACATGTAATTCGCTTCTGATAAACACTATCTCTATTTCACACTCTTTGTCTCTTTGCTAAATTCTTTCTTCAAAGACAAGGACCGAGATCTTTCTCCCAGTTACTCCGCCGCCACAGTCATTGTGACCTTCAGGTAAGATATTTTCTTTTTGAGCTTCCCTGGTAGCTCAGTGGAACCTACCTACCAGTAAGAATCTACCTACCAGTGCAGGAGACATGGGTTCGATCCCTGGTCCTGGAAGATCCCACACACCCCAGAGCGTGTGCCACAACTCCTGAGCGTGTGCTGGAGAGCCCAGGAGTCACAACCACTGAGCCCACGTGCCTTAACTACTGAACCCGTGTGCTCTAGAGCCTGTCCTCTGCAACAAGAGAAGCACCACAGTGAGAAGCCCGCACACCACAAGTAGGGACTCACCTCTGCTCACCGCAACTGGAGGCGAGCCTGAGCAGTGAAGACACAGCCCAGCCGAAAGTAATTAGATAAACATTTTAGAAGACGTTTTCTTTTTACTCTTTTCCATTGTCCTATCAATATACACACTTTAAGAAAACTTAGGGAGGAAAAACAAGTTAAAATCACCAAATTTGTCACCTTACAACTGCTAGCATATTAATCATTTCAGCCATTCTTATATATTTTCTTCCATTTAGAGGATATTTTGTCTAGTTATAATCATTCAGCACATATACCTTTTTACCTGTTTTTTAAAAATTTATATTGAAGGATAGTTGATTTATAATGTTGTATTAGTTTCAGGTATATAGCAAAGAGAATCAGTTACACACTTATGTATATCCACAGTTTTTAAGATTCTTTTTCCCATTTAGGTCTTTACAGAGTATTGAGTAGGGTTCCCTGTGTTATGGGCTTTTGTGGTGGCTCAGCTGGTAAAGAACCCGCCCCCAGTGCACGAACCTTGGGTTCACTCCCTGGGTTGGGAAGATCCCCTGGAGAAGGGAAAGGCTACCCACTCCACTATTCTGGCTTGGAGAATTCCACGGACTGTATAGTCCATGGGGTGGCAAAGAGTCAGACACAGCTGAGTGACTTTCACTTTCCCTGGGCTGTAAATAGGTTCTTATTAGTTATCTCTTTTATATATAGTAGTATGTATATGTCAATCCCAATCTCTCAATTTACCCCTCCCTTTTCTTGCCTGGTAACCATAAGTTTGTTTTCTATATATGTGACACTACTTGTTTTGTAAATAAGTTCATTTGCACCATTTTTTATATTCCATATATAAGCAGTGTCATTTAATATTTGTCTTTCTCTGTCTGACTTACTTCAGTTAGTGTGACAATCTCGAGGTCCATCCATGATGCTGCAAATGGCTTTATTTCACTCTTTTTTATAGCTGAGTAATATTCCACTATATATAAATACCTGTTGTTTTTTGGTGGTCTTTTTTTTTTTTTGACTTATCATGTTTGGGTTTTGATAACCTTCTTGATTAATTTTACCCCAAATGTATATATGATGTGTTCTGGATCTGAGACAGACTTCTCACTAGTGGTCCTATTGTAAATAATAAGCTGGTGGCCCCCTTTGCTCAGGTCTTTACCCAGGTGATGTGGCAAGAGCAAATGGAAAATCTGCAAGTGGAACGCTCCTGAGCCAGGGAATGGAGACGCTCCTGAGAGGGGGAGGACACACTAGCTCCTTGGATTCTCACGCTTACTTTCTGTGGTGTAAATATAGCCCTCCGAGGGCCAGGTAACCTAGAGTTGGTTGTCTCCAAGATCCCAGGCCTTACTCCCCATGACATACGTAACTACACACTTCAGAGTTAAGTAAACTGTAGAGTTCTTTTACTATGTTACCATAAATTAACTTTTAAGTCTTCCTTTTAGCCCAGTTTTATGGAATGAATATTTGTGTCCTCCCCAAACTCAATATTTCCCTAATTCCCAATTTCCCTAACCCCCAATATGAAGGGATGATTGGGGTTAGATGAGGAAATGGGAGGGGCAACCTCCTGATGGGATTGAAAGAAAGTGTTGGTCACTCAGTCATGTCCCACTCTTTGCAATCCTGTGGACGGTAGCCTGCCAGGCTCCTCTGTCCATGGAATTCTCCATGACAGATACTGGTGTGGGTAGCCATTCCCTTCTCCAGGGGATCTTCCCGACTCAGGGATCGAACTTGGGTCTCCTGCACTGCAGGCGGATACTTTACCATCTGAGCGACCTTCAGTTCAGTTTCAGTTCAGTCACTCAGTCATGTCCGACTCTTTGCGACCCCATGAATCGCAGCACATCAGGCCTCCCTGTCCATCACCAACTCAGTGTCTTATAATAAGAGACACCCAGAAGACTTGCTCCCTCTTTCTGCCATACGAAGGCTCAGCAAGAAGGAGGCCATCTCAAACCAGGAAGAGAGCTCTCACCAGGAGCTAAATCAGCCAGCACGTGATATTGGACTTCAGCCTCCAGAACTGCGAGATATAAATTTCTGTTGTTTAAACCACCTAGCCTATGGTATTTTGCTATGGCAACCTGAGCAGACTAAGACACCAGGATTCCAAGTTTCAGGAAAATTTGATCAGTCAGCCTGCAGAAACACAAAACTAGTTTCTTTACCCTCCATGACATTATAAAATAATACTACTTCTTCTCACAAGCTCGCAGTGCTGTTGAGAAACTTAGTCTTCAGGATTTCAAATACACCCCTTGGAACTGATTATAGGAATATAAACATAATCAATGAAAGTGTTAACCAAATTTCAAATACAGTTCTGGATGAATAATCTATGCACGTAAGCTATGTAGGAACATATTGCTGTCTTTTTTTTCATTGCATAACCTCAAATGGGGTACATATCTCTGCTTTCTACCTAGACCTCAAAAATATCTTTTCCAATTTTCCTGCTGAATAGTCAATGTTAAGGGATAAACAAAAAGAAAACAAATAATTAGAACCAAGTTCTCCCTAGGCTGCGCATTAGAATCACCTGGGAAGCTTTTCAGACAAATCGCCCAGGGGTTCCTCTCTGGAGGTGAGAGGCCACTTGGAAAAAAGAAATCAAAAGTATTTTCCAGAACCAGAAGAGCCTTGTTCTCATGGCACCTGCCACCTCCTTAAAGCCACAAATACATCTCCAGGAGGGAGGACCATGGATGCATGGTGGGGCCCATGGGGCTCTGGACTTGACCCCGTGCCTGGACAGAGGACCCAGGACTGGGGGCATGAAGGTTGGAGCCAGTCAGCCTGTCCCAGGGTGGGATGTGGGCTCAGAATTATAATCACAGTCACTTGCAGAAACAGTGGTGACTTACTAAGGGGAGAAGCAGGGCCAAAGAGGGTGCTGGAAGGCTGGGGTGGGAGCAGGAAGACCCCCAATGGAGGCCCCAAGGGCAGGGCTGCACTCACAGCTCCCTGGCCTCCTATCCTTGCGTGGGGCTCCAAAGTTCTGTGGCCACATCCCATCCCAGGTCAGGCCCCATTCCCCTGTGATCCCAAAGGCACCCAGTGGCTCCAGTGCCCCCAGCACCACCATCACGCCAGCCCCGGGCCCCTGAGTGCATGTGCTTCAGGAGGGGCCTACAAGCCACCCAGCAACGCAGCCCAGAGCCTGTGATCCAAGGGCAAGTTGGCCCGTCTAGACAGTTCTACGGAGCAGCAGGGAAGGGGAGAGGAGCCTGTGGCTTCACCCTTGCAGCCGGGCTGCCTCTCTGCTCTTGGCCTCAAGGCCCTGCAGTCCATTTTCTTGTGGTAGAATTTTTAAATCACTTAAATACTTAAAATATACCAATGCCTGAACATTGCCCCAAATCTATCAGTCTCCATGGAGCAGCCCTCCGGCTCTGGGCATTAACTGCCCCTTTATCTGTGCCTTAAACCTGCTTGATGGAGATGCCAAGGCTTCAGCCAGCAGGCATCTATGGAGCTTCTGCCAACTGTTCAGCCCATGAGGCCTTAGGAGCTGTGGTAAGAAGACACCGAGGAGATGTACCGGCTGCTCCTGCCCACAGGGTTTCAAAGCACAGAGCAGGCAAGCTGGAAACCACGAGACCCCTGAGGGAGTCTATGGTGAAAAAGACATTTTCACGGTCCCACTGAAATGCCACTTGAGTTTTATTTGTGTTCGTGCTGCTGGAGCACAGACAGCGGTGGGTAACCTGAGGGCCTTTGCACGGCTCCAGCAGCAGTAATCACGTGATTCTCCACCACATATGCTAAGTCTTCTTACAATTCTCCCTGATGAAGCCCTCCTACACTGTTGGTGGGAATGTAGATTGGTGCAGCCAGGAAGGAAAACAGTATGGAGGTTCCTCAAAAAAACTGAGTTGCCATAGCAAATTCCACTCCTGGGCAAAAAATCCAGAGAAAAACTATAATTCAAAAAGACATATGCACCCCAGTGTTCATGGCAGCACTGTTTCTGATAGCCAAGACCTGGGAGCAACCTAGATGCCATCAGCAAATGGACGGCTAAAGAAAATGTGGTACATATAGACACAGTGGAATACCACTCAGCCAATAAAAGGAATGGAATAATGCCATTGGCAGCAACATGGACAGACGTAGAGATTAGCATATAAAGTGAAGTAAGGCAGACAGAGAAAGACAAATATCATATGATATTGCTTAGATGTGGAATCTTTTAAAGTGGTGCAAATGAACCATCTACAAAGCAGAAATAGAGTCACAGATGTAGAAAACAAAGGTGTGGCTACCAGGCAAGGTGGGGAGGGATAAATGGAGAGATTGACATTGACATATACACGACTATGTATAAAATAGATAACTAGTAAGGATGTACTACATAGCACAGGAAACTCTGCTGTGTCCTCTGTAACGACCTATATGGGAAAGAATCTGGAAAAGTGAATATATGTGTACGTATAACTGATTCACTTTGTTACAGAGCAGAAATTGACACAACATCGTAAATAAACTAGACTCCAATAAATTTTTTTTTTAGACAGAAAGAAAAGAAAAAGAGACCACTACCTATCACATTCTGGTGCAGTTAACAAAAAAGCAAGTGTAGAACCACCTGAAAAGGCTATGAAGGAACATATACCACCTTATTCCAGCTACATATTTCTTCAAACACTTCAGCCAAAACAACCTGCAGCAACAGGTTGATGGCAGAGGCAGCTGGAGAATGCATCAAGCCAGATACTGAAGAGGCTGCAGAAATGTGAAACAATGCCCCTCTCCTCACTAAACTGATTTTTTAAAACATGAAGTATTTTTTTTCCCAGAAAAATGTCTTATTCGTGTTTACATGGAATGGCTTTATGTTTTAATAAATTAATCACTATTTTAAACTGTCTCAATTTAAACATGGAAAAAAATATGGATAGATGTTTGTGCACATAAACAAAAGCTCCTTGGGGTCTTCAATAATTTTGAAGACTGAAAAGGGATCTTAAGACCAAAACACTGGAGACCTACAGCCTCAGCACAAACCTAAATCCATCATGGGGCAGTGATGCCTGCTAAGTCTTTGCAGAGAGTGGGCACCTGACTCCTTTGTTCTGGGGCAGTGTGCCAGGTGCCAAGCATGATGCCAGTTCTGCACATTGATTCACAGTGAGACCTATCAGGGAACTCAAGGCCCAGGTGGGGGCACAGCTCCCCACACAGGAAACAAGGGAGCTAAAATCTGAGGTTCTGGAGACTGTCCTTAAGCCCCACTTCTTGGGCACCCCCACACACTGTTGCAGGCCCCACTGACCTCTCTATACAGAGCTGAAAGAGTGGTATTAAAGGCCTAGAAGTGGAAGAGGAGAAGCAGCAGTGTGGGGCAGAAAGATCCAGGAAGTTGAAGAAGAAGGACTCCACAGTCACTCCCACAGGTGGGTGGAATGTTCTTTCTATTGTCACAGGGCTAGAAAAGTCAGGGAGGGAGAGAATTATTTCTATAAGGATGACTCCTCTTGCAATCAGGTTTTTCTGGGTGGCTATGGGGCTGACAGTCATTCATACCTTAGTGAGAAACACTTTGGTGACCTCATCATAGCCTTTGCTCACTGAGACCAGCTACACCAGAGTAGCAAGCCTTTTACTGCATGTGCAACACTCATCTGCAGGGTGGAGGGTCCTGAAGCCTGCAGCTTCCGGGAGGAAAGCAGAAATGATCAATGACAGTGGATACACTTAAAATCAGCCAAAGATTCTGAGGGTCAGAGAATAACAGCCCCTAGTGGAAGGTCTGAAGTGGGTCTCTTATAGATAGCATATATATGGGTCTTGTTTTTGATCCATTTAGCCTTTTGGTCTGGGTATTTAATTCATTTACATGTAAGGTAATTATCAATATGTATGTTCTTATTGCCATTTTGTTAATTGTTTTGGATTTGTTTTGCAGGTCTTTTTTTTTTTTCCTTTCCTCTTTTGTTCTCTTGTGATTTGATGACTGTATTGCTGCTTTTGGATTGCTTTTTTCTTTTTTGTGTGTTTGTCTATTACATGTTTTCAGTTTGTGATTACCATGAGGTTTTGGTATAGCAGTCTATGTATGCACAAGATTGTCTTAAGTTGTTTAGTACTCAGTGAAAAGAATTAAGGTTTCAAAGCTTCTGTTTTCATACCTAAGATGAAAATATCTACAGATATAATCCATACCCGCTAGAGCTCTTCTGGGTCTATAATAATTTTTAAGAGTTTAATGAGCTCCTGAGACCCAAAAAGTAGAGAATCAGTCCTCCATGGCAGTGGCCAGGTACCCTTAGGTTTCTCTTTGGCACCAGATTACTCATCAGCTTCACCTCAAGTGTGTAAGGAAGGGAGGACTAACCTTCCCAGGTTCCCACAGGTAGTTGCTTATTGGCCCCTGGGAGTCCATTTTGGACAGGCCACACATGCGAGAGACCAAGACATGGATGCAAGAAACATTGTTACTGAATTCCTTCCTGGTCTGGCTACTGGACTGGAAAAGGTCAGTTTTCATTCCAATCCCAAAGAAAGGCAATGCCAAAGAATGCTCAAACTACCACACAATAGCACTCATCTCACACGCTATTAAAGTAATGCTCAAAATTCTCCAAGCCAGGCTTCAACTGTATGTGAACTGTGAACTTCCAGATGTTCAAGCTGGTTTTAGAAAAGGCAGAGGAACCAGAGATCAAACTGCCAATATCCACTGCATCATCGAAAAAGCAAGAGGTTCCAGAAAAATGTCTATTTCTGCTCTATTGACTATGTCAAAGCCTTTGACTGTGTGGATCACAATAAACTGTGGAAAATTCTGAAAGAGATGGGAATACAAGACCACCTGACCTGCCTCTTGAGAAACCTTTATGCAGGTCAAGAAGCAACAGTCGGAACTGGACATGGAACAACAGACTGGTTCCAAATAGGAAAAGGAGTACATCAAGGCTGTATATTGTCACCCTGCTTATTCAACTTAATATGCAGAGAACATCATGAGAAACACTGGGCTGGATGAAACACAAGCTGGAATCAAGATTGCTGGGAGAAATATCAATAACCTCAGATATGCAGATGACACCACCCTTATGGCAGAAAGTGAAGAACTAAAAAGCCTCTTGATGAAAGTGAAAGAGGAGAGTGAAAAAGTTGGTTTAAAGCTCAACATTCAGAAAACTAAGATCATGACATCTGGTCCCATCACTTCATGGCAAATTGATGGGGAAACAGTAGAAACAGTGACAGACTGGTTTTCTGGGCTCCAAAATCACTGCAGATGGTGACTGCAGCCATGAAATTAAAAGATGTTTACTCCTTGGAAGAAAAGCTATGACCAATCTAGACAGCATATTAAAAAGCAGTGACATTACTTTGCCAACAAAGGTTTGTCTAGTCACAGCTATGGTTTTTCCAGTAGTCGTGTATGGATGTGAGAGTTGGACTATAAAGAAAGCTGAGCACCAAAGAATTGATGCGTTTGAACTGTGGTGTTGGAGAAGACTCTTGAGAGTCCCTTGGACTGCAAGAAGATCCAACCAGTCCATCCTAAAGGAAATCAGTCCTGAATACTCATTGGAATGAGTGATGCTGAAGCTGAAACTCCAATACTTTGGCCACCTGATGCAAAGAACTGACTCATTTGAAAAGACTCTGATGCTGGGAAAGATTGAAGGCGGGAGGAGAAGGGGACAACAGAGGATGAGACTGTTGGATAGCATCATCGACTCAATGGACACGAGTTTGAGTAAACTCCGGGAGTTCGTGATGCACAGGGAGGCCTGGCATACTGCAGTCCATGGGGTCGCAAAGAGTAGGACACAACTGAGCGACTGAACTGAACTGAACTGAACTGGCCTCACATGTGGTAGACAGAAGTGGATGGCAGGGTGTTTGCGAAGAAATTAGGACTGGGCTGCAAAGGAAGAAGAGACAATCAACTGCTCCATGTCCCCAGCTATTTCTTGAAAGACCCCAGAAATAACCCTGCCTGAGAGTGCCAAGCTGAGAAAAGGAGAGGAGGCCTGGTCCTAAAAGCCCCGCCCCAGAGAAGGCAGAGGTGGCCCCTTCTCCCCTCACTCTAGAGAAAAGACCGCCAGGGAAAGCTCAGTCGGGGCACCCAAAAGGCTGTGGGATGAAGCACGTGGACCAGGTGCCCCTCCGGCCCCTGCATCCTGGGTGGGACCAGACACCACCAAGGGCCCTTCCCAATCAGTGCCAGAGCAATGCCCAATTCATTTGAATGAATTCCTAGAAGTTTTACAATGCCAGGGTACATGCCGGGATGTATCTGTGTGTTCTTTTTCCTAGAAGTGTGTGTGTGTGAGAGAGAGTGTGTGTGTGTGAGGGGCCGGCGGGGTGTGGGGTGGGGGTGTTCTCTGCTAGGTGAGGCCAGACTCAGCCCAGGCTGCACTCAGATATTGTAAGGGCCGAAACCGAGCTTGGTCTGATATGTGATTGGAGGGACAGAAACTCAAGACTCCTTTCAGAGGTCACTGAATATGTGACCATCCACGCAGAGAGGGTCCCCGACTTCTCAAGGCCCTGCCTGTCCTCCATGAAGGCTCCAGCTTTTGTACCAGACAGGCCAGTGGCCAGGGAAATGCCTCTCTAGAAGATTCCACCCAAACTGGGATCCATACGTGCTAAATGGAAATTTTTCTTGCCAGCGAACAGCAGCTCTTCATCACCCATCATATGCAGCCATTTGAGCCTGGAGTCTGGAACAGTGGGCCTCAGCCTAGCTCTATGTGCTGCCCTGTTCTTCATCTTTCCCAAAAGGAAACTGGGTCCAAACACCCTCTCTCTGCTTCCGCTAAGCAGGGGCAGTGCTTCATTGCCCCCACCCCTCAGCCCAGCTCTCCCATATGGAAAAGGACACTTTCTCAGTGCTGTGCGCCAGCCACAATTTACTCTGAGAATCACCCTCCCAGGCCCTTTGCAGGAATCCTGGGGGCAGCTGAGGCTCTTCCTGCTCCTGGAAGCAGCTGTGGGCAGGGCTTGCATTCAAAATGTCCTGGGCACTGGCTTGGCACTGGGCCAGCACAGAGCTCCCACCCAGCCTATGCCCCTGGGGTTGCGTTGTCCTCAAATTTACCCTCTGACAGTGGGTCAGACACAGATTTGTCCTTAGGAACACTAAGCCTAATCCACTGTCAAGCTGAAAACTTCTCTCAAAGCAAACGAAGGAGGATTGAATCTTTTTTTATTGATATATAGCTGATTTACAATGTTGTATTAACTTCTGCTGTACAGAATATATACGATGGGATACTACTTAGCCATAAAAAAGAATGAAAGAATGCCATCTGCAGCAACACGTAAGGGCCTGGGGACTATTACACTAAGCCAGACAGAGAAGGACAAATGCATCATAATGTCACTTATATGTGGAGTCTAAGATATGGCACAAATGAGCCTCATTATAAAGCAGAAACAAACTCACAGATGTAGAGAAGACTTGGTTGCCAAGGTGGGGGGGAGAGGAAGATACTGGGAGTCTGGGGTTAGCAGATGCAAGCTCTTGCCTCTAGAATGGATAAACCACAAGGTCTCCTGCAGAGCACAGGAGACGATGTTTAACGTCCCGGGGCCATATGGAAACAAACAGCAAAAAGGACGTGTACATGTGTGTAACTGAGTCAGTTTGTTGTACAGCAGAAATTAACACAACACTATAAACTAACTATACTTCAATTAAGTTTTTTTCAATTTCTTCTGTACAGCAAAGTGATTGAACCCAAGCCACCATAGTGAAAGTGCCAAATCCTAACTGGTAGACGCCCAGGAAATGCCCAAGAATGAATCTTTTATTTTTTTTTTTTTTTAAATTTATTTATTTATTTATTTTTTTAAAATGAAACAAAGATGAACATTTTTAATGATAAAAGGTACAATTCACAAAGAAGATAGACATCACAAACCATTAGAATGAATCTTTTAAACATTAGGCATCTTAATGTTTTCAGTCTCGGCAACCATATCTCACTGGAGATTTCTCCATTTCTTAAGCCAATCCATCTTCCCTTCCTTTCTTACAAAGTAAAACCACAAAGAACAGCATCATGGTTGGGTGAAGGAATGGGCTGGCTTTTGGGAAAAGCAGGCTGAATTGAAACAACGAATTGAGACAACTAATCGAGGAACATACAGTCACATGACAGATAAGAAGTGATTTATTAGAATAAGACGCTTGTGAGGCTTACAAGGGTGTGGACAAGGGGGTGTGGTGCCCCGAGAACTTACTGGGCCACAGTTTTATAATCAAGGCAAAAGTGGGGAGGGGGAGAAGACCTGCTTTGTCTTTCTTAGGTAGACATCATGCTTCCATCATCAGCTCCTCCTCCAGGTTGAGCAGGGGAGACTTCTTGACCCTACGTGGTCAAGCTAGGTCCACAGATTAACTGTTCTTCACCTGTGCATGTCCTAAGGGTCCTTAACTTACTGAGCAGGATGTGGTCCTCAGGCCACCATTGTCCTGTTGTTTTCTTCTCGAGGTTCTGTCGCATGATTTTATTTGCTAAGCAAGCCTGCTTGGTTTTCTGCTTAAACAAACCTGCTTTCTTGAGTAATCATTAATTTACAGGGGTCTCCCATATTTTTTCTTCTTCAGTTCAGTTCACTTGCTCAGTCATGTCCGACTCTTTGAGACCCCACGAATTGCAGCACACCAGGCCTCCCTGTCTATCACCAACTCCCAGAGTTCACTCAGACTCACATCCATCCAGTCGGTGATGCCATCCAGCCATCTCATCCTCTGTCGTCCCCTTCTCCTCCTGCCCCCAATCCCTCCCAGCATCGGGGTCTTTTCCAATGAGTGAACTCTTCGCATGAGGTGGCCAAAGTACTGGAGTTTCAGCTTTAGCATCATTCCTTCCAAAGAACACCCAGGACTGATCTCCTTCAGAATGGACTGGTTGGATCTCCTTGCAGTCCAAGGGACTCAAGAGTCTTCTCCAACACCACAGTTCAAAAGCATCAATCCTTCAGCCCTCAGCTTTCTTCACAGTCCAACTCTCACATCCATACATGACTACTGAAAAAACCATACCCTTGATGAGACGGACCTTTGTTGGCAAAGTAATGTCTCTGCTTTTGAATATGTTATCTAGATTAGTCATAACTTTCCTTCCAAGGAGTAAGCGTCTTTTAATTTCATGGCTACAATCACCATCTGCAGTGATTTTGGAGCCCCCCAAAATAAAGTCTGACACTGTTTCCACTGTTTCTCCATCTATTTCCCATGAAGTGATGGGACCGGATGCCATGATCTTTGTTTTCTGAATGTTGAGCTTTAAGCCAACTTTTTCACTCTCCTCTTTCACTTTCATCAAGAGGCTTTTTAGTTCCTCTTCACTTTCCGCCATAAGGGTGGTGTCATCTGCATATCTGAGATTATTGATATTTCTCCCGGCAATCTTCATTCCAGCTTGTGCTTCTTCCAGCCCAGGGTTTCTCATGATGTACTCTGCATATAAGTTGAATAAGCAGGGTGATAATATACAGCCTTGATATACTCCTTTTCCTATTTGGAACCAGTCTGTTGTTCCATATCCAGTTCTAACTGTTGCTTCCTGACCTGCATACAGGTTTCTCAAGATGGTATTCCCATCTTTTTCAGAATTTTCCACAGTTTATTGTGATCCATACAGTCAAAGGCTTTGACATAGTCAATAAAGCAGAAATAGATGTTTTTCTGGAACTCTCTTGCTTTTTTGATGATCCAGCGGATGGTGGCAATTTGACCTCTGGTTCCTCTGCCTTTTCTAAAACCACCTTGAACATCTGGAAGTTCACGGTTCACGTATTGCTGAAGCCTGGCTTGGAGAATTTTGAGCATTACTTTAATAGCATGTGAGATGAGTGC